>JAGFNX010000125.1:0-320804 GCA_017657125.1 Scopulariopsis brevicaulis
TTTTTTTTTTTTTTTTTTTCTTGYGCCCCCCCCCCCCCCCCCCCCCCCCCCCCCCCCTTCCCCGGTTCCTCCTCTGACACGCCGAGGACGGAGAATTACGCCAAAACGTCCCAACTCGCTTCCCCTCCCAGAAACACGAGAGGGATAGGCGGGCGTTGGTTGTACAGTTGCGTATGCGTCCACTGTCCTCGTTTCCAGCATGACGCTCGAACTCGGATCGGGGCCTTTGTGGTGATTCGTGTAAGCGACGAGTCTGTGGTTCGAGTCCGCTCCCCCAACGTTCCCCAAGCCAAAGCGAGCAAGCTTTGTGCTTGTACCTCGTACCCCCTTTCCCGGGTTGCTGTTCCGCCCAGATTGGGTCTCGCCCGCGCGCACGCCCCCGATGTCTGGGTCTAGCTTGCACTCCCCCCTACAACTTCCACCCGGCTCCTCTTCCCGCCGCTAGGCCTCGCCCGTTTGCCGATACCGATCGCCGGAGAGAGTCTGTGCTCGTCGACCCACGTCCCCATCCCCATCACCGCTGCAACGCGGGATCCGTTGGTTGGGGTCTCAGGTCCCTCTTATAATACTCTTTTCCTCTCCCGCCCAACGCGCGCCCTGTCCTCGTATTTTCCCCCCTTGTACCATTACCGCCGCCGATTTGGAGATTTCGACACCTTTGACAGTTCCGGTCCGACAAAGGGTACACGCTTCCCTGCTCACACATACCAAAACGACACAAAGAACGAGGACGAGGAGGGTTCCTTTGCGCTACACGACCCGGTCACGAGATCCATACTGTCGCTATCGAACCCGAAGACACGCGCTAGCGGAACCACTGCCAGCTCGCAGACACCATGACGGACCAGACGAGTTTATGAGCAGAGAACCTCGCCGCCGACCCTGCCCTCGCGCTCCTTCGACACCGGGAGAGCCCCAACGATGGTGGCTGCCGCCCACAGCGCCTCGCCGGGTGGTAGCCATGGCATCTTCGCGCGAGCCCCCGACGGCACCGACATACCCGACTCGCTGAGCGGCTCGCAAGTCCGCATCCTCAAACTCGTGTCCCTCAGCTTCTCGTCGATAAGCATCTTCATGGCGCTCGTGACGTTCTACTGGTTCCTGCGCATGCGGCGCAGCTTCCGCCACGAGTGAGCCCGATCCGCCCACCCTGCTCCCCCGGTCCGGCCCAACTAACGAGCCTGATAGTCTCATCATGCTCCTCATGCAGAGCGACATGCTCAAGGCCCTCTTGTTCATGGTCTTCCCCGTCGTCGACCTCGTCCATGGCCCCATAAAGTCCTCGTCACCCTTCTGCCAGGCCAGCGGCTTCCTCCTGGCCGTCGGCATCGAGGCCTCCGACATGGCCGTGCTACTCATCGCCATCCACACCGCGCTATACATCTTCCGGCCAAAGCAGCCCAACGGCAAGCACGGGCTCTACCCCTACCGCCGGTGGGCCTACGCGGCCTACGTGTCGTTCCCCGTCCTCATGGCGTCCCTCGCGTTTGTCGACGGGCCGACGGGGTACGCGAACGTGGGAGAGTTTTGTTACCTCCCGCTGAAACCGTCGTGGTCGAGGGCGATGCTGAGCTGGCTGCCTCGCTACATTATACTCCTTACCATTCTCTTTATCTACGGCTTCATTTACTGCTATGTATCGTTCTTAATGAAGCGCTTCAGTCGAGAAGGCTCGAGAGCAGACCGCGCAGCGGAATCCGAGAGACAACAAGCCGGCGCCCCGTCCGTGCCTTCTGCTCCGCCTCTGGCATACCAGGGCTCCGCGCACTCGTCACAACGACACTCATACGATCGACGATACCGCCAAAACTCCCTCTCCACCCTGACATCCTTCGACTTCGAGCTCGGCCGGGCACAGCACAACGCGGCGCCGTACACCTCAGACCACGGATACCCTTCCTCGCCGTGGACATGGCTTGGGTTCCTCGCATCGGACCCCGCGCCGTCCCATGCCCGGCGTGATGCTACCAGTTCGCGGGCGAACTTGTGCGACGACGCCGTTTCCACGCGCCCGACGACTTCGGCCTCCGAGCCGAGACACCTCCCGCGGCGGAGCACCGCCCCGTCCCAAGGCGGATCCGCGCTCGCCACACCCCGCTCACCACTCGAGCCCGCGAACACGCTGCGCGGACCGAAAACGTGGCCGGGCACCAGACTCGACGCCCGCCGCCCCTCAGACAGCTCCAGCATTTCCATTATGCCCCAGACTGGGGGCGTGACCCCCATGTCCGACACCCGTGCCAAGATCCGGCACCAGCTCCGCCTCCTCTTCATCTACCCGCTAGTCTACACCATAATCTGGATCCTCCCGTTCACCTCGCACATCCTAACCTGGTCGGACGACGACGACTCCGTCCCCTTCGGCATCCTCGTCGCGGCGCTGGTGAGCCTATGCATCCAGGGCGCGGTGAACTCGCTCCTCTTCTCGGTGTGGGAGAAGCCGTGGCGGCATGTGCGCGGGGATCGTGGCGCGAGGGGGCTGAGGGTGGGCAAGGGGCCCGTCGTGGGGAGGACGCGGGACGAGATGATGGTTGATGGGCGGATCGCGAGGGTTAGACTTGGCGTGGAGATTGAGGAGCGGAGGAGGAGGGAGGGCGGGGGGAAGGGGAGTCGGTATTGGTGGGATGTTGCCGATGTGGAGGCGGGGGATGAGGAGGGGTTGCTGACGCCTTGACGATATGAGCTGCACTTTTCTTTCTTTTTTCTTCTTCTTCTTCTTCTTCTTTTTCTTCTTCTTCTTCTTCTTCTCCGCACTTCTTTTTTTTGATTCCCTCCTTTTTGTTTTTTTTGGGTTTGGTTTTGGTTCGCGGCGTTGCATATGGGAAGGGGATATACGGGCTGAGATGATTGGGAATGGGATATACCCCGGAGCTTTACGGCCTGGATTGGGACGGACAATCTGTCATTAGACATTGGGTTCAGCATGGGACGGCGTATATTGATTTGGGTTCTGGAGGATGAAGGGGTTATGTTTTGGTGGTGAGTGGTTTCAGGACTGAGGTGCTCAAGATGGATGATACATAGATCGGAAGTTGGGTGTCGCGAGAGGATATGTATACAAGGACCGAGGAGGTTCAGACGTACATCGTTAGATCAGGATACCCAAGGATTGTGAATCTATCCTCCCCGGCCATCCCGGGGCACACGCTCGAAAACCATCTATATACACTCCAAACCACCTCCCCTACGCCTCCAAAAACCTCACAAAAGCCCTCGCAATCTCCACCCCGTCATGCCCCCACCCCGCCCTCTCCACCGCATCCTCGTACATCTCGTCCGAGAACAGGCCGGTGCCGTGCCGGACGTCGCACACCTCGCGGACGATGTCGGCGGTGAACTCCGGGTGGCCCTGGACGGTGATGTAGCGGCCGGGGGAGTGCATTGCCTGGACGGGGCAGGAGGGGGTCGAGGCGAGGTGGCGGGTGGAGGGGGGAAGGGACTTCACTTCGTCGCGGTGCATTTGTTGGATTCTCTGCGTTGTGTTGTTAGGTTCTGTTTGTGGGGAGGATGAGGGGAAGGGGTGACATGGGAAGAGGGATAAGGGAGATAGGAACAGGGGGATAGAAAGGGGGTATATCAAGATGGGGAGGAGGAGATGGGGGGAGTCTCACCATCTTCTCCAGGCCAAAGACCTTCTTCCCCTCGTCACTAAGCTCAACCTCGGTAACCGCAACCTCCCATCCAAGCTCACTAACCCCAACCTCCACCCCCATCGCCCTCCCCACAACCTGGTGCCCAAAGCAAACCCCCACAACCCTCACCCTCCCCCCCTCAATCGCCCGCCTCACAAACTCCACCAGCGCCACAATCCACTCATCGTCCATGTACGCGCTATGCTTCGACCCCGTGACGAGCACCGCGTCGACGTCCTCGAGCCTCGGGTACGCCGAGGTGTCATCGACGACGTGGTGGCGCGTTATGGCGAAGCGCTCCGCGACGGGGATGGGAGACACGGCGGTGGAGAGGAGGGAGGTGAAGAGGCCTGTATAGTGGGAGTAGCGGGCTGCGGTCTTTGGTTGGGGGGTGTCGGCTTCGAGGATGGCGAGGCGGATGGGTGCCATTTTGGGTGTTGTGATGGAATGTGAGTTATGTGGATTGAGAGGGGTAGTGTGTGAATGATGATCAAGTGGCAAGTTATGAGAGATGGTGTATCGTGAAGGAGTGGTGGAGTAAGTTGGTAGTAGTAGCGGCGATGTATGAAGCGGTAAGTTTGTCCCGGAGCTCGGAGTGACGGCGGTTATGGGGTCGTTGGAACCCCGCCACATGGAGGTGCGCGGGGATGTGGGTCCTGCATTACCGCGCTATCACCCGATTCGGCCGGCGACGCTCCCCCGAGACAGCTTCAGGCATGTCTGCGGAGCATTCTTCAGTCATTCCATATCATGTCAAAGAGATACTAGTAATATGAAGGGTTCTCAAACGCTTTTACGTACGAAATTCAATCCGTAGGGTAACCAACGCCTGCAAGCCAGGTCCATAGATCCTGTCCACGCCTTGGTAAAGTGCTTACATGCCCGTTGTTCGGTGACGTTCTCGGGGCCGATCGAGATGTGAGCACGCTTCCCCTTCCCCATCGGATTCAGTGATGTAAAACAAGAAAAGAAACCAAGATCATTGCCTCAGTCCTCGATCTCTAATCCAGCCACGACCTCCCCAACCACGCCCGATCGGGACGACTTTTTACGGGGGCGCCGATGAAGGGGAACTCCCTTCTTGCAAGGCTTCGGTTTTAACCTTCGTTTGCGGATGTTGCTGTGTAAGACGGTAATATCACAGGACAGAGAGTGTAAGCGCCTCGGCCGGTCGCCGGCGAGGTTGACATGGACGGGGCTTGACGCATCACCTTCAAGATGATATATGAGGGAGCCTCGCAGGATGGAAGGATCCAACTCGTTTCTAGGTCCAAACATATATACATGTGGTGGTGGCTATGCGGGGCGGGGATTGCCGGATCCGGTCCAGGCCGAGAACTTCGGAGACCGGATCGGGCCCGGACCGCGATGTCATATTAGTGCCGAGTCAAGCACCCGCTGAGAGACGTGACGTCCTCACCGATGAGGTCCAAAAAAAAAACCTTGCCGCAATAGCTAACTGCCATGGGGGTGGGGGTTCCCAGGGATCGTCACCATGGTACAGACGTAAGCGTCCAGGCTCGGATCGATCGTACGTGGCCCGGTCCCGGGTGTACGGGGCCAGGCGAGAAGGTTGTTTGGCGTTACTCGCTGCTGGGCCGATTTTTGGAGGGCCCGGGGTGGGCAATGTCGGCGTTGATTAGAGGCTCTCCCTCATCTGACACGCGGGCAAGGCGCATACTCAGCGGCGGACTTCAGATCAGTTACTGCAATACTAGGCGTATTGCCGAGCGGAGGACGAGCGGGTCCCAAGAACACCCCACGTAACGGCCCCATGGCTCGGACTCCATCCGAAAACCGCGTACTCGGTACGACATCGTAAATCCCGTTACCTTCCGTGTATTAGGATCCCCAGCCAAGTGGGTGCCGACATGTCATGATAATAATGCATGGCGTATCTCGGGCGCTCATCCTTCCTCTCGCATCTGGTACGCGCAATTGCTTGGGCTTGCTCTCTATCCGTGACTCTCCACGACACCCTCCGGGGAGTGTACTACGTAAGAGCCAAGATGGATTCCGTCCCGTACCTGCAGTTAGGAATCCCCCGTTGCAGCAACGGAGGCACGGGAATCTATGTACACATCCTTGTTGGCAGTCCTCACAAAGCCTTGATTTAACCATCTGCGAGGGCACTGCCGGCAGGTCTAACCCTGTCCAGTTAAGCGCACCCTGGGCTAGCGCCAACCCGAGATAAACGGGATTGCTCGTATTGGGTGCGAGGTACAGTTATTGGAACAATAACACCCGATTCATATTGCCCGTCTGCCCCCGGGCTTCCCCCCAACCCACCTGGCCCACTAGGCCCGGACCAAGTTCCGGCTTTGATCAACAATGCCCGACAGCCATCACGCCAAGAAGGGGATTCGCTATTGCGCCGACATGAAAGATCTGAAATGCTCAAACCCTGCTGTTACTTTGGTAGATGTAAACCCCTTTCCCCCCGTCGTCACGCCGATATTGTGTAGGAGAAAGCCGGGTCGTTCTTCCTACTATATCGTATTATACGTGTGGTCTCTGCACGTTTTGTCCCTCGTTGGTCGTTATTCCGTTTAACTTTCATTTCACCAGAACAACAATGCTTCTCCGCCACCCTTCTCTGTTGGTGTGGCTTTCGCTCACCAACCTAGCGTTGGCTAGCCCCTTCCTCCGTGCGGAGCTGCCGGATTTGATCACGGCGGATGCGGAGGAGAATACGCACACCTTGACGGCCACCGACGGCAACCACGCCGTCCTCATTCTCGACTATGGACACAGCGTCGAGGGCATCCCGGAGTTTGGGGTTGTCGAGTCCGAGGGCGACAGCTCTGTGTTCGAAATTACATACGCCGAGAGCAAGGCTGCCCTGGGTAACTACATGGTATGTGGCTATGATAAGACTCTTGAAAAAGCTCGACGAGGCAAGGACTGTATATCATATCAACGGAAATATTAATATATATATAGTCAGACGGGCCGGCCCCCTTAGCCGCCGCCATGCACACGTACCGCGTCAACAGGTATAACATCAACAGCAGTGAAACCCCGGAAACCATCCAGGACAGCCATATTCAAGGAGCATTCCGCTACCAGAAGCTCAACCTATCCTCGCCCGGCGTCTTGACCCTCGAAAACGTAGGCGTCCGCCCCACGGTCCACACCACGCCCATCACGGAGCTCCCGGGCGCCTTCAATAGCTCCGACACGGACCTCAACCGCATATGGGTCGCCGGCGCGCGGACGGTCCAGATGACCGAGATCCCCGCCGACACCATCCCGGACTTTGTCACCGTCACACCCGACGGCACCCTGGTCGACAGCCTCGCCCCGCAGGTTCTCGGCTCTGCGGTGGCCGCTCAGCTCTTGAACTACGGCATGGAATTCAGCGTGAAGCCCCTCGCTGGCGGCTTCGGCTTCACGGTGCTTTCCGACACGCTCAACTCGGGCGTCTACATCTCCTGCGACGTCGAAGCAGGACAGGTGACTGCCCACGCCGGGTCCACGGCCCTGGATGAGGTGGTCCAGTCGGCGGCTCTCCCTAGCAATGCGTCGGTGTCGTTGGACGAGTGGCACGCGGTGCACGTCACGGTGGCTATCACGGATATTAGCGTATCCATCAATGATGTCGAGGTGATCAAGATGACGCAAAAAGCGCGCGTCTTCGGCTCCTTTGGCCTCGGCGCTTCGTTTGGTCACCGCGCCCTGTTCCGCGATCTCTCCGTGTCCACTGCGACCGGCGACCTCGTGTACTCCCACCCGCTGACGAACACGACGTACCTCGCCGACTTCTTCATGGGGAGCAACCCGCATGCCACCGTGGTGGACGGCTCGCGGCGCGACCGCATCGCCTACACGGGCGACCTAGACATCGCGGGAGGCGCGGCCCTCGCCAGCACCCACGGCCTCGAGTTCATCCTCGGCTCCCTCAACCTCCTGGGCTCGTACCAGGCGCTCCCCGGCTTCTTCATCCCCACGGCCAAGATCCAGCAGGAGCCCCTACAAGAGCGCATCGACAGCGCGGTGACGGGCCTGATCGGCTACTCGTTCAACTTCCTGACCTCCGTCGCCGCCACCTACATGCACACGGGCGACGTGGACTTTGCCAAGGAGTGGGCCACCCCCGTCCGCGACATGCTCGACTGGGCCGACTCCCAGACCCTGCCGGAGAACGGCCTATTCAACGTGTCAGACGCGTCCTTCGGCGGCGACTGGAACCACTACGACCCCCCGCAGAGCGGCGTTGTGACCAAGTTCAACGTCCTGTATGCCTACTCGCTGCAGGAGTGCATCAAGCTTCTGGGGGACGCCGGGGTCGACACCAGCGTGTACGGGGAGCGCCTCGACGCGCTGCGGCAGGCAATTGACAAAACCCTCTGGAGCGACGAGCTCCAGGCGTACTATCTATCCGAGAACATGAAGGACGGCTACGCGCAGGACGCCAACGCTATCGCCATACTGGCGGGCGTCAATCTCGACCTCGACCACTCCACCGAGGCCATCCTCGCCTCGCTGCGCAAGCTCATGCGCCCCTCGGGCCCCCTAGCCTTCTCTGAAGTCGTCATCGGTGTCGGCTGGCAGTCGTACATCAGCCCCTACGCCTCTTCCTATCACCTCCGCGCCGCCCTTCAGTCCGGCGACGCCGAAGGCGCGCTGGAGCTCCTCCGCTCCCTCTGGCTCCCCATGGCCGAGGAGCAGAACGCCAACTACACGGGAACGTTCTGGGAGACGCTCGATCACGACGGAAGGCCCGGTCTTGGTCTGGCTACCAGTCTCTGCCACGGCTGGGCGGCGGGCCCCACGGAGGGGCTCTCCAGGTACGTCTTGGGGGCTCGGCCCACGGCGCCGGGCTGGTCCGAGTACCAAGTTGCACCCCTGACTCTCGGGTTGCGGTCGGCGCAGGGGAGCCTGCCGACGACTCGCGGCAACGTCGACGTCGAGTGGAGCTTCGGCTGCGACGGCCTGCTCGAGATGGTTGTCGATGCGCCGGCGGGGACCAAAGGCGAGGTAGCTCTGCCCAGCCCGCTCATGGTCCCTGTGAATGGAACGAAGTTTATGGTGAATGGCGAGGAGCAGGCTGCGTCTACCTTTGTGGTCGAAGGTGGCAAGAAAATGGTTCTGACCCAGTCCCGCAAGTAAAACATGTCGCGAGTGCTGTATTATTAGATCAGGGACTATAGGCTGCCGAGGTCTCGCATCTTAGTACCACACTGCGCGTTGCGAATACTCTAGTTGCAACCGCGGCATAGGGGTCTTCTCCTAGAATGTTTACGTGGCTGGGCACAGTAAATTCTCATTTGTACTATTCTTTTCCATTTTGTATAATTTTGGCTTACACATTAATTAGATAGAGCAAGTCCTGATTTATCCTATTCTAACGTGAATCGTATTACCTTGGTTCGCCTATCAAACTAGCTTAGAATATAGATATTGACTTGAAATCGGCTAACTATGGACACTTAAGATGCAGTAACTTCGAAGCGTATGCATGCGTTGCCTCAGAGTCCTAGGCTATCGTACTATGCAACGCCCTCGTCTTACTGAGCTTCGCTTTGGCTTGACTTGGGGCCTCGCGTAAAACCGATGTTGAAAATGTGAACCTATATAACAACCAAGAGTGAACGCTGTATCAGGAGCGCAAATGTCCGCAACATAAGTAGGGATTAGTGCCAATTTCAGCCTTGATACCAAATAAACGTCAACAAGTCAAAACTGCGAGAGAATTAAACGTTTGGAAATCTCATATGTGCAAAAAGGCTTGCAAACGTTGTTATCAAGACGGCCTGAATTTACAAACGCTCCTGACGCCTTGTTAGATATTAATCATCAGCTAGTGAAGCTCAGTCCTTTGTCCTTCAACCGTCTCTCCCTTTCATCCGCCGAATTCTCATCAAGAACCGCTTTCCCCTCCACATCCGACCCTACGTGCGGACGTCCTGTGTAGCGAAAGCACAATCTACCGGCTGGCGACATATCTACCAGCTGCGAGCAGTCGCTACTGTTTTTCTCATGACGTCTTCCATCTCACAAGCAACCACCAACTCACACTCCACCACGTAAAGACCCCACGATGCCTCCCAGACCAAGCCTCCAGAGCTTCCTCTCGCTAGCGAGGGGGAAACTCGCCGCCTCCCGGGGCCAGCAGGGACCCTTGACATTCGTCGTCGGCAACGAGTCAGCCGGTAACCCCACCCCCCTCTCACAAAGCCATCTCACCCCCGGCATCCACCCCGTTCAACACTGACCCTCTCAGACCTCGACTCCCTCTGTTCCGCTGTAATCTTCGCCTACCTCCGCTCTCCTCCCACTCACCGCCTCCACATCCCCCTTTCGAACCTGCCCCGCGAGGACCTCGCCCTCCGCTCCGAGATGACCGCCGTCCTCCGCCACGCGGGCCTGAAGCCCCAGGACCTCCTGACCCTAGACGACCTGCCGCCCCTCGAGCCGCAGGACACCCGTTGGCTCCTAGTTGACCACAACAGCCTGACGGGGCCCCTGGCGCACTTCGGCGACAGGGTGGCGGGGTGCGTGGACCACCACGCGGACGAGGGACACGTTCCGACTGACTGCGGCGATGAGCCGCGGGTAATCGAGACGTGTGGTAGCTGCGTCAGTCTTATCGCGTCCCACTGCCGCGAGGCGTGGGACGCCGTCGCAGCAGAAGGTGCCTCGTCAAAGGACGCGGCGGACGCGGACAGGGCCATGGCGCTCATGGCGCTCAGCGCCATCTTCTCTGACACGGTGAACCTCACCGCCTCGGACAAGGTGACGCCCAAGGACGTCTCGGCGGTGGAGTACCTAGAGGCGAAGCTGCGCGGCACAGACTACGATAGGAAGGCCTTCTGCGACGACATCGCCGCCGTGCGCCTCGACCTCTCGGGCCTCTCGCTCCGCGACGTCTTTAGGAAGGACTACAAGGAGTGGGCCGAGGGCGGCGCGAAGCTGGGCACCTGCAGCGTCGTGCAGGGGTTCGAGTATCTTCTTGACAAGGCCGGGTCGGCGGACGTCCTTGTTGACGAGCTGGGGAAATGGGCGGAGGAGAAGGGCCTCGACCTCGTGTCCATCATGACGCTCTCGGTGCAGAATGGTGGCTACGAGAGGGAACTGCTGCTGTGGGCTCGCAATGAGAGGGCGGTGCGGATCGCGAAGCGCTTTGAGAAGGAGTGCGGCGGGGAACTGGGCTTGAAGGAACTCAAGGGGGGGATCCTCGATCTCCAGGGCGAGACACAGTGGAGGCGGGCATGGAAGCAGGGGAGCGTTAGGCAGAGCCGCAAGCAGATTGCGCCGCTGATCAGGAAGGCGATGCTATGAGCGCACGTGCCAGTGGATTCCCCGCAGTAGCATTGAATGGCAATCTTCTCGCTCGAGATGGTAGATCCCTTCACCAAGCTCATGGGCCAAAGTTCGTATGTGCAATGCAAGTCAGTGAAAATGCCACCATCCTATCCTATTTTACACAATGGGTGTTATACATGTCGAAACTCAAATTAAACCTCCAGCCCCCTCGGATCAAATCTCCAGCCCGTCCTCGTGTATCTGCCCCATCTGGGCCGCCATCATCTCCCTCGTATGCCTCAGGTCGTGAACCATGAGCACAAACTCCCTGTCCCTCTGACGCTCGAACAACTCCTTGGCCCTTTCCTCCTTGCGCGGGGTATGAGCGGACCTGAAGTTCATATCCTCCCACAAGGCCTCGCCGGCCGCCACCTTGTCGGCCGTCGGGACGGCCGTCGGGTCGGCGACGCCTATGCACTCGAGTACGGCCGCGTAGACGCGGTCCGTGGGGAACACGCGCGGTGTCTCAAACTGCATGGCTGGCACGTAGTGCCGGAGCGCGTCCATGCAGACGAGCACGTTGCGCGAGGCCGTCACCGCCTCGAACATCTCGGCGTACAGCTCCTCGGAGCGGGCGCGGTGAAACCTCGGCGGCATCCGCCAGATCTCCCAGAAGCGGTCCCAGTTGCCCTGCGCCGCGTAGGTTCTCAGCATGTTGATCATCTGGGCGTCGTCCAGGCACGGGAGCCCCTTGACCGTCATCAGCGACTCGATGTTCGCCTGGGCCCTCTCTAGGAGGGGGCTTTTCGAGCCGGAGTTGGCGATGGCTTCCACGAGGGCCACGATCACGTCGTTGCTGATGACGTTGGGAGACCGCTGCGAGAGGATACGCAGGAGGTCGTCGGTAAGAGCGAGCTGCTCGGGAGCGTGGGATTCATTGAGAGACGGCGAGAAGATGATGTTGAGAAGGTTCAGGTGGCGGTCGCGAAGATCTTCGGTACAGTCTTTGCCCATAGGCGTCATCTGGAGCTGCAGTATCTCTCGTCGTGCAAAGTGCAAGATGGACCCAACTTGGTGCTCAGGGATCGCCGGCTCCGACGAGACGACGCGCTCGGTCGAGTATCGCCGCCTCTGGTTGTGACCCGCGAGAGGCTGAGAAGGGACCCGAGCAGCAGCCGGCCGGGACACGTGCTTTTCCCTGTCTTCTCTCGATGGCGCCGACGAGAAGGTCCTATTCTGCCTCTGGTTCCTCTCGAAGCTATCCCGCCACAGGGTCTCCAAGTCGAGCTCTGTCCTCCGCGCCTCCGTCATGACCTGGACAACAATCGTGCTGCCGGTTTCCGCGACCGTGGTCCCGAAGCCGGACATCTGGCCGGACGGGTCGAAACGCGCCTCCTCGACGCCCTCGCCGCCGACAATGCCCAGGTTAACGCAAATCCATCCCGTCGTAATGCCATCGTCTTCGCCCTGACTCGCGATGGTGCTGCTCCCGAGGAGCTTGGCCTTTCGACGTAATCGGCGGAGCTTCGTCTTCAGCTCACCCGCGCCAATGAGGCCGTCTGCGTTTGCCTCGAGCTTGTAGTTGTATCGCAGCCACCTGACAAGGCGACCCGATGCGACGTGCAGGTGCCTCTCGCTCCTGGCGGTGCCGAAGAGCATGATGAGATTCGGCCCGAGGGCGGGGGGAGGGTCGAAGCCCCGCAGGTCGAGAAGCTCTAAGTCGTCGAGACCCATCTCTTCGTATACGTATTTGAGAACCGGTTCTAGTACCGCCGGGGACCCAGCCGGTATGGCTGGAAGTGGCGCTGGTTCATGGACGCGGGGCTGGCTCGGCGGCTCGACCTGTAGGTACCATGGTTCGTCGGGTGTTTTCTCCGCAGGGTCTGAGGTGGCCTTTTCAGCCGGGGGTTGGCGTGACTTGGCCTCCTCGTTGGTGTTATCGGATGGGTTCGAATTCCTCGACGGGACCGAGCAAGTGAAGGGTCGGGTTTGCGGGGCGACTGACGGCGCCCGCGTCCGCGGAACTGCTACCGCAGCGAAGCGCCGCGATGCCCGTGGGCCGGCCTTGTACAAGACATGGCTCGATAGCAGCCCGACGGATGTTGATATGGGGCGCGCAGACATCGTTATTACCGTGCACAACCAGATGTTGATGCGGCGGAGGATCTGCTCGAAGCTATCGCGGAGCGCTCCACTTGGCGCTCTGAAAGAGGAATTTTGTCTTGGTCCTCGCGTGCCGGGTGGGCCCAAGTGCCGCTCTGGCTGATTCAGCTGGTGATAAGGGGTATGTGGGCCCAAGTGGGGTCTCTAGCAGTGCAGCCTGTCCACTCACTGGCCCGGCCGGTCCGCAGATTGGATAAGCCTGAGGAGGCAAATTTTCTTAGATCGCCCGTCCTCTGCGAACTGGCGAAGCACCAATTCAAGACGCACACGCTCGCCCCGGAGCCCTCGACACCATCCTCATCCGGTCCTGCTCGTAACACTCTCTCGAGGAGGCACCCTGGCTCTGTTTGTGGAAGTAGACATGTTCTTTCCTTAATCTTTTTTTCTTTAGTTGCCTGCAAGAGGCCGTTTACTAGCTTAATATCCCCGACCATCGTTCTGTCGCGTGAGGCAAGATGCTTCTGCGACAGGCCCCTCGGCCAGCCCTCCACAGGCTACGGAGCCTGCGATCCTCGATACCCGCGACGCGACTCTCATCGACCACCTACCACACCCTCGGTCGCTCCAAGACTGTGCTGTCGGCGAGACAGGACTCTCACGCGCCTTCGTCGAAGCACCCGACGCGAAGCCTCGCCACCGCTGTAGATGGCTCCCTCTTCGAGTCGAGGCCCTTTGACGGGTCGGCGTCGCCCATGCCCGGCTTCGACGGCTCGTCGAACACCCCGTACTACGAGCTGCGCCCCTTCAATGTATCGCAGCCGTTGCAGCTCGATGACCCGGCACCCACGATACAGCGGCTACGGATGAATCGACAGGGCATCTCCGGCGATGTGGAGGAGTTGGTTGCCGTCGTCAACGCATGTCTGCAAGTCCAGAAGCTTGACCGCGCGCAATTAGTACTCAAGCGCCTCGGCCAATTCGACGAATTCCCGCGGGAACAGCTGGTTGCTCTGCACAACACCTTCCTCCGAGCCTCTCTCGAGCAGATGCGCCTGACACCGGAAAAGACGGGCTCCGAAGACCTGCACAAATGGTACGAACTTCAGATCCGGCGCCCAGGCCTTCCCCAGACCGCCGAGACGGTTGCGTGCATGCTGAAGGCCTCCATCCTGTCCCAACGGGGTACGAGGCTCAGTCGCTCCGTTGCTCGGTACATGGGTATGGCCCCCGGTGAAGCCGGCCTAGAAGTCCTGGCCATGGCGGATATCCTGTCGGACCAGGATCTTGCAGTCATCACGGATATCTGCCCGACCTACAATCTTATGACGGAGGACATGGACATCACAACCCCCGCCGAAGTACTCCAATCAGAGACCGCCAAAGAGGAGACGGCGGCCGACATCTCCCCGGAAATGCCGCAAGTCATGCCGACACCCCAAAAGGGTCTCGGCCTCAAACTTGTTCAGCAAACGCTGTCCCTCTTCGACGAAATACCCCAGAACTGCGATATTTCCACCCTCGACAAGAAACAGCGAAAAGAAATCCAGAGTCGACTTGAGCGCGATTGTGTTGATGCCGCCGTCCAGCGATGGAGGGAAGAACACGAGTCGCTCCAGAAGATTGGCTTCAACTCAGTTCTGGGACACGAGAGCCTCGGCTCACGCATGTATGAATGGCAGTGCGCGTTGGAGACCAGGATCAAGGAGGAGCTCATCAAGGTCGAGGCCGCCGAGACCAAGACGGAGAAGAAGCGCGAGGAGGATTACGACCGATGCCTCTACGGACCTTTTCTCCGACAGTCGACACCGGCGCGTTTGGCGGCAGTTACCATTCTCGCGACATTGAATGCGGTGTCCATCATGGGTGTCGAGAAGGGCGCGAAACTGGCAGCTACGATCAACGGCGTGGCCAAACTTGTGGAGGAGGACATCCGGGAACAGTCGACGAGAAAGGAGAAGAAGAGCGCCGCTGGGCGGCAAATGACTCGACGCCGTGTCCAAGCCGCGTTCCGCCCCACGGAGACGACAAACGATGAAGTCGAGGCTGCCTCCAAGGCTGGCCTGATGGTGGCGCCCACCCCTTCGACGGCCGAGATGCCGTCCGACAAGCCGTGGCCCACAACGATCAGGGCCAAGGTCGGCGCAGCGCTCCTCTCGGCGCTCATCGACACTGCCAAGATCAAGGTCATGAGGCAGCACCCCGAGACCGGGAGGTCCATCTCTCAATACCAGCGTGCCTTCAACCACACGAAGAAGCTCAGCAAGGGCAAGAAAATCGGCATGGTTTTCGTCCACGATGATCTCGTCGCGCTTCTGAAGAAGGAGCCGAAGGGCAACTTCCTAGCCAAGCATCTGCCGATGGTGGTCGAGCCGGAGCCGTGGTCGCAATTCCTCAAGGGTGCTTTCTTGGAGACCTCGGCGCACCTTGTGAGACTGAAGCTCGGCGAGAAGGACCAGCGCATGTACACCGAGGCGGCGATGTCCAAGGGCGACCTCGAGCAGATGCTCAAGGGCCTGGACGTTCTGGGCAAGACCGCCTGGCGCATCAACAACCCCGTCCTCAACGTCATGCTCGAGGCCTGGAACAAGGGTGATGAGATTGCCAACATTCCTGCCCTCGCCCCCGACATTCCCATGCCCCCCGAGCCCTCGGACCAAGAAGACCCCGCAGTGCGTCATGCGTGGCGTCGCGCCGTCGTGGCCGCCGAGAACAAGAGGACCGGCTTCCACTCGGTTAGGTGTTTCACGAACCTGCAGCTCGAAGTTGCGCGGGCGTACCGCAACCAAACATTTTACTTCCCGCACAACATCGACTTCCGCGGGCGTGCGTATCCGCTGCCCACCTACCTCAACCATATGGGCGCGGATCATGTCCGTGGCCTGCTTAAGTTCTCCGAAGGGAAGGAGCTTGGGGAGTATGGCTTGCGCTGGCTCAAGATCCACCTCGCCAACGTCTTCGGTTACAGCAAGGCAAGCCTTAACGAGCGGGAGGCGTTCACCGAGGAGAATCTGAGGAACGTGTTCGACTCCGCGACTAACCCTCTGGGCGGTAGCCGATGGTGGCTCGACGGCGAGGATCCGTGGCAGTGTCTGGCCGCGTGCTTCGAACTGAAGGCTGCCCTGGAGTCGCCTGATCCCAAAAAGCACGTCTCCACGCTGCCGGTGCACCAGGACGGTACCTGCAACGGTCTCCAGCACTACGCTGCCCTTGGTGGCGACGTCTGGGGAGCGCAGCAAGTCAACCTGGAGCCCGGAAACCGTCCTGCCGACGTCTACTCTGCCGTTGCAGGCCTCGTCGTCGACCTGATTGAGAAGGACTACGAGCAAGACAACGCCTTTGCCAAGATCGTCCGGGGCAAGATCACCCGAAAGGTCGTCAAGCAAACCGTCATGACCAATGTGTATGGTGTCACTTTCGCGGGCGCCAAGAAGCAGGTGTGCAAGCAGATCGACGCCGCGTACCCCAACATCGAGGAGGAGACGGGCGTCCCGGCCATCCTGCTCTCGAGCTATATCGCCCACCACATCTTCAAGGCCATGTCGACCATGTTCAGGGGAGCCCACGAGATCCAGACCTGGCTGGGCGAGGTCGGCGGTCGCGTGTGCAACGCCCTGATGCCCGACCAACTCCACCGCATCGCGACCAACGACGAGCAGGAGTCAAAGTCCAAGGCGAAGAAGACGACCAAGTCCAAGTTCTGTGAGCTCAGCGGCCAGTTCAAGAACACCATCGTCTGGACGACGCCGCTGCGCATGCCCGTGGCGCAGCCTTACCGCAAGAGCGCCACGCGTGTCATCCCGACCTGCATCCAGGACCTCTCCCTCACGATCCCCGAGGTCACGGATCCCGTCAACACCCGGAAGCAGCTCCAGGCGTTCCCGCCCAACTTCATCCACTCCCTCGACGCCTCGCACATGATGCTCTCGGCGCTCCAGTGCCACGACGAGGGCCTCTCCTTCGCGGCCGTCCACGACTCCTTCTGGACGCACGCCGCGGACGTCGACGTCATGAACAGGATCCTCCGTGACTCCTTCATCCGGATCCACAGCGAGGACGTCATCGGGCGCCTCGGCGCCGAGTTCGAGGCGCGGTACAAGGGGTCCATCTACCTCGCCAAGATCAAGCAGAGCTCCCCCGTGGGCAAGAAGCTGATGGAGTGGCGCAAGAAGGGCCGCAAGTCGGCCAAGGACGAGCTCCTCCTCGAGCACCGCCGCCAGAAGCTTCTCAACTCCAACGACCCCGTTGACGTTGAGGAGGGCAGGGCCATGGTGACGCCGGGCCGCATCTTCGAGGAGTCGTCGTCGCTCGACGCCCTCGCGCCGCAGGAGGGCGTCGAGGAGGTCGGGCTCGGCAAGATCACGGACACAAAGGTGGAGAACGTGCTCGAGGACGGGCTTGAGCGGACGGCGCAGTCGGTCGAGGCGGCCGAGTGCGAGGAGGCGGACGAGGAGACGTCGGCGGACTGGATCGAGCGCGCGTTGCAGGGCATGAAGAAGCCGCACTTCCAGCAGGCCGGGGAGACGCCCAAGAAGAAGAAGGCCCCGCCGAAGACGATCCAGGTGTGGCTTCCTCTGACGTTCCCTCCCGTGCCGGAAAAGGTATGTTTCCATCCCCCCAATCACCCTTTTGTTCCTTCCTCTCGACATCTGGTGCTAACGAGGTTTTGCTTCCAGGGTGACTTTGATGTGCAAAAGTTGAAGTCGAGCCAGTACTTCTTCTCGTGAAGTGGCGATCATTTGAAAGGGCGTTTGGGGCAAGCGGGCTTTTTTGCATATACAATTGTTTTATTAGATCTTGGCGGCGAGGGGTTTTCTGTATGTTGAACGGCGGGGGTTGGAATGGGGGCAGGTGGGCTCTCTTGTTGTATATTGTATTCCGCCATGTTGTATCATCTTGTACGAAAAAAAGGAGGCTTGGGGTTGGTAAGGAAAGCGTGCGACGATATCATAGAGATAGATGCAAAAAAACAAAAACTTAATGTCCAACAGCCACAAGGTGTACTGGGACTTTATCGCGTGAGAGCTTCGTCAAGACTGCCTTAAATTCGCGGAGATGTTTGTTTTCATGGCCATGAGCGACCCGATATCTTCAGGAATCCACGAGATACCCTTGAAGCAATTGTAAGAGTGGCTTGCCGCTGTATATTGCGCTATAAACTGGGGACGGCTTTCTGCTCGCCCCCATGCATACAAAAGGCACCGTGATCAGGAGCACATGCTTTACCGCACGGTAGCGTCCGCCAGGGTCTTGACGGTGCACACGCCGCCGCTCTTAACGACGAGCTTGCCCAACCCAGTCTTCCCTAGCGCCTCCACAGCCCCAGCGTCAAACGCGACCTCGCGCCCGGACGTAGTCGTGAAGCCGGGCTGCATCGTCTCCCAGACCTTCTTCTTGGGGTTCAGCACGCCCTCCGGCTCGCCCTCCCACCCCTCGAAGAAGACCCTCTCACCGGCGGCAGCGCCCTCGGGCGGGTTTACCAGCTCAACAGGCCCCTTGTGCGCGTCCTCCTCGCCCTCCTTGACCTTGGGGGACGCGGCAAGAACCATGGCGCACGACTTGATGCCGCGCATCTTGACGGGCTTGAGGTTGCAAACCGTCACGACCTTTCTCCCCTGCATCTCCTCCAGCGGCACCAGCCCGTTGAGGCCGGAGCACACTGTGCGGCAGACGCGGCCCTCGAACTCCTCAGTGTCGGGAGTCCCCGGCGCGTCGCCCATGTCAATGGTAGAGACAAAGAGCGAGTCGGCCTCGGGGTGCTTGACGGCCTTGAGGATGTGGCCGACGCGGAGGTCGATGAGGCGGGGCGAAAGGGGCGCGGCGGCCGCGGGGGCCTTCTGAGGCTTGGGGGCCTTCTCCTTCTTCTCCTTCTTGGGCTTGGCGGCGCCGGCCTCGGCGGGGGCGGCCTTGGTGCGGTCCGCCAGCTCCGTCGTCTCGCCGGCGGCAGCGGCCTTCTCCTTCTTCAGGCGCTCCTTCTCGGCCTTGGCCTCCTCGGGCGACTTCCAGTAGCGCACGTCATCAAGGTCGACCTTGACCTTGTCCTTAACCTCGAGCCCAAAGATGCCCGAGTTCTGCACAAAGTCGAGTAGGCGCACAATGTTGGGGCGCCCCTCCTTGCCGGTCCTGGCCTCGGCGTCCCACGCGGAGACGACGGGCGCGAGGGTCTCGTAGATGGCGAGGTCGGCCTTGCTGGGCTTGGTGCCGAGGAGCGTGGTCCGGCTGGCGAGGTGAGCGTCGAGGGTGTCGAGAATGGACTTCTGGTCGGCGGGGCTGGACTTGAGGCGCTCCGAGGTGGTGAGCCACTGCTTGATCTCCGTTTCCTCCTGCGGAGTGTAGGTTTGCGAGGCGATGGACGACATCTTGTGGCGGAGCGGGGAGAGGGCCCTTGTTTGGCGGAGGAGGCGAAGGGGCAACAGCTTGGCGGTTTGAATTGGGGTGTCGGGCTGATTGACTTCGTGTGCTTGGTTTACGGTTTGACTCTGCTATGTAAAAGGAAAATCTGCAGTGCCGTTGGCGGGGTTGAGCGGGGCATCACCCGGGAATGTAATGTACCTCTTCAGTGAATATTCCCATGTGTTACCCTTGAATAGGGGCTAGCCCCTTGGCAGCGGCTTCCCAAAACGTGACTGCGTGAGACCCACACCTCCTGCCACGCGAAAAAGCACTTTACGCCTGCGCGGATCGCGTCGCCCCAACGCGCCCTGTCGCATTCGCATTCCGGCAGCGGCTCAGCCACTTCATCCCCTCCCCATCCGTCGCCCGCATACCATCCGAGACCACGATACTAGGAGGCTTATTAGCTTCGTAAAATACTGGAAAAAAACGTGACACAAATTTCCTGATCCTGCTGTCGTGCCTTTGGCCACCTCGCGTTCCTTCCTCCTTGTCAATTTCTCAGCGTTCTTTGCACAAATGGAGACAGCAACCATGGCGACCACGTCGTCCTCCTCCGCGCCAAACTCGGCCTTCTCCTCGCCGCCGCCAGTCTCGACACCGCCCTCCTCCCCGCCGCCCGAGTCCGAACTTGACCAGCCCTTCGGCCATGCCGAGGAAGCCGCGCGAGCGGAGAACCTCAAAGCGGAGGCGAAGAAGCGCGCCGCCGCAAGAGCCAAGGCCAAGCGCAAGAACAAGCGCGTTCTGAGCTCCGAGGAGAAGGCGCAAAAGGCGCGAGAGCTCGAGGACCTCCTGAAGAAGACTGCCGCATTTAGCGACATTCTAACAGGGAAGACCCGGGCTTTGGGCCGTATGGGGACTGCGATGGACGGGCAGTCTCTTGGCGAGCATAACCTGGAGCTGGCCTCGCAGCCCAAGTGCATGGTGGGGGGCGAAATGAGGGACTACCAGTTGGAGGGGTTGACGTGGATGAGGGAGATTGCCGTGCAAGGCATGAGTGGCATCCTCGCCGACGAGATGGGGCTTGGTATGTGCCGGCTTCGCGTACGCATTTGTTTGACTCGATGCTAACGTCGTTTAGGGAAAACGATCCAGACGATATCGCTTGTCGCCTCCCTCCGCGAGCTCGATGATTTCTACGGACCTTTCCTGATTGTGGCTCCCCTAAGCACCCTCTCGAATTGGATTGAAGAATTCAACCGTTGGACACCGACGGTGCCGGTGGTTATTTACCATGGCACGCCTTCGGAGAGGGCCGCCATCTGGAAGGATAAGGTGCTGCGGCACTATAAGAACAGCCGGCCCGACACGAAGTTCCCGATTGTTCTTACGAGCAATCAGATTGTCCTGAGAGACCGGGCTAATCTGGCCAAGATTGGATGGGAATTCATCCTCATCGTACGTCGACTGCCCAACTCTTTTGCCTTCCCCAATGCTAATGTCACCACAGGATGAGGGCCACTGCATGAAGAATGCGGAAGCGAAGCTGTACCAGGAGCTGCGCACCTTCCCATCGGCGACGAGGTTCCTTATTACCGGGACACCACTCCAGAATGAGATGAAGGAGCTTTGGTCTCTACTACACTTCCTTCTTCCCTCAGTCTTCCAAGACTGGGAAGCCTTTGACTCGTGGTTCGACTTTACCGAACTTGAAGACGAATCGACCACGGAGAGTTTTATCACCGACGAAAATAAACACGAGCTTATGCGGAAGATCCACGTTGTGCTGCAGCCTCTCATGCTCCGTCGAGTCAAGGCGGACGTCGCCGCCTACCTTCCCAAGAAGCGAGAGTACATTCTGTACGCACCCATGACGAGGGAACAGACAGATCTTTACAAGGCCATTGGCGACAAAGGTATCGACACTCGCGCCTTTCTTGAGGACATGGTCGTGAAGGATCTCGAAGAAAACTCGGGCGAGTCCCAAGAGTTGAGTACGCCTCCCCCAAAGACCGCAAAGACCACAAAGACCACCAACGGCGCCAAGACGGACGCGACGCTTCCCATTCGGGAATCACCACGGAAGACCAGAGCCTCTGCTGTGGACGTTTCCCAAAAGACGGCTCCCACCAATGCCTTCGCCCTCATGATGGGGAAGAAAGGGCTTGCGAAGCCTAAGAACGCAGAGCCCACCCCTACCAAGAAGGCGATCCCTCAGAAGTCGACCAAGAGGAAGTCCCCCGCGACTCTTGAGCCTCCCAACTTCAAGAGTTCCAAATCTAGCCGCGAAAGCACTCCCGGTAGTTCCAGACTCCGGACCCGTGCCAGCGCCGCACCAGATGCGTTTTCGGGCATCGACGAGGATAAGATTGACGACGACGAGTTTGAGGCCCGTCTGGTGCGAGAACACGAGGCTAGGGAGTTACAGAAGTTGGAAGCTACACAGTCCTCGAGGGACTCTGCTATCTCGGAAGCGCTCGAGGTTGCCAGTATGTAAACCGTAAACCGACCCAGATGTTCCGGTACCCTTACTAACTCGAAACAGAGAAAGAGGTCTCCAAGAAGAAGCTCGGAAACCCCCTCATGCAGCTCCGCCTCGCGTGCAACTCGCCGCACAACTTCTACAATCCCTGGACCTACAGCTCTCGCCCCATCGACGAGTCCGTCGTGACCAAGTCGGGCAAGATGCTGCTCCTGGACCGGCTCCTGCCGCAGCTGTTCGGCGCCGGACACAAGGTTCTCATCTTCTCGCAGTTCAAGACGCAGCTGGATATCCTGGAGGACTACTGCGAGCTGCGGAAGTGGAGCGCGTGCCGGCTTGACGGATCTGTGGCGCAGGTGGACCGGCGCGAGATGATCAAGCGGTTTAACACCGACCCCGGGACCAAACTCTTCTTGCTCTCCACGCGAGCCGGCGGCCAGGGTATCAACCTCATGGCAGCCGACACCGTCATCCTCTTCGACAGGCAAGTCATCACCCCATCCTTCCCCTCCTTCCCATCACCAGCTACAGTGCACGCTAACACCCCAAAGTGACTGGAACCCCCAGCAAGACCTCCAAGCTCAAGACCGTTGTCACCGAATCGGCCAGACACGCCCCGTCATCATCTACCGCCTCGCGACCAAGGGAACCGTGGAGGAGGACCTCCTCTCGACCGCCGAGGCCAAGCGACGGCTCGAGAAGCTGGTGATCCGGAAGGGGACGCTCAAGACAATGGGGAAGACGCCGGGCGATGGCCTCAGTGACATTGACAAGGAGGCGCTGCGGGCGTTGTTGCTGAAGGATGGGGAGGTGTATCGGTACTCCGGTGACCAGGAGATTCTTAGTGATGCTGATATTGCGACATTGCTGGACAGGTACGTTTTCGACTCCACATTTTCTGTTCACCTCCTTTTGGACGAAGGTGCTGACGGCGTTCTAGGGGTGATGCCGCCTACGAGCAGGCAGCGAGGGGAGACGGCAACGCGGACGTCTTCACCGTCATCGAGACGGGTGCGAACGGCATCACGGAGGCGAAGGCGAGCTAGGGTGGCTACATACTGCATGCTGGAGTTGGAGATGTGCTTCTGGCGGGAACAGGTTGACTTTGCCTTTTTTTTTTCTTTTTTTTTTTTTTTTAACTGCTTGTGGCTCTTGGACTGCTTGCGGCTAGACATCTAGAGAGCGTTGCATACTGGAGTTGGGGACTTGCTTCATGGCTGGAGTAGACCTTTTTTTTTTTTTTTTTGGGCGGCTGTTTGACGCTATATACCAGTGTTTTGATTTGATCAAGCCCTTGCTTTCTCGATGAGGGTAGCAGCCGTGACCCCGTGGATCGTCGTGGCCTTGGGCCATCCGTGAAGCACTTCGTGCGTGCTATATCGCCGTGGATGTCAAGTTCCAGTTCGAAATGTTCATCTTGACCAGCCGTCCATCCAACAAACCAGATCTCGACGCTCCGCATCATGTCCACCAAAATGATTCTGGGCAACTCAAACTTGGAGGACCAAGCGGACTCACCTGCACCATTGGAACTTGCCACCGCGATGGATTGCACACTCTCGCACTCCAGTGGGAAGTAGACGGGACGACTGCCGCTGCCAGCCCGAAGAGAGATTATTCCCCGCCCAAGATTCCGACATGTCGACATTTTCATCCCGACGAGGAGTCGTCTCCAACGTCGATTCCGGAAGGAGCTTCCACAGGATGGATCTCCATACATCTATTACCCCAGGGACTGCCATTCGGTCCCAAGAAGATACTATTGAGAGGACTCGTGTTATGAATGATTAGGCTCACGCGTATTCAATTGGCGCTGGCATCCGTGTCAAGATGGGCAAGGGACCTGTAGAATGAACGTCTCATCTCATCCACGCTATTGTCTTCCACCTTGAGCGGTTCTCAGCTTATGCCGCCAACTTATAACAACTCGAGATTAGTAGAAACCTTCATTGAAGTGTACACTCCATTAATGGCCCCCATTCACAACCCTCACCTACCCAAGGCCTTGATGAATGTCAGTGTTGGTGAGCCTCTAAGCCTGTGGACTTGTGATTCTGTGACCACCCAACTGAGTTGAGTCCATGAGCATCTCCCACAAAGGAGACACCGCTACATCTTCTCCCTAATCGCCCTCCTTCCCGGCTGAACACCGCACTCTTTCTTTCCCCTCCACGCAGCAGGGCACTCATACCAACACGCTTTTGCTGGCACAGTTTCAGCAGTGATCCCTTCATACACCAAAGTAGATGGTCATTCATCTTGAAAGCAAAGTCCTTGCTGAGCTCTCTCTATCTAATTCCTGACCCTTCACCAGCCAAACTGCCTACCCGAACCAAAACAGGTTATCCACAAGGGTGAGTACTAACGACCGCCGTCATCCTCATGAGTAACCAGGATATTAATCCAATATTCTCACATGACAAAGCTTCATGGTCACCCTGCCGACATAATCGAGCCCTCCCCAGCACACGCCTTTGTGCCCCATCGTTATTCTCCCCTCTCTGCCTGTTCACTTCATCCTCTCTTTAACTTCTCTTATTTCTCTCCTCGCCACCACGGACAGATTCCCTCCCATCACCCCCATTGGAAACACTTTTGTGTTTTGACCATCAAAGCCCCCATCGCAGACTCGTCCCATTCCACTTTCGTCACTTATTTCAGCTCCCTAATCGCGAGCTCGATTCTCTGTTTCGTTTTTGCTCCCTACCAGGAGCGAAACCAGCCCCAGCCCTCGCAGACGCGTTCAATGGCCGAGTCCCCTCCCCGTTTGATCCAGCAACCTCATTCGGCCCCTTATCGCCCCCGAACTCAACACTTGTAAGGGCCTCAAAGCCAGAGGTCCCTTGGGAGGGCCTATGGCGGACCCAGCCAAATACCTCGGGCTCTCCTGCCGCGAGCCGGGCACCTGCCCAGACGCGGGTCCCCTCGCTGCCGCTTTGGAAGAAAACATGACGTCTACTTCTAGAGAAGTCTCGCTCCTGGAGTGCCTCGGCGGACAATTGTGTGCCTTGCCGGGCCTCGAGAAGCCCTCTTTCGATTCCTGTTCGCGGGATACCTGTACGGCCGAGGACTTGGGAGCCGCTGTGATGGTAGATGGCCATCGTCTGAACTTCAAGATGGCTCGCGCGGAGAGCACTACCAAAGAACCCGCCTCAACCGTGAGTTCCTTATCTCGGACCCGATCAACCCGCCGCCCAGACACCACACGCACCACAATCAGCACCTCACCCACCCACATATTCACCACATTCACAGCATCCGCACCCACACCCACCACCCCAGCCCACACAACCCCCCTTCCCAGCCCTCCTTCAGAAACAGCCATCGTCCCCACACCCCAAAAGCAAGACCTAACCACAACCCAAACAATAGGCATCATCGTCGGCGCCAGCATAGTAGGCCTCTTCCTCCTCGGCTGCCTCGTCCACCGCATCCTGGTCTACATCCGCAAGCGGCGCCCTGGCTACCCCCACCTCACCGACCACGCCCCCGACTGGCAGCCGCCTGTCTCGCCCGTCGAGCTGACGGAGGTCGTGGCGCCGGGGTCGAGACAGTGTGGGTTCGGGCGGATACCCGGTGAGGCGACGAGGCCGCGGAGCTGGGAGGACAAGGGGAATAATGAGGCGGAGGCCAAGCTTGGGGGCGTGGCTCCGCGGCGGGTGAGGTCGGCCGACCCGGCTGGGCTGCTCTGCGCGTCGCCGGAGTCCTTTGAGCACGGAGACGAGGGTCAGGTCCATGAGTACAGGGCACCGCTCCGGATTACCAACGGCCAACCTCCCGCGGCGCCTCGCAGTGTTGGATTAAACGACCCATCCACCAGTAGTATATACGGGCATCAAGGCGCAAGGCACCAGACGGAGCCTTCCTCCCAAGCCAGCAGCCTGCGCGGTCCAAATAGCTGGGTGATAAGCACCCGGCACGCCTCCCACCACGGCGTCTATCCTTCCCAAGGCGACCACGCCGTCAAAATCGAACCCCGCGCCCAGAACCACCGCGCGCGTCCCGCACACTCCGCCGATGAGCTCCGCCGCCACACGGCGCCGTACAACCCCGCTGCGCGCTCCGACGACCAGCTGAATCGCTTCGTGTCGTACCCAGCCGGCGAGCAGAGGCCCGCGCCTCGTTCTGATGGGGCCGGAAGAACTCTGGGCTCGGGACAGTACCCGCCCAGGACGTATGAGGCGTACACACCCCCAGACAGCGAGCCTCCCCAACAGAACCAGGTGAGCGGAGCGGGTAATCCCAAGGTCGAGCGGGCGGTGTACGAGCTCGCTGCAGAGCCGGTGGGTGAGATTCGAGACCCGCGGGCGAGGGTCACGCTTGGAGATGTGTACATCGTCAACCCGGACCCGGCGCACGACGAGAGTACTGTGTTGGAACCGGCGGCCAAGGATGAGCCACGGGATGATGATGGGAAGGCCAAGAGTGAGACCTCCGTGGTTGAGGAGTCTCGTTCTGTGAATGAGGTCAAGGAGTCCGTCCACAAGGAGTCTATAGTTAACGCCGCAGGGGATGACACCGACGAGGCGCTCGAGGAGGAGATGGAGGAGCAGGGTGACAAGGAGTCCATCAAGTGCGAGACCCCTGACCAGACTTTGCGCACAACCTCGCGACCTGAGTCACCTGTCGGTGCACTCCAAGCCGCGACCATCCTTTGCTCCATAGCCACGTCTAGCAGCCCACAGAAGCCCCACGAGCTCGTGTCCCAGGAGCCATCAGCCCCGGTCTCGCCCGCTCCCGCCGCGCCATCTGAGGAGACGCCTCGCCTCGACGCCACAGGCGAAATCCCCTTTCTCCGCGAGTCCTCGCGTCAGTCCTCAAAATCTTCCACAGCCCGGGACTCCCGCCCAAGCGTCACGGGAACACCCCGCCGCCATAGCGGCATCCCATCTTCGTCCACAGCCCCCACCTCCCTGGCCTCCCAGCTACAACCCGAGGCCAATGGTCTCCGCCCTGAGGACATTCCGCGCATGCTGGCGGCGCCGCGTCGGCGGGCCTCGGAGCTGCACATTGATATTCCCGCCGACGATGGCCTTCGACGTGTAATCCACCCGCGCGTTGCGCCGCTTGACAGGCAGAGGCACTACACCGACCAGTACGTGCCACCCCCTGGATACGATTATCATGACCGACAGAGCGGGTACGGCACGCGGTACCCAACCTATCCTGCCTCGCAACCCCGTACCCAGAATCACAACCCCCGACAAACCGTCCCTTATCATCCCGGCCCCCAGCACCCTCCTGCTCCATGCGAGCCCCATCCCTACGCGCAGGCCTACCACACCCGAGTCTTCTACCCCCACCGCGCCCACCCTCCTCGTCCTGTCGTCCCCCCACCCATCAACACAACCGAGCGCCCGCGTCGCACAGCAGAACAACTCGGCCTCGGGCCCCAGCCGCGGCCCGCGTACAGGACGCCCGAGGGTGCGGCGGATCTTAACCGCGGGAACGACATTGCGCGGCGGGAGATAGCGCCGGGGGTGTACCAGGCTGCTTCCTACCCGCGGGCCGGAGGGGATAGGTATTCCGCTTCTGGAGATAGGGGGTATGGTGGGGAGTATAGCGGCCAGTATTCACCTGCGGTCTCGCGGAGCGAGTACTCTGGGCCTCGGGAGGAAAGGTGGGGATACGAGGTTAGGAGCGCGGGGTCCGAGAAGGGGTCGTTCTCGAGTCGGACTTGGCAGACTTAGCTGGGGTCGACGAACATTGACGATGTGTTGAATACTGTTATGAACACGAGCCCCATGTGGTGAGGAGCACCGCTTGAGCAGAGAACAAGCGGGGAGAACGAAAGGGACGTGGAAAAGGCGGACTGAAGGAGGGAGTGGAAGAGAGGAGATGGAAAGAGGAAGGGCGTGAGGAGGGCCGGAATGAGATGAGGTTCTGGGTGTCGAAAACTGTGGTGAGATGTGAAAAAGAGATGTGGGAGAGAGATCCGCTGAGGAGATGGAACCGCGTTGAGGGAATCTAGAGGGGGATTCTAATCACGACTCACCTAACCAAACGGCAATTCCCCGAGGCGAAAGCAGATGGTAGCACAGAACAACAACCGCAAGCTTCATTGGCCCATCACTCCCCGAGTCAGGATCCAAAAGGATGACGGCAGTACGAAGCCACAACCACCAACCAAAGCCCCCATGGCTCCATCAGTGGAACCCACAGAAGACTTGCGATATCAACACCATGTCACGTACTCTTGCTTCCACCACTAACTCAAGGCCCAAGCACCCAAAGTCAGCTTGTCCCAACGGTCCACCGGAAAAGGAAGAAAGCAGGGGGAGCAAAGACAAAAAAGGAGGAAAGGCAGTGAAGAGGCATGCAAAATTAGGCGCAGGAAGGAAGAGTCAAGCGAGGGAGGAACACCGGGCGTTAGAATCTCCATTTGTACTGTTTAATCTGTCCCGCCTTGCTATCCCACCGCAGATTCGCATGGAGACTTTTATTCCCGGTCCATGTGCCGGGGGATATAATGTAGAGTAGTCGCGAATAAAGCCTTGTAAACAACATGCCTCAGTCCCGGCCCCTCGAATACCTGTTTCCTGGTGTTAGACATCCGCAGTCCAAGGGCTCGGACAAGAGATACCGTCGGGTAAAGGTCCAGCCAGCGCTCGGTGATAAAAGTCCGAGATCCCGGGTGCTCGTGCGAGTCAGGACTCATACGTGGGGAACGCCTTTCCCCCTGTATCACTCCCGAAATATCAGGCGGTAAACGGAGATAAGGATGGGACAGAGAGAAGTACTCAGAACTGTACAAACGTACAATTAACTAATATGAGAAGAGGAATATATACTAATGATACTGCCAAGCATAACGCAGCCGGACCCCCAAGAATGTAAAAAAGAAAAGGGGTTAGCAAGATACTCAAGCGAGCGTAAGAAGTCCTCCTTTAACCCCCTATAAACACAACCTCCCGCTCACCGTCCTCACAACCCAGAGTCAAACTGCGGACACTCCGTCGTGGCATAATACTCATTCCAAAGCTCACAAACCGGCTCGATATCCGCCAGCTCCAGCGTCTCCGGAATATCACTCACCCTCTCCAAGAACTGCACGCTAAAGCCCTGCCCCGCATGCCACGCAATATGACAATGGAAGAGCCACGCGCCGGGGTTATCGGACCGGAACCCGAGGACGAGCCAACCCTTGGCGGGGAGCATGGTCGTGTCGCGGCGGGTGGGGTTGCGGAAGCGGAGGGAGCCGGCGTCGGTCGCCGGGTTGAAGCGGCGCATGGGGGCTGTGAAGGGGGAGGCGACCGGGGGGGAGCGGCCCATTACGAAGAAGTCATGGCCCTGCTGGGTTAGTCTTTCGTCTCCAGGCCCCAGCCTCCAGTCTCAAGGACGGATCGGGGAGGGATGGGGTTGGGGGACTCACATGGAGGTGCATCGGATGCGGAAGACCGCTCGTGTTCTCGATGAGCCAGTAGCTCCACTACCCCCGTCAGCTTCCTTCCCCCTTCAGATCCAAAGGAAGCCCACTTACCTCCCCCTCAAATTTCAGCACGTTATACCTCTCCGGGAAGTCCAAGTCCCCCTCCGCGATGTACTTCAGCGTCGGCTCCCCCCACGTAATGTTCATATCATGCCCATGAACATCCCAATAAACCCTCCTATCCACGTCCTCCCACGGCCGATCCGCCAGCACAACGTCCAGAGTATTGTTCTCGTCAACCCCAAACGTCTCGGGCGGGATGTCCCTCGTCAGCACCGGCACGAAGCTAGCGTTATCCTCGCAATCACTATCCGGCGGCGCCGTCCCCGCCTCGGTCGGGATCCCCTCCTCCGCATTCTCGTACTGGAAGATGGCGGCCGGAGGATGCATGTCCACGATCCACGAGTCCCCGCACGCCTGCCTCCCCGAAAACGTAGCATTAAACCAGTAGTTCCCCGGCGTCTTCGAGGCATCAATCGTAACGTCATACCTCTGCCCCGGCGCCATGAACAGATGACTCGTAGTCCACGAGTTTACCGGCACAAAGTCCGTCGCGATAACCGTCATGTCGTGCCCAACAAGCGACACGGTAAAGTGATTGTCCACCGACGGGTTGATGAGCCGCAGCCGGTGCCGCTTCCCGTGCTTCATCTTGACGCGGTAGTACTCGCCGCCGCCCTCCGCGTTGACGTGCGAGCCGTTGAAGAGGACGTTGTCGCTGAAGGGGGCTGCGCCGGGGAACGGGATCAGGGCGCGGCCCATGGTATCCGCGTCGCCGTAGTACCAGTCCGTGATGGGGAAGACGCCTAGGTCCTCCTCGTAGGGGAGGGACGCCGGGCCCTCGATGAGGATGGAGCCCGTGAGGCCGTTGGCGTACTGTGACGAGTAGTGGGAATGATACCTGGGACTGTGTCAGTTGTCATCCGGCGCCTGCTCGAAGGGGACATACCATGAAGTGCCGTACTGCTCCGCGCGGAAGCGGTACGTCTTGGTTGCGCCGGGCGGGAGCGGACACTCGGTGATCCCGTTGGCACCGTCGTTGACCCCATTCCTACGCATGTGGATGCCGTGCCAGTGGATAGACGTGCTGTTGGTGTTAGCTGAAGACCGGAAAGACCTCGGACACACAGACTTACCCCTCGCAGGTAAGGTTATTAGTGACGGTGACCTCGATCCAATCCCCCCAATCTAATCTGCGTCAGTCTCATCTCGGCCGCGCCCGAAGTGTCACGTACCAGCCTTGACAATCGGACCTATGAGACGCTGTTAGCGACATTGAAACAAAAGACGTCGGCGCGACGGCGATGATAATATGAGACACGGCTGCAGGGACGGCGTGTCATACCCGGGAATTGTCCTAAAGAGGGTTAGAATGACGCGTACCTCGGGATCGAGGGTCCAGAACTAACCATTCACCAGCATGGCAATGTCCTTCGGTAGGCCATCGCCCCCGATCCAGTCGTGATACTCACTGACGACCCAGTCATACTAGCCCTTGTAAGTACGGCGCCAACACACCGGCTCTATTCCACTTACACGGCGAGTGACCCCTGTGTCGGGGATGTCGATCTCGTAGTCCGTCCGGATATCGTACCCGTCCGACCAGCAGGCCCTGTTGGACGGGGTGTTGCAGGTCGGGGCGCGCTTCTCGAGTGCCCGGGGTGTGACCTCAGATTCGGGGGAGGGGGCAGTCTGGCCGAGGCCGAAGAGCAGGCCGATGGCCTGAAGGAGGAACAGCTGCCTCATGATAGGAGCGACGTGAGGTGGGAAAGGGACAAACAATGGGTAGAGATCGGACCGGAATTGACCGATGCGGATGATGAGTGGATGGGGTTATAGGATATGGGTGGGATACGTCTTTTATATCCAACCCGGTGATGTATCCAAACACCCGTCGATACCCTTAGAGTCGACATCAGACACCCAGCCAGTCCTCGCCGTCCAGCCATCCCGGACACCGGCAGCTCAGCTGCCCAAGTCGAGGGCATCAGTAACGCCCCAGTCATATGGGAGTCACCCTGGCGCTAAAATGTATCAAAAGGGGCCTGTAATCCAATAGCGAAGCACCCGGAATGGGAGGTATGCAGTGGTCTTACACATCGCCAGGGGGCATGGGCCCGGATTTGACAAGGCACAAGCGGCGAAGCCCGAGTCCCGGGCGTGGCTTGCAAAGCGAGGAGAATAGGGCTGCTTCTAATCCGCCAGAAGACGACTAAAGATCCAATAGCTTGGATCTGAAACCTGATAGGCCCCCCGGGGGGGGGGGGGGAAGAGGATGACTACTTCTTGAAGGGGCCGTGATAACACCGGCACGAGCAGGCACTGCCTGGGAGAGCAGCCCAGGGGAGTGGCAAATGCAGGCCACGATCGTCCTTCTGCCTCCCTCCTTCAAGAGCACACGTGCGCCGGTAGTAGTAAAGGAGAATACGGGGCAGCCTTGGCAGCGTGGATACGAATTCCGAGGCATCCACGAGCTCGGCGCCTGGCACTGGGAAGGAGGGCATGGCGCAAGCCGTGGCTTAAAACCGGTTGGAGGGTCCGCGCCACCGGTATGACCTCATATTACCCCCGTCTCAAGCGAGACATTGAAACCGGTAGCGAGACGACTGTCCATAGTTTGCGCGTCCGTATACGAAGAGTCTGGCGCAGGGTACGAGCTCCCAGCGGTAAGCCCACCCGGGACGTCCCGCGGAGGAATAAGGCGTAAGACACTGGCTGGCCAGCTGCGCCCCGTCCCGCGTTTGCCATGGATAAGAGAGTCATATTGGGCCCAGCCGGCGGGCACGGGATGTCATCCCTGTCATCCTCCCAGAATATAACGTATCAGAGAGTAATGGATGCAGCAGGATGAACTTGGATGGAAGGAGATGAGTAAGGCACCGCTAATATTAGATGCGGGAGGGCGCTTCTGCCACGCAGGTACCGTGCGTGTGGACACGGCAGCTTGTCCGCGTGCCGGACAGCCGACGGGCGTCAGCAAGGCCCAGTTGAGCACCAGTCCGAGAACGCCAGCACGCGCGGCTGAGTAACCACGGGCCCGCCATTCCTTCGTCACGACGCCAGACGGAGTATCTTCACTTGTCCTGTTATTGTATTCTCGGGAGCAACATCGAAGCTGGGGAGGTGTCCCCGACGGCCATGGTATTTTGAGAAAGAGCCGATACTCCAAAAATCCTGTTGTGAGTAAGAGGTGCGTCCCTTGATTCCACCAAATCAGGAGGTCGTCATCCATATGACCGCCATAGAAATCCGGAGCCGGACGGGGAGAGGAGCCCTCGAGCGCATGGCACACGTGGCCAGGACACCTCTCCTTCTACCTCGCCTTCAAAAAGACATCGCCCGAAAGAGTACGGCTCGAAATGACCTACGCTTCCGGATGGTGAAAGAGACTTCTAAATTCCACGGTGGAAGGCGCATTTCGTCAGCTCAGACGCGTTGCTGAGGCCAGCATGTGCGTCGGCCTGCCACGCCCGCGAGTCCTCCCGCGCGACACGAGAAGGCCGCCGGTTATCCTGTTGTCCGAGACGATCGATGAAGCAAAGATAACGATGAAAATCATCGTACGTGGTAGGATTCCACGGATGGAGACGAAGAAAGATGAGGAAGCAGAGAGCGCTGAACCGCGTGGTCAGGTCTCGGACCCAGGTGGGGAGCTGAACCAAGTCAGGGGCCCCCTGCCCCGCCGAGACCCACTGACAAGACCCGGGAGGCACCATGCTTAGTGGACCCCCGGCGCTAGCCAAGCCGGCCGGTCAGCGCCCACAGCGGCGGGCCCACCCGGACGCAACCGAAGTTGAACAAAGCATCACATTGACACAACTCCCACGTACCCACATTGGTCCCCGGAAACATCGACCATTATATTGGCGTTTTCTCTGCACATTACATAGTCAGCAAAATGATCAGCAGCCCAATGGGGGTTACAGCGCATGCCGTGGCACCACCCCCACGAGACTCGATACGACGGTAGCAACGAACGCCTCCCTCTCCGCATGTTCGCACGAGCGACCTTTTGACCTCGACTCGTACGACGCATGTATTACGGGGTACGATGCCAGGAACACTCAACCGGGAAGTTGTTGTAAGCTTAATCTCGCGAACCGCCATGACGTCGTCGAGTCGCGTGCCCCTCTGCGTTCTCGGTGTGACCCGTCTTCGTGTCGCGACGCACCACGTCGTCAAACCTCTCCGGTAAGCATCAAGGAAAGTCTTTGACTGTTCTTGGCCTCCTATCGACACCCATCCCCTCCGCTTCGACCAGACACAACAACGGCAGCCCACACCACCTCGACTCTCAGCACGCTCCCCACTGGCCCTTCAACGCACGGGACCGCGAACCACGCCAAGGCATCTCAGTAAGCAACACACCATGTGTGCACGGCACCCAAGCCACGACACCCGCCACGGCGGATCGAACTCTACATCGGGATACATCCATTCCATCTCACGGTCCGCTTCTTCCCGCCCCGGGGATTAATACCCACAGGGCTGAGGCCTCTCGATTGAGTGATGTTGCATTGATCCGACTCTCTTTCTGCGTATTCGCATATTACACGGTCCTCGTGTAAGCGATGTTACATGTGCATTATTGCTACAGCATGTCAGTGCACCGCAGCTACCGAGAACCCGGTCAGCCTCCCACCTCGGTCCCCTGTTTACTTCCAGAGGGACCTGGCAGAACCTGACTGTCGGTGACAGACACTTTTCCGGCATCGGAACCTTCGTCCGCGCAGCATCCGTGCCCCGCCTCACCGTCTCATAAGGCACCGAAAAAAGCGACATCCTCGACAGCCCCGGGCCGCGACGCCGTCTGCCATCCTGTCACTTTGCCACCACGATCCGGCAACTGGCGCGATCCGATCACGACGCATCCACCGTCCGCCACCGCCAACCAGCCCCGCTGGCTCCGTATCCTCTCACTCTCCACCCAGTATCCACCCCGATCCCCCAAGGCCTCTCAGCTATCTAGCTTCAAACGCCATCTCATCACATCAGAAGCCTGTCCAGCTGACCCGGTGAATCTGCGGCGACAGTCCCACACCGCCAGCCCCCACTACACTCCGCCTCACCGGTGCCCGGGAAAGACCCCTTTGTCACATCTCACATCTCACATCTGTCGAAATGCATCGAATAGAACAATGCCATGATCCTCAGCCATACTTGCTTTTCCCACGGCATTGCCCTGGACCCGAGCTGGGCGATACCGGGTTCCCGAGTGCGGGTGTCGGGCCGGGTGCCCCTTGCGTCGGCTATCGTGCGTCGCTTGGTACCGGGAAACCCGTCCGAGGTTGGGATATGCATATCGCCCGCTAGCCTGTTGCATGGATGCTGCAGCAACGGGCTCCCCAGTCATCCACCGATTTCCATTTCGTGACGGGACTCAGAACTGGCCCGTACCCCCGATCTGGCCGCCCGAAAGCTGGGGAGGGAGATATCCCGAGGTGGCAGTAGCAGCCTCCTTGCGACCCGTTCTTCTCTCAGTGGCCCTGACACGGGATCTTGGTCTTTGGAGGTTGGCGCCAAGACCCCGCCGGTCCTCGTCGGCTGATCCACCAGGCCGTTCAGCGTCAGTTCGAACTCGAAGAGGGTCGTGTTGGTTTGCCCCGCTTGATTAGAGGACCCACGGTGTCGACGATCCTGCCCGTGGCCATGTAGGCCTTTCCCTTCCGGCCTTTGGGAGCAGAATTTGAGAGACTTGAGCGCATGGGTGGAGACGGGACGCGGGCATGGACATGGTGAACTACTCAGACTGTTCATGGACTAGAGGCCGGATCACCTCCTCTCCCAAATAGCCCCAGTGGCGTCCGTACATGCTTGACCTCCTCTCGAGAAGCAACCTCCAGCCCAACAGCCCTTAACTCTCAGCCCAAAGCACAAGCGCAGCCAAATCACGCTAGACACCTGCCCATCCGGCATCCCAACGCAGTGTCCCCGCCAGAGGTCCCACAGTCCCTATCCAGGACTCATAGCCTGATAGGTCACTGTAAGTTACCTCCGCAGCTGGTCCGACGACGTGATGTCTTGATCCTCTACTTGGCGGGAAGCTGACAACACACAGCCGAGACCTCCACCGACTTACCCCTTGCCTCGAGGCTGTCAATAGCAGGGGGTCACCTCGCATACTGCGATCTCCCACGCCTGCCCGCAAGCGCCCGAGTCACACGGCGATCCTGCACTTTGAGGAGGGCACCCGTCTCTCCATGTCCCGACCCAAGCAGGTGATTCGACAGCTCGCTTTCCAAAGGGCCCATCTCGGGTATTTCCCGCACTGGGGTCCCGTCCCAGTCGCCTCTCATCTGTCACTAGGCGCTAGTGCTCATATGCCATCCCTTCAGTGGACTCAGTGTGACGTCCCAGGAAGAAGCAACGACAAAGAGAACGGAGAAAAGGAAGGCTTCAATCACCGAATGAACGTCGTGTAACCATGACCATCCCACAGGAGCCACATCACAGTCCCCCAAAGCCACCACCCAACACCAAATGCCACGAAGATCTCCCTCCCCCTGTATTAGCTCCCAGACCTCAGGCTTTCACCGCCCTCCTTCCCCCCTTCCCCCCGGTCCCCGGCGCTCAAGGATTCCAAGCATACCTTCTCACCCTCTCAGCGCCAAAGGATGGAATGTAACGCCACATCGGCCTCGAGCCGGTGACAATCGGAGAGAAAAAAAAAAGGAAATTCCCACCATGAGCCCGGCCCCTCTCGGGATGTAACGTCCAATCTACGTGTAACCTCCCATCGAGGGACGGCCCCAGCTGGCTGGATCAAGCACCGGATCTCGCGGCTCGGCGGCGCCACCTTCCCTTTCAAGCGTGAAGCCCACGGTCAATGCCCGCGGACTGAATGAGGTGTGAGATGAGACGAGACCAAAATCTCCCTTGCGCTACATCCAGATCACGGACCGATAAGAAGATGGGCTCCAATTACCGGCCTATTACCTCATATGTTCGCGCGGAACAACCCATTCATCCCTCTGGACCTCCTCTCCGACGGTAAACCCTCACAAGAAGGAACTCCCACGCGAATCTAGAGAATCCACCAACGGCAAGGCGCAAAAGAGACCAAGACGAGACGGCACGGAAACAAATCCCCGGCGCCGTCGATCCCTTCCACTCTCATCCAGTCCCCTCCCAACACGGCAACCCGGGCCCCAAAGTCCAGCCTGCCGGGCCTCTTTCCGTACAGTAGCGCCCCCCACATCCAATGGCGGGTCCTTACCCGAGACGCGTAGCGCCTCGAACCATCCAGCCGGGACGCAGCTAAGACACGCCGGTAGCGCTCCTCTAGGCCCGGACACAAGCAAGGGATGAAGATCCCCCTCACCAAACACCATCTACTGGACCTCTCTTTATCCCGTCGGAGTCTCCCAATGCCACTGCAGCTGAAAGACACGCGGTGGCACGGTCAGGTGAGTGAGGACGACAGCAGGCAGGCTTGTTAACCATGCTTTTTCTGCCTCGTCAGACACCAATCGCGAGATCTCATTGACCGGCGCACTCACCGGACCGCAGTCTCCATTACAGCCTTGACTCCTCAGTGCCTATCACCGCCCAGAACGCTTCAGTAGTATGCACATCCCCCGCCGGAGATATGTCAAATCTTCTCCCTTTTCCTCCGCGGACGTGTTATCCCCAATGGGCGTCCTCCGTTCCATCACATACTATCCCTCATCACCACACAAGTCCCCACAATACCCGCAGGGAGAACAGTGACGCTGCCTCCACGAGCCCAGATCGTGTAATACCACCCCACTGCGCCGTCACACGCCCCCCCGAAGCCCAGGCTTTCCCCACGTAATACCCAAGTGCATTCCCGAGTACCGGGTAACCGAATCCTAGAAACTTGGAAAATCCGACGGGTCACGTCGTACCGATCGGGCAAACATCGATACCGGCCTTACCGGGTTGCATTGCGAGCCCCCAAGTCATGGGAACGGCCGCCCCGCGGACCCCAGCCGCCCCACCCCCGAATCATTCACCTATCGTGCCCCCGATAGCCTCAGGTTCTCTCTGAAGCCCTCAGCTTCCCCAGTAACCTTGATGTTCTTTTGGTTTCCACGCGGCCACAAAAGAAAATCAAATTCCGCCTTTGACCCCAGAAAGCCCTTGCTTCCCCAAGCACATCTTACCTCCTCTTACTGGGCAACTGGCAACGGGCAACGCAGTGCAAGCCTCGCATCTCCGTCAAAGGCATATAAAGCTCCCTTCTCCTCCGCGTAGTAACACACATTCACTCCCACCTCCCCAAGCCTCCAAAACCACAACACAAAGCATCATCACCCAAGATGATAAATCCCGCAACCACCCTCGCCGCAGCCGTCATCGGCGGCCTAACCATCTCCGCCGGCCTCGACATCCTCACCCGGACCCCTGTTCCGTCGCCCACCCTCCGGCCCCCCAAGGCCAAGAAGGCCCTCAAGAGCCAGCATCCCCCCTCCAACTGGGAGGCCAAGTGCCATCCGCTCGAGCCCCAGATCTCGGAGAGCATCCACAAGTACTTCCTCGAGGGGTGGGAGTTCCGCAGCGAGAAGCTCCGTGACAAGTTCCCCGGTCAGGGCCTCGCGACCTGGCACTGCTACGCCTTCCCCGAATCCAAGGACGACCGTATCGAGGCCGGCGCCCGCCTCTCCGTCATCTTGTTCCTTGTGGATGGTAAGTTTCCAAACTCACACGCCATCATATCTTGTCTTCAGGACTAACTCACCAATTTCCAAAGATGAGCTCGAGCACATGTCCCTCAAGGACGGCGCCGCCCTCATCGACCGCATCATCTCCATCGTCAAGGGCGACATCAAGCCCGACGCCTCCGTCCCTGCGGAGTGGATGATGAAGGAGGTCTGGGACAACCTCGCCTCCATCGACCAGGTCCTCACTGATGAGATGAAGGAGCCCGCCTTCGTCTTTTGGCGCTCCCAGGTCGCCGACGAGCGCCTCGCACCCAAGACCCTGAAGACCTACCTCCGATACCGCGAGGACGACATCGCCTCTGAGTAAGACGCTCCGCCTCCCTCCCTCGTTTCCGATCCCCGTTACAAGAGCTAACAAACCCAGCCTCCTCTGCGCGATCCAGCGCTTCTCAAACGCTCAGCATCTTCCTACCTCAATGGCCCCCCTCCTCGCCGCAGTCCACAAGAACTACAGCAACTGCATCACCGTCGTCAACGACATTTGCTCGTACGCAAAGGAGGCCCGCGTCGCCGCCACTTCCTCTCAGCAGGGCTCCGCCCTCTGCTCCGCCGTCCAGGTCCTCGCCGACGAGACCTGCCTCCCCGCCGACTGCGCGAAGCGCATCCTGTGGTCCATGTGCCGCGAGTGGGAGAGCAACCACGAGCGCATGTCTCGGGACCTGTCCATGGTGGCCGGTTGCGACGGTGTCCTGAAGGAGTACCTCGACGGCCTGAAGCTGCAGATCAGCGGCACCGAGGCGTGGAGCCTCAGCAGCATGAGATACAATGATCTCTCGGTGATTTGAAGGATGCTGCACGGCCCAGGCAAATGAGCATTCATAGCGAGCGAGCGAGCATATTTCTGCCTCGAGCGTTCAGCTACTGAGAACATTCGTCCTTCCTGCGTTCTATACGACCTGTTTTCCCTTTCCCTCGCTTCTTTCTTTCCTGTTTTCCGCAGAATGTCAACTGAAGGTGGGGAAGCTGTCCCGTAAAAGTCACCGTCATGCACTGTTATAGCCGAGTTAGTTGAATCAAATTTAATTTCGTGATAGCGTAATTGAAAAGCATCGGCAATCTGGACAGATAGTACGAAAACCGAGCAACACCTGCAACGTTCAAAGAGGGCTGCTAATGGAACCAAGGACAGAAAGCAGTTTCCCCTTCGATACGCAGCTCCGGAGTACCTCAGTAGCTCCCATTTTTCGCATCAAATCCCATGCCGACTGAAAGACGGAGACACACAGCTACAGGTCGGCGCATGGATCCCGTGCCCAACATCAACCAACCAAGTGTCGCTGCCATGACACTATTGGCCCCATCAGGTGTCTTCCCAAGACATGATCCATCATGGCTGCTTCGGGAGTGTGTACCGACTATGGCAAGGCAACGTTGAGAAAGACAATGAAAAGAACAGAGTGGAGCGTATCACCAACGTCAACACCTGGACTCGCAAGAAAAGCAAATGTCCAGTAACTGCACTTGATTTCCGCCAAGAAAGAACGCTATGATCAAAGTCATACAGGACAGTTTACAAAAATGCAAGACAAAGGCCATTGATACCCTCGCCGCTGTGCAAACGCCACCTAACAAAACAAAACAAACCATGTTGCATAAGCCCAGTGTATGCCTCTAAGAAATGTAAAATATCAAGACTCGAGAAATGCTGACCTCGCTTCTCACAGCATCATCGCAACGCCGGCAATAAACGCACCGGCGACATGAAAGACCATGGGCGATCCCATGGGTGCTGCTGAGCTCGGCCGGGAATACTCGCTGTCGATGATGTAGTCGTCAAACTCAGCGTCGACTTCAAATGGCTTAGCCTCTTCGACCGTTGGATTGAACTTGGCTTGGGTGGTGGAGTGGGCTGAGAGCCGTGACGACGACTTTGGAGATGTTTGTGAAGAGGACTGGATGGGGGTTGTTGTGCGGCTCGTACCACTACCTTTCGTCTTTTCCTCCTTCTCCTCCAGACCGCCCTTTCTCACGGAAGCGGACACGATGGCTGCCTTGTCGACGGGACCCCCGCTGGTCGCATCCCGGTACCAGTTCCCTTCGGGATCACCCAAGCACTGGCCGACAGTCACGAAATGGTATCCGTCGTTTCTCGCCTTGTCGATCATGAATTGCGTGAGATCATGTACAGTGGTCTCGTGGATGTCGTGTGCTAGGGCGATGATCCCAGGACCCTGGGGACTTTTACTTGAAAGTCTGTCCGCGTAGTTCTGCTTGGCTTGATGGACGTCGACCGCCCAGTCCTTGGTATCGAGATTGTAGTTCGCCTGAGGTATCATATTAGTTACCAACAACGGGATTGACACAGATCAAATGGAATTGACGAGAGTGGATGGAGACGTACCACGTGGTACCCGTACGTTCCCAGCTCCGCGATGCAGTCTACACCACAGCTAGTGTACGGAGGTCTGTAGTAGGTAGGAAAGAAACCGAAGATGTCGGCGAGTGCCACCTCGTTTCTGTAAACCTGACGGTTCTTCTGCTCTTGGTCGATACATTGCATGTCCTCATGGCTCCAAGAGTGGCTGGCAATCTGGTGCCCTTCGGCTAGCATCCGCCGGAGCGTGTCAGGTTGTCCGGTGTTGGGGTCGTTGATGAGACCTTTGGCCCCGTTCACACCAGTGATGAAGAAGGTGACGGGAACTCCGTTTCTTCCCAGGAGGTCGAGAAGATCGTTGGTGTAGTGGTATGGTCCGTCATCAAAGGTGAGCGCCATGGTGCCGGGGGTAGTGCAAGAGGTAATATCGATGCCGTATGGAACATGGCCGAATTGGTGTCGCGGCGTCGTGGTAGTGTCGGGTCCGTTGGGCACGATGTTCCCGTGACATGCTGGGCCGTAGGCGAGTTGGCACCCTGGAGCCGTGCAGTATGCTCCCCCAGTTCCGTAAACACCCTGTCCACAAACGTCAGCAACATTATCAACGAAGGCAGAGACAGAGAACGGACATTCTGAGAGCAGCAGAGGCCTTCATTACAATATCCTGCACCAGGGCCACATGCCCCTCCATTCTCAACCCTCTTCAAGATGTTGGGAGTGTTGGTAATTGCATAGCGAGCGCGAAGGTGAGCACTCTGGCTGGCAGTTGTCCCGGCTACCGCCAGGACGGTACTGGCAAAGCCGAGAAGCAACATATTGTGATGAAGTCTGGGAGATGGATTATTGCACTAAGATGAAGGTTTCCGTGGTAAATGTAAACGAATGACACTTGCGCCACTTGGCGTTGGACGATTCTGCCAACGGAACCGAGATGGACGTCGAGAAGCCAAGCGGACAAGGAATACTGGATATTCGGGTGGGTGGATCGAGTGGTCAGAAATGAAAAACTCCGAGGCGGGGAGGTTGACGACACCAAGGTATGGATGATGACAGGAAAAAGAGCACGGGAATATGGTGGAAGAAGAAAAAGCCAAAACAGCTGAAGCAGATACCGCGTCTTCGTCTGGGTTTTGTTGATAGGGCCCAGGAAACATCGACCTGATGTTCTGTCCTGCTCCTGCCCATCCGCCTGTGTCTTGTCTGGGCCATAATTCTGTTTTTAGGGCGAGGGATCTCTTGTTGCTCCTTCCGTAGCCCTGGGTTGGTACAACACTCCGTATCACGACATGGGAGGAGTCGGGAGGTTGCGGACTCAAAATGGAAGAGCGACCCCGATGGACCCACATGTGGAAGCGGAGAGATGAGAAAGAAGTTTCCGGTACTTAGCGAGGGTTCCTAGACTACAATCTTCGGCGGTATCAGGTACAGGAATATCCTGAGCAGGCACCTCCCGGAGGATCCCATCGCACTTTCCTCTCCACTCCATATGCTCTTACCCACCTGCATGTATTGCACTTTGGTGCGGTACCCGTTCCTGGCGCGGTGTTACCCAAACGAGAAAACGAAGGGTGATCATCCCCACGTCCTCGTGGGACATGATTATGGTACCCAATAACACATGGCACACATTATGTTCCTGCGTAAGTCCTCTTTTTTAGCAAAGAGACACTATAACTATTTGAGTCCTACATGATAGAGGGTCGTTTTTGACGAAAAGCCCGGAAACATGTGGTTCTGTGATAGCATCCGGATGCAGGGTCGCTCCGACCTTAATGGATGGGCGTATCTCCTAAGCAAAACCGTACTCAACGGGAATATACATACAGACCGTGCACTTGTTCCACAGACTCGGCGGAAGGCGGCGTGTGGTTCAAAACGAATACGGGGTGGTTCCTGACCAAGTGCACGCAGTTGGGTTTCGCTCTTTCCCTCTGCCACTCGGAACCTCGAAGATTGTGGGGCACTAACTCGCTCCTGCCACGGTTGCACGCTACCTTGGACTCCGGAAGGAGCTATGCACTCGCTCCGAGCGGCGATCAAACTCAATAGCCCCTGAGAAAAATCATACTAAGCTCTGGAACAGTACTTCCTAGTTCGAGAAGCATTCTCCGATGATAGAAGCGGACGTGGCCACAGTATCCCTATCCCGTCCCCAAAGCCGGACTGCCAGAGTTTCCCGGTAAAGCTTTATCAATATGAGAGGTACAGCAAGTGTTGAAGCAGGGGAAATCACCTTGTCCATTGTTTCGTCTTCAGCCTGTTGTTCAGCTCGCACCGAGGAGCACCGACGAGCCACGATATGAGTTAACATAGGCATGCCATTCCACATCCATCTATGGGCATTCCCTAAGTCTTAATGACACAATACAATTTTACGTATGGGTTCTGGAGGAATTGCTTTTTGACGCCCGGACAAGTCGCGAGGAAAAATACCACGGAACTCGACAAGTCGCGTAAACAAGCATTGGCGCGCCGCTGACCAAGACATAGTGCATATATTCCCTTCTAGGTTTGGAACCTGTCCCATGCCCCGTGGCGAAAATCACGGAGCTTTTCAACAACCATTATCGCCGAAGTTAACATCTCCTTCACCCAGTAGTGAGCCGAGATGCCTGCGGTTTGATGTTTTCTGTATCAGAATTCAAGTTCATTGCTTATCTCTTCCACTGTTCACTCGTACCAGGACACATGGTGTCCCATCGTCAGATTCCGCCAAGTCCAGCATGGCGGACTAGCTCTATACATCATTAAGTTACTCTATCGAAGGTCCTACAAACTTGCGTCTGAATACGCCGAGTCCCACTGAACGCGAATGAATGGTCAAACTCCACGAGCTCCCAAGTGACTGCTTTCCGCCGGCCTCTGCCGCTGCGCGCCCTCACCTTCGTGGGAAACACTGTACTCGGTAGTCACCATGATCTGGCGGTTCCCACTCCTCCACTTCCCCCCCTGAACCACGCTTTCGGGGCCCTGCACGCCCGTTGTCCTGTTTGCGGTCGCGGCGTGCCCGATCCCGTACGTGGCACCCGGAGACCCTACGCGCGCTGGCGCACCCATACCCTCCAACGATTCCTCGTCACTCGCCGACGACCCCACCCCCTTATCCGTGTTTTCCGGGACAATGCGTTCCTTGGATCCCCACGTCGATTCACCAGTATCAACCACGGTGTCGAGAGTCGGATCGATGTGGCTGTTTTTGGCCTTCCTGGACCCCTGTCCCGCCCCGCTGCGATTATAGCTTCCCAGGCGGTAGCCCTGGCTCTCGCCCAGTCCGCTCGTCTGGTTGTTGGAGCTAAAGATTTCACTCTTTTCTATGAAGCGCTTGAACAGCGGGTACACCATGGGCATGTTTGTGAGGGCGAAGCAGACGAAGGACTCGCGGACGGACCAGTAGCCTGACTGGGCGGGATCGCTGTTGCCAACCTGTAATCGAGCTGTTAGTAGGTGCATACTCTCCCTCACCCACAAAGGATTCTTGAGAAGATATACCGTCAACACAGACACCGCGCGGAGGATGCCGAAGGCCATCTCGAGGAAGGCACCGCTGAACATGATCAATAGTGAAGCCTTCTTCTTCCATGGAAGACTAGCTTTCCACACCATCTACAGAATATTAGCGGGCTCCTCGTTGATTGCGATTCCGGGATACGCCTACTGGCACTGGGATGGCCATGAGGAGGAAGTCGGTCAGGGTGTTCAAAGCCATCACGTAAAGCGTTTGGATGTAGGTTATGGCGGGCATGCAGGCGTCTGAAGGTTTCTGTGTTAGCCCGGAGCCGCCCCTGGGGTATTACGACGATTTAACTGACTTGGGGGCTCGGGGTTGATCTGCCACTGCCTCTCAAACGGGATACACTTCAGGAACGCAACGAGGAGGCAAGAAACATAAGTAACTGGCATGATAATGGCCGCCCAGAAGACAATTCGCCTTTTCGAAGGGACGCCCTCTCTGGATAGAATGTTAGAAAAATGTATCTTCCGTTTCGTCCCAAAAGAGCATGCCTTATGGGCGAAGGGGGTGGAGGGGAAATGTGGGAAGGAAGACGAACGTTAGTCGCATGTAGTATGCAATCCAGCATCCCTTCAGCAGCCAGAGGACGGTCATGTAGAGCAACAGCCCAATCACATGCGTCTTGGACCCATTGACACGAAGATTCCATTCAGGGCCGTCCGGGTCCAACGCCTCCCGTTGTTCTGGCGTCATCCCATTGTTGGCAAGGCCCTTCCAGTAAGCCACGACGTAATACGCAGCCACCGACTCGGCCGTATACGCAATCTAAGCACGGAAACATATCAGTCAGTTTAGTTCCTGCATGTAAATTGAATGGGGGAGATTTACCGTTGCAAGAACCATAAAGAGGTCATCCCACGCAACCCTGCGCTTGAAGGTGACCTGGGCGAAGTACCGGATCCCAAGAATCGCATACGCGGCGCCCTGGAGGCCCCAGACCTCGCGGATAAATGCATTGGCGGCGTCCTCCTCCGCGGACGTTCCTGCGGACGCTGCTGCGGATATCGGCCTGAGCATTTCTGCGCTGAGTCCCGTTTCCACACGGCACCCACTTTTGGTGAGTTTGCGGGAAACAAGTTTGGGACAATTTTTCTGAAGGGAAGGACGTCGAAAAAGAGCTCGACACGGTGCGCGGTTGGATACAGATACAAGCCCTCTGAAGGAGAGGTAGACGCCAAGGATGAGCTAGACTATTTAAGGCCGGAAGGAAAACAGGTTATCAATTCACGAGACGTTTCCTTCGATAGTCGCTTGACGGGACGCGACGTTGGAGATTACCAGGGGCCATGATGCTACTCTGTCCGTGGTTGTTTCTTCTACTTTGGGTAGTGGCCTCGGGGATCTCAACTCTGAATTCGCCCGGAAGGGCGATCCCGAGAGTTTAATACGTGGTAATTCTCCTTGAAGAGCCCCTTGAGCCGGCATCAAAGGCCATAAAGAACAATTCTCCGCGGACATAGCAACGAGGAACCACTTAACGGCGCTCGGTGAAACCCCTGTCCATCCGCAAACATGAGTTCTTGGTGCAAAGACTGGGAGAAATGCCGAGACATGGGGACCAGACCCAGAAGCAATAGCCCCTGTTTTGAGGGCAAGGTTGACAAGGGGTAGGGGGCAATGCAATTCTTTTCACCAAAAACGCCAGGGTCCCGGACCCCTGTAGATATATGTATTGGTCGCATGAAAGGGTAAGCGCGAGATGTAACCGACGGAAAGGGGATAAGTTTCGGTCGGGGATAAGATTGCCATGGAAGAATCCCCGGGTTCATGCCACTGGCGAAGGGCTAATCCCTGCTCGCTGCGTCTGAGAATGGTATCGATAATGTCTGGGCCACGGCCTGCACTTGGAGGTCGAGGCGACACCTCCCCAAAGTTGATGTCTTCCACAATATAAAGGGCACAAATGGCGCAGAAAGTCTTGCGAATCTTCCGTCTCAATTTTCTGCTTGCAAGATTCCTGCAAACGAGAGTGCGTCGAAGTCGGTACAAAGCCTAGAGCATGCGCAAGTCCCGCTTGCGCGCTTAATCCCTCAGAAAATGTGACTGGTAAACTTCTGGCAGACGAGCATGTAACAGCACGACTCGGCCCGTCTCGAGAGTGGAGGAGGAGGGGACACGTCAACGCGTAATAATGCGACCTTCTGTTTCGACAAGCGGCACGAAAAGGGGCCAAGCCAAGGGACCCCAGCAAAGCCAGTCCCTTCCAACCCCGGGGAAGCACGGGTCCAAAGGCAAAAGAGTGGAGACTCCTTCATACGTAATATTTGGCGAGTTGGCGCTCGTGCTTTACTCACCAGGGTAGGCCCTCGAGGTCACCTTGCCAACCTTGGCGCCTGGTCAGAAGTCCCGGTCGAGAGGGATCGACAGCGGTGGCGGGGCGGATGTGGGGCGGCATTAAGCTTAGTGTAACCTGGGGTTGTGACAAGCGAGCTTTGGATCCCTGCGCAGGAGTATCGAAAGGAATCCCTGTGCATAAGTATAGTAAACCTGTTTGCCCGAAGACGGTCTATTTGCGTGAGATGCTGGGACCACTATTTTCTGTGTTGGCCCAAAAGTTGTAGGATGTCGTAGCTAGAATTGTGAGGTATGAAAGCTCACGCCCACATGTCGCTCCGAAACCCCATACATTACCCCTCATTCTTCCCCTCATTCTTCCCCAGATATGTCATTACTAAATGTTTACCAAACTGACGCGGCCAATCGGCACCAGCTCCCGCTCACAACTGTTGCCACTAGGGCCAATTTCCTCCAACAGTGTGCCAGTTCGACAAAGGTCAGCATGTGGGACCGCGATCGCCTCCGTCGTTCCCCTCCTGAGCCAAGTAGCCGCGGATCCCCGGGCGTCCAGTCACGGGCCGAGACTCGAGCCCGGCCCCAGAAAAAAGCCAGCATAGCCGAGGGGTTGCATTGCATGCCGGGACTCCGGCGGGCTGTCTAGCCCCTTTCTGGAGGAAGGGGGGTCTGCCTGGAGGGAAGTGGGAGAAGGGGGTCTGCTTGAGGGGAAGTCGAAGAAGGGGGGGGCGGACCGCAGTCGTCGGAAAGCGGAGTCGGGAACCTGAACTGCTGTTACCCTCTTAAATATTTAATCGGCTTCTGCTGGAGCCGTTCTGCCTTACCCGAGACTTCCTGCGCTTTGTCTTTGAAGTACTATAGTCTCCCCCCTTTCCAAACGCTTGCCTTTTGCCGTCGCAAAGTGTTGCTACCCACCCCCGCTACCACTATACACCATGGCAGCCACTGAGATACCCGAATCCAACGTCGATGTGTGAGTGAACGCCAGGGAGCACACACCTCATACAAGTAGTATCATATCTCGGCTAACACTGTTCCCCAACAGCCTCATCATCGGCGCCGGCCCTGCAGGGTAAGTACCACTGAAACACCACTACACCTGCGCGCCAAGGCCCGTCATGCTGAGACATCTCCTCGTGCCTCAGGCTCATGGCCGCCGCGTGGATGGCCCACTGCGGCGTCAAGGCGCGCATCGTCGACAAGCGCAACAGCAAGATCTTCTCCGGTCAGGCCGACGGCCTACAGTGCCGCAGCCTCGAGATCTTTGACTCGCTGGGCTTCGCCGACCGGGCGTGGAAGGAGGCGAACCATATGCTCGAGGTTTGTCTTCTGGAAATTCTTACCCCTCCCCACCTCTTGATGCAATAGCTAACATTGGACGGCACCTTAGATTTGCATGTGGGTGAGTAGCTCAACCTTCACCTCTAGACAGCACCCCTAGACAAATGACTTAACACCCCCATTCTAGAACCCCGGCCCCGACGGCACAATCCGCAGGTCCGACCGCATCCCCGACACCATCGTCGGCCTCTCCCGCTACCAGCAAATCGTCGTGAACCAAGGCCGTATCGAGCGCTGGTTCCTCGACAACATCAAAAAGCACTCCCGCGACACCATCCGCGTCGAGCGCGGCATCCTCCCCGAGTCCATCGCCATCGACGAGGCCTCCGCCTCGGATGACGCCGCCTACCCCGTGACCGTCAAGCTGCGGCAGCTCTCGGAGGAGGAGGCCACCCCCGAGCAGCAGAAGACGGCCAGCAAGACGCCCGACGGGCTGTTCCGGAGTAACCTCATGCAAGAGGACGATGCGGACGACCTGCTCGTCAAGAAGCTGCAGCAGCGCGGCGCCGAGAGCGAGATCGTGCACGCCAAGTACGTTATCGGCTGCGACGGAGCCCGAAGCTGGACGCGGCGCCAGCTGGGTCTGGAGCTGCAGGGGGAGGCCACAGATTATATCTGGGGTGTCATGGACTTGATTCCTATCACAGACTTCCCCGATATCCGTATGCGATGCGCGATTCACTCGGCCGAGAACGGCAGTCTGATGGTGATCCCCCGCGAGAACAAGCTCGTCCGGCTGTACATCCAGCTCAAGGAGGTCACGCCGGATGCGTCCGGGAGGGCCGACAGGTCAAAGATCACGCCCGATATTATCTTCCGCTCTGCGCAGAAGATATTGAGTCCCTACAAGCTTGACTATGAGTACTGCGACTGGTGGACGGCGTACCAGGTAGGTTGACACCTCGACCCTGAACAGAAGCCGGCTGGGCACATTCCCCCACCCCTTTCTCCGCTACCTTGGTCCTAACGGCACCCAGATCGGCCAACGCGTCGGCGAAACCTTCGACGTGCACGAGCGCGTCTTCCTTGCCGGCGACGCCGTCCACACCCACTCCCCCAAGGCCGGCCAGGGCATGAACGTCTCCATGCAAGACACCTTCAACCTGGGCTGGAAGATCGCCCTAGCCGCCAAGGGCACCGCTCCGCGCTCCATCCTCAAGACCTACCAGTCCGAGCGCCGCCGCATTGCAAAGGACCTCATCGACTTCGACCACCGCTTCAGCCGCCTCTTCTCGGGACGCCCGGCGAAGGACGTCATGGACGAGGAGGGAATCGATATGGCCGTCTTCAAGGATGCGTTCGTAAAGGGTAACATGTTCGCCTCGGGCTTGTCGGTGGACTACGGGCCGAGTAACCTTGTCACCAAGCCCGGCGACCCGCTCGCGCTCGCGGACGGGGCCAAGGTCGTCTCGCCGCCGGGCGCCCCGGTCTCGGAGGAACTCTTCGCAAAGAGGCAGGCCCTCGCCTCGGGTGTGCCAGTCGGAAAGCGCTTCAACAGCATCAAGGTCCTAAACCAGTCCGACGCCCGACCCTGGCACTTCCAGGAACGCCTCAAGGCCGACGGGCGCTTCCGGATCGTCCTGTTCGCGGGCAAGGTCCTCGAGCCCGCGCAAAAGGAGCGCGTCAACAAGTTCGCGGCGGCACTAGACGCGCCGGGCAGCTTCCTCCACCGCGCGACGCCCGAGGGCGCCAAGATCGACAGCGTCATCGAGGTGCTGACGATCCACGCGAGCAAGCGCACCGACACGGAACTTTTGACGGATTTCCCGGATATTCTGCACCCGTTCGACGCGCAGACGGGGTGGGACTACAACAAGGTGTACGTCGACGACGAGAGCTACCACGAGGGATGCGGGGATGCGTACGAGAAGTACGGGGTTAACCCCGAGAGGGGCGCGGTTGTCGCTGTGCGGCCTGATCAGTATGTTGGCTGGGTGGGTGACCTGGAGGACTTTGGTGATCTGGAGAAGTACTTTGAGGGATGCCTAGTGCTCAAGAAGAGCGCCTAGGTTTATCATCGTGTTTCGGATGTCGTGAAGATGTGGCACAGCCATGCGTTTGGGCCCGGAGAGATGGGCATTCGATGTCAGTGTTACTAGATGATATATAACACTCAATGTCAAACAAACTGTTAAATTCAAATGTATTGGTATGACAGTCCTAAGGTGACCATCAGTGCCGATCTGGCTAACTAGCTTATGCTTCAATTTTGCGTCAAATTTCCCTCGGTTCTCCTACGGCTTGAACGAGATATATCCAGTAGCTAGTATACTTCGGCTAGAAGCGACCAGCGAGGTTGGTACTATCGTGCCTCTTACTAGTTGCGGTAATCAAACCATCCAAGCTCTCTACCTTTGGTATAGACTTCAATCATAGTGGACTAGCGATGGAGACGCCACCCGTTACTCAGATTAAAAGCCCCCACTCTTCGCGCTAGTACGAACTTCAAGGGGCAGGCATATCGTGGGCAACTGTGACGACGCAGACTAGATATATCCCTAGCGATCATATTACCAAAAACGGTACGTGGCAAACGCGCTGTGTGGCCCCTCCTTGATAGATAACTTTACCTCTGGGCTTTACCCAACCGCCTCCCCTGTGAACCTTTTGCTCCTCTTGCTACGAGCGAGGCTCACACACCGTTATATACGGGGAGATAACACCTGCCAACGTCAGCATCACATCTCTCAGCACGTCCCCATGATGACTTACCACTCAAAAACAGCCTCCCAGTCTTAGCATCATGCACCACCGTCGTAGCTCCCGAGAACGTCGCCCCCTCCCCATCCTCCACTACCTTCTCCCATCCATGCCTCCCATCATCTCCCTTCCGGATCCTCAGAACTGTTGCACTAGGCCTCCCATTCAGCGGATCCCCAAACGCCCTAGCCATCTCCGCCATCGCCGGGAACGCCGCGGCGTAGACATTCCCCTCCGCGTCAACGGAGAGGTTATCAATCGCGTAGCCGAGGTGTATATCCTCCACCTCCACCAGTCCGCCGTCCCCCGTGATATTGAAGACCTGGACGTTTCCTCCGAGCATGTTTGGCACGTAAACCAGCCCCTCATTCCGGACTAGGCCGTTGGGGCCCTTGTGGCCGCTCGACACGCGTCTGCAGCCTTTGCCTTGCGAGCAAAAGGCGACGTCCCCGGTGCCGAGCAGGAGGCTCAGCTTGGAAGACAAGCCAACTTTGTGTGAGCCGTGCGAGTTCGTCACGTAGAAGCCCCGGTCTTCAGCGACGGCCGGCCTATTTGGCGTCGCGATAGCATCGTCCGCCCAAGTGCGCAAGTGCGTCATCTCCTCCGCCCTCGACCCGCGGATCTCAAAGTGCTCGACAGTGGCGTTTCCCCCCGTGGAAGACTGGTCTTTGGAAGGAGCCCCTGTTTCGGGGTCGAGAGAAGGGCGATGGTTCACGAGGAAGAGCTCGACTCTATCCTCGCCCTCAGCATGGACATCTACGCCACTGATGCCGACGATGGAAAGGAGTCCATCCCCAGCGGTGCCGGCGAACGCTGGCGTTTGGAGCGTGCGGTACTCAAACGAGCCGTCCACTGGCTCGTCAATCTGCATCGCGACAATGGCATCCCTCTCCGAACGCCCCAACATGTCAAACTTGTGAATACTACCAGAATAACGTGAGCAGGGTATCCTAACTCGCTCAAATCGCAGCCAAGACCCACCTCGGAAGCCACCTCGTCCTCGCAACGGGATCCGAGCACGCAAGGTACAGCACACGCGTCTCCTCGGACAACCACATATCCTCGCACGCTTGCAGCCGCGGATCGTTGTCGATGCGGCGGCACTCGTAGGGAAACTCATCCACCGGCTGGATGTGCTTCCCGACGCCGAGGAGAAGCCATACTGCGTCCTTGAGGAGGATCTGGAAGGCGACGGCGAGGAGGACGGCAGCCGGGAGGCCGAGTTTCAGGAGGGGACCCATGGCTTGAGGCGATGGGGAACAGGTAACAAGAGGGGGTTTGGAGGGGGATGTTGCAGCACGAGGGCTGAGGCGCATTTATGGCAATGTGAAACCCTTCCTTTAGTCAGCTTGTAGATCATACAAAGGTCGACCGGGGTTGGGATGCAAGGGCGAGGCGTCATGACGGGATGTTCCGAACATCGCCGAGTTGGCAACGCTGGGGCCCAATGACATTCCCTCCAAAACTCCAGACGTAAAGTTACATGAACGCTCATATCCCGAAATTCCATTTATATACTAGATGTATAAGCCCCCAATGTCTCATTATCACGTAGCGTCCTCGCTTTCCGTCGTAATCGTACACGTGAAACAGCGCAGATCCAAGCCAAAAGATGCAGGATATAACCACCCAGAACCATGCCCCAAAATCAACCACTATATACAAAAGCACGGTAGCCATTACATGTGGCATCGCTCAGATAAACGCCCCGTTCTTGCCCCCGGGAGGCCGTTCCCTCTCGTCGGGCAAAGGCGGCAGCGGATGCGTCCCCGGCGGACTCCCACCCTGACTCTGGCTTGTATTCCGCCGCCGCCCGCTGGCATCAAACTCCGCGACGTCCGTCTCCTGCCCATCACTCCTCTTCCGCGGCGGCGTCGTGATCCCCCTCCCATACCTCGACGTAGGCGGCGACGCCGCGGGCTGGGGCCCACTCACAACATCCGCCTCCACTTCCACCTCCTCGAACCGCGGGAACTCCTGTATAGAACTCCCCGAGTCCTCCTTCACGAGCCCTACCCGCTCCTCCTCGCTCGCAGACTTGGCCTGCAGGTTGGAATACCCCCGCCGCCTCCCGCCAGCAAGCGAGTGCCGGCCCGTCTTGGGCCTCTGCTGCTCCTCGTCAGCCGGCGGGGTAGGCGCCTGCCTCCTAAACAAGTTATGGAACGAAAACTGCCGGCGCGGGGCCGACGAGTCGGCGGTGTCGGGGGCGAGCATCCCGTCCGCGCCGCGGTACTCTGTATCCCGAGTCGACGGCAGCCCGTGCTCATCCTCTCTATCCCCTCGATAGCCCGCACCACCGGTGTTCCGCGCGAGGACAGCAATCTCGGTGAGGGGCACTGGGTGCATCGGGCTTCCCAGCTTGCCCTCTGACGGGAACCCAGGTTGCGAGGGCGTGGCGGCGTACCGGCCCCTCCCGCGGATCGTCCCCGCGATGCTGGAAAGAAGGCTCGGAGTCCGCGGCATCTCCCTCTCGCGCTCCCACTCCGCCAACATCTCCTGCGTCGGGAACGCCGACATGCCCAGCGGGGGATGCGGCGTCCGCGGGGGCTCCGTAAACGACGACGGCGGGAACCGCGACGAAACAGCTGACGTCGTCGTCGCCGTCGTCGGGCGCACAGAAAGGGTCCTCCTCCTCCTTAAACCATCCCACTCATATGTCGGGCCATTCTCGCCAACCGGCTCCAGCTGCTCCTTAGCCTTCTCTTCCTTCAGCCTCTCAAACTCCCTAATCTCCCATCTCCTCCTCGCGCGCGAGATGCGCCTCACGATACCGGCGGTCCCACGTATGGCGTCGGCTTTGGGCTCAGTCTCGGGCTCCTCCTGCTCGGCGATCGTCTGTATCTGGTCGAGGTCGCCCTTGAAGACGGCCGTGTCCGGGACGTCCTTGGCGGACTTTGAGAGTTGGAGGAGGACGACGCCGGCGCAGATGGTCAGGAAGCCGTTGACCATTGTGATGATCTCGATGGCTGTGCCGTTGAAGCCGCGGAAGAGGACGATGGAGCTGATGATTGTCGTCGTGGTGAAGTAGACGTAGTAGGTGGGTGTTACCAGCGCCGCGTTGAAGAGGTTCAGCGCTTTCTATGTCTGTGCGTTAGTGCTGCGTCGCGCGGGTGGGTGAGGGCGTACTCACGTTTAGGTAGACGATTTCAGTGACGAGGGTAGCAACAACAAACACGAATAGCACGTATAGGAACCACTGGTTGAACTGGGGCGTCCCAGACGCCTGCGCGATGATCGCAGCGCCCAGCCCCTGAATCGCAACGACGCTCAACCCCCCGACCCAGCTGCAGATGGAGATGTACACCAGCATATTCTTCTTCCCCCACCTCGGACCAGCGTAGAAGGCCGCGACGATGGACGCGACGATGATGACGCCGCCATAACTGAGGAACGCGGGGTGTATGACGTACCCTTGCATCTGCTGGATATTCGCGACGGGCGCATTCGCCGGCGCATTGAGCACAATGACCACAGACCCCACGATGCAAAGGAAGCACGCGACCTTGCCCACCATACTCAGCCTCTCCTTCAGGAAAATCGCCGACAGCACCGTCGCAATGACAACCGACAGCGCCCCCAGCGGCGTCACAAGGATCGCATCCGTAAAAGCATACGCGACAAAGTTCAATATCTCCCCTAGTATCATGAGCGTCATGCCGCCCCACCACCACAGGTTCTTCAGGTACCCGTACCCCTCGCCGGGCTCCTCATTGTACTTCTCGTTGGCCTTGAGCAGACCCAGCTTCTTGACGACGAAGGACGTGCCGATGAAGGCGCCGGAGGCGACGGCGAGGATGATGCCGACGGTGCGAAAAATGGGGGGCCGCGTGGCGGCGTTGGGGTCGTCGTCTTCCTCCTCGGCCCTCGCGTATAGCTGACTCGTGGAGACGAGCAGGTCTGTCGCGGCGTTCATTGCGTCGAGAGGCGACGCTGGCGACTCAGCGCCAGTCAGAGGGTGTCGAGGTCAGGGCAATGTCTGTCTTCAATATCGGTATCGTGGAACTCGGTAGCTCATGGGCGGGAGCAGCCGTAGGTCGTCGCGAAGATTCGGGATCGGGATCGAGGAAAGATCAAGTCGAGCAAGATGTGAGACAGCGACGGATATCTCGGGTTGTTTCTGAGGTCTCGGCAGTCCGAGGGCGATCCTCTTCGTCACAAGCCAACGGTGGGACTCAAGGCGTTTGAACCAGTTTGGAACACCCGATCCACGGACCCAAAATCAGACCGCCAAGCAGACGAACTGCGGTACCGGGGCGTTCGAGGATCCCCCCCTCCCTTGCACGGGCCTGGACTCTCGGGCGGCTAACGACACAGGGCGGAGTTCGAGACGTCAGCTGTGCGAGGAATGCTGGCAGCCAAGAGATCGAGTGGCGTCGGCTATTTTCGATTCAGAAACCGTTTCTCAGTCGCTGGATGTTTGGGACGTCTGGCTCTCCCAAGGTACAATCGAGAGTCGAAGTCGCAAGGGGCGTAGGTGCGGAAGCAAGCCGACAAGAGATGCAGAATCAAGATGAAGGATCCATCGCCATCTTCGAGAAAAAGGACCCCACACTCGTTCCAACCACCAAAGCGGATACCGGGAAAAAGACCAGGAAAAAATACCTGGACGGGGGGCGTCAACACCCCTCCCCGGCTGCCTGACGACAATGCCACCGCGGACAAAGAGACCCAAAAGGGGGTGTGGTTGCGCACGACAACGAGAGGCGGCTGGGGGCTGGGGCTAGGGCGGGGCACGTTTCCGCCTGTTTGCACCAGCTAGCGCCACAGGCGGCTGGGAGGTGTGGGGCGTGCCAGATCCGGCGATTCCACCGGGCGCCCGCCATTGGCCGCCGGCCCGCCGCTCAAACAGGAACGGGGTTTTGGGCCGCCAGGGATGCCAGGGCGCCCCGCTCCTGTCCGCGTCAGGCCTTGCCACCCCTTGAACATGTCCACTCGTCTAGTTCGGGCTCTCGGACGTCGTCAGATTGCCGCCCTGTCGATCTGAGACTTCTCTCGGAACGGATAATGCCACGCGAGAACAAGTTCGGCGTATCATCTGGTCCAGAACCGGTCTCCCGCTGGGACTGACGATTCCGCTGATAATCAGCCACGGGCTTGTCTTGTTACCCGCCGGACCCGGCAGACGAAGCCCCACTTGGCGCGAGTTTATTATTATGAGCACGGAAGTCTCCATCCGCCTCCGTGGATCCAATGCTGGTTGCTGCACAACGCACGCAACACGCACGCACACAGCCCCTCCAGACCGTGCATACTGGGCAAAGTGCTTGCATCGACGGAGCCACCTGCGTTTCGATCTATTCTTAGCCCCGGCCAACACCGGCCACTGTTTTACGGAGCCACCTTGTCATCTGTTTTAGGCCTGCTGCTCAGCTCTTGCGACGCCAAGTGTAGCAGGCCTGGCCGGGCGGTTAGTGTCAGCCGTTACCAGCCGTTGTCAACGTCACCCGCTGGTTCGCCGGTTCTGCTCATTCTCCCGCCTTTTCCGGCCAACACCCTGTGACTGACCGCTCTCGTCTGTTCTCAAACGTCGTCTCGGATTCAACCTTGTACAAGAGTGCCGACTGCCGAGTATAACAGAGTGAGTGAGTGTTTACAGAGAGTACCTCAAACCTACATACATGGACATCTGGTGAGCAATGTCTGGACCAAAGTGGTGTGACAATGATGCTTCTGATACAAGACATTTTCTTTTACCCCGGATTCCAACTGAGTCTTGCTCTCAAGAAGCTCATCCCGCTGCTTAACAGTATCGGGCTTCTCAGCCAACAGTTGGCGTGACCGTCGGTCACAAAAAAAAAAAAACGAACAAAGTCAATTTTTCACCTCATCTTCCGTAGCGCACCTGGTTTTGGACTCCTGCCTCCTTGCCCCCCGCCACGCCGAGACACCTCACTCCGGTACCAGAACAGCCCTATAGTGCACCTTCCCCTCCTCTAGCCTGTCCATCGCCTCCACAATTCCCCCCTCCGTCATGGGGAACGTCTCCGTCATGGGCGTGATTTTGTGACGCGCCGCGAACATGAGCATCTCGCGATGCACCGTCCGCGTGGCGGTGATGGACCCCTGGACCGCGATGCCCCAGAAGATGAGCGGCATGTACGGGATCTCGAGGTTCCCCAGGCTCACCGACAGCGGGAAGATGCGCGACCGCGGCGCCATCATCGGCAGCAGCTTCTCCCAGTCCGGCTGCGCTGACGTCGTGACCAGAAGCCGATTGAAGAACCACGTCTCTCCCTCTTGCATTCCCGCCTCGCCCCCCTTGTTCATCGCGATGAACCTATGCGCACCAAGCTTCAGCGCCTGCTCCCTCTTCCGATCCGACCCCGAAATAACCACAACCCGGCACCCAATCTTATTCGCAAACTGGATAGCAAGGTGCCCCAGCCCTCCCACCCCCATAATTCCCACCGTATCCGTCGCCCTAGCATCATACAGCGCCGTAAACACCGTCGCCCCAGCACACTGCATCGGCGCGGCATCAACGTCGCTCATCCCGTCCGGCACGGGCGCGAGGAACGCCTCGCGCCAGACGCCGTGCGACGCGAAGCTGCCCTGGTCGAGGTTCTGGCTGCCGTACAGCGCGCGCCGGGCGCAGAAGATGTCCTGGCCGCGGATGCAGTCGAGGCAGTGGCCGCAGGAGTCTGTAGCATAGCCCCAGCCGACGCGGTCGCCTTTATTGAGAAGCTGCACGTCGGGACCTAGTTCCTCGACGACGCCGACTCCTTCGTGGCCGAGGACCATGTCTTGGGTTTTCTGGGAATAGGTCAGCTCTCGCTTTTACTAGCGAGTTGGACTGAGAGGCACCGTTGACTAACATGGTGTAGATCCGGGGTATACTGTTAGTTATTATCATTGTAAGGACCATTCGCTGGGTGCTCACCAGTTCCGCAGAGACCTGATGCCGTCACTCGGATGGCGACTTGGTCGCTGACCAACTCCTCTGGCTTCGACGTGCTGCTCTTCCGTACAGCACCCTCCTTCGAACCCTTAAAGACGGTAAAAGTCCGCATCATAAACTGCAATAGGCTGTTTCGAGACAGCACAAGACGTTACCCCGAGTACAGAGCGTTCATAGGTCGACCGAGTTTTTCTCGATCGGTACAGTTGTGTAACCACCATCTTGTCATTTCTCGCTGTTTCTAAAGAAAAGGTGAAAAGCTGTGTTGAACAGAGTCTATTTCTTGGGCCGCCAGCAAGCCTCCATGTCAATGATTTCACCTAATGAGATCACATCGACGGCGAGAGTTCATGGATAGATGGGCGTCTACAGTATGTCGACCGACAGCAATTGGGGAGCCAGCTCCCGATTGCTCGTTGAAGTTTGCTATTATTGACCCATGCTAGCTGATTTGTGATATATGCACCAAGCATACCTCGGGCACACTCAAGTATTATATGTACATGTGATACCCGGTTGTTACCCGACCCTCCATTAACTGCAGAGTTCTCTTGAATATTCCGTTAGAAGTTCCTGGTAGCACGTGATATAAGCCGCCACAAGACCTTAAGACGTCCAGTTATTCTCGATAAAGGAATAGCACGTATTCGTATCTGGCTTCTCAAGATCACTTGCGGGCAGCCCGAATGATTCTGCCTGTACCACCCTCCTGTCCAACAAGTCATGTCAGGCCCCAGGCAACTTCGCCCCGCCTCCCCGGACATGTCTCCGTGGCCACCCCAACACCACGACGATCCAGGCCTACTCCACCGGGTACGACCACACCTCGCGAAATGGCACCCGGCATGGACCCAAGCCCGTCCATTCTCCAATCCCCAATTACGCCCCGCCGAAAGCGCGCTCAGGTAGTCCGAGCCTGCGACTGGTGCCGGAAGCACCGCGTAAAGTGCGACAACGACCAGCCCTGCCTCAACTGCCGAAGCCGCGGCGGCGAGTGCAGCAACGAGGCCATCAGGGCGAGCACCCTCCCCCATGCCTACCGCGAGATCGACCGGCTACGGAACCAGGTCCGTGACCTGGAGCTCCAGCTCCAGCATGCGCGCAACGGGCCCGCCGGCATGAGCCAGCATCTCCCCTCCCCGTCGCATTCGGGTCTCTCAACGCCTCATGTCCTCGGCGGCCTTGGACCCAACTACGCGCGCCAGCAGGGATACTGGCGCGGAATCCACATCCGCACCGCTCGCTCCCCGAACGAGACATGGTACGGGCCGTCATCACTCTACTATTTCGTCGGCCGCGTTGCCAACTTTCTCAATTCCACCCTGCAGCAGGCGGATCCGGCGCACCAGATGCTCCCCAAGAACTCGTCAAGCATGCTATTCGACTCCCCCACTGGCGTCCCCGTTGTCGACGCGGGTCGCCGCCCCGCGAACCCGGTGGCGGACCCGATGACGCCCGAGGCTTATCTCAATCCCACGGAAGAAGAGTACTTCCTTGATCTCTTTTGGCAATCGTACCACACGTCCCTGTTCCCTATCTTGGACGAGGCCGAGTTCAAGGAGCATTACCGGTCTCTCTGGACGACGCCAGGCAGCGCGCGGAAGCCATCTGCGCTGGTCGATATTGTACTTGCGATATGCATGCAGCATGGTGTCTCAGTACTGCCTTCTTCGAGGCAGAGGGCCATCGAGAACAATGATGCCACCATCTCGGGCCGCCAGTATTACCGGCGTTATCGGAAGCTGGCGGAGTACGAGACCGAGAGCCCTACCATGTCAACCCTACAGTGCCACATGCTCTGCGTCATATACCTATGCAACGGATCCTTCATGAACATGGCAGACGCGGAGTGTAGCCTTGCCGTACGTACAGCATACATGCTCGGCCTTCACACAGACCCACCGCCGAGCGAGCCCAAACGAGAGCGAGAACTCCGGAAGCGCGTCTTCTGGTCCCTCTACATGCTGGACGCCAAGGTCGGGATGAAGCTCGGCCGCCCATTCTTGCTCCACCGGGCGAGCTACGGGCCCAGTCTTCCGGACGATGGGCGCGACGTCGCGATGCTATCGGGCTCCCACTTTGCTGCCCCTGGGGACGACGCTACCTGGCTTAGCTTCTCCCTGCAGCAGGCCAAGCTCTTTATCGCGGCACGGGACGCGCATACGGCCTTCTACTCTAAGCGCCTCGACATCCGCGACGACCAGACCATCTGGGACGACCTCGACGTCCTTGAGGCGCACGTAGAGTACATGCAGCCGTACGCAAAGGCCGTTCACGACTGGGCGACCGGCGTGCCTAGCTCCCTACAGACAGAGCGCCAGGACAACGGCCGCCCGCTCTCCACCGACGGATCCGCCCTCGACATCGAACAATTCGCTCCCCTCTGGCTCCAGCGGCAACGCCTCCTCCTCGAACTAATGTATCACAACACCTGCACGTACATGTACCGCCCCTTTATAATCTTCACCCATGGATCCCCCGCGCCTGCCCTAGCGGAGAAGGCAGCGGCCACCTGCGCGATCCACGCTACTGCGTTGACCCAGATCCTGCACCAGGTGCTCTCATCCACGAGTATCCTGAAGGGCTGGCAGGAGGCGTTCCAGTGGCAGTGGAATGCAGCCGTCACACTAGTTGGATTCGTCCTCGCCTACCCGCACGGCGTGGCGACACCCGCGGCGAGGAGCGCCGTCGACCTGTCCGTCGCCGTCTTCGACATTTTTGCCGAGAGCTTCGCCGTTGCGGGCACCGCGGCAAAAATAATCAGGGAGCTCGGGGCCAAGGTCAATTTCCTGGTCGGTACGGGACGGGAGGTTCAGGGCTTCCCGCGCGGGAACTGGGTGCCGAGCGATGCTGCGGCGTCCTCTGTCGGGCCTCAACTGGATGGGGGATTACTTATGGGGAGTACTGTCGTCGGTACCGGGACGCCATATGGGGCGCTGGACTTTGACTTTGACGGCGTGACGGGTGCGAGTATCCAGGATGTGGTCCAGATGGCGTTGGCTGTCGACCAGTGGAGCGGCGTGGAGCTGCTGTGGCCTCCTGGCGGCCCGTGGGATGGCCTAGGACCCCCTGGGCCTTAGTAAGGCAGATGGACTGTTCAAATTGTTTCCGTGCCACTCCCGGCTTGACCTGGTCCCCATGGGCATCCTTGTTCAGATCTTCCCTACAAATGACAAGATCTCGCCAAATGTAGCCAGTCTTCCCGAGGCTAGGATAGTGCATATCCTCTATCTATAAGTAATTACACCAAGCTCAATCTCGCCTCGGAGCCTGTTATGACATGTAGGAGAGCGTACCGACTCGTCTACCCGTTTGGTCATCACCAGACACGCTCTCCGGCCTCCTAACCCACGAAACACTACAAGCGAATGCTTGGAAGAACTCGAGTTCCAAGTCCATTAATGCAATTGCCAAGAACGTTTCGTAAACGCCCGTGTTCGAGAGTCCCCCGTAAGGCAAATACAAACGTCTTTCTTCGACCAAGAGACTGCGTACATTTATAGATATACCAGAAGGCGCACCCTAGGCCGAGCTCCTAGCAGTTGGTTGACAACGGCGGCCCGTGCTTATGAAGCTAAAACTTGGCATCGACTCTAATCCGTCGACTGGGTCGGTCCCGAAGTGGCGCACGGGATGCAAGAAATTTGCACATCTACTTGAACATCTACTAGCACGGTTCACAAATAACCTATTAGTTTCGGTGTAGCAAGGTGGCTTAATAGTGGCGCCGTAGCTTCGTATTAGCGAGCGGCATAAAAGTTAAGACTAGTTAGTATGTAAGGAGGAAGAATACGCTCGATCAAGGGCATTGCACTGAAGCAACTTTACCCAACCGTCACGGTCACCGCACCGCCCTCGACGCCGTCCGCCTCGGCCTTGACGGTAAGCTCCCCACTGCCCCCCCTCTCAGCCCTCACAATAGCCAGCGCCTTACCCGCAAACGCCCGCCTCTCCGTCTCAGGGAACGGGTTAAAGTCCGTGGGGTCGCCATTGTCCGTGGTGACAATCTCGCCAGGGCCGTCCACCGAGAACGCAACGGTGGGCTCCGCATCAGGAACAACATCGCCCTCGGCATCCACGACGGAGACGCTAACAAACAGAAGATCCTCGCCGTCGGCCGCGAGATCCGTCCGGTCCCTGTAAGTCGTGACCTCCAGAGCCGCCGCCTCACCCGTGGTGCGGATCGTCTCCTCAGCCCACTCCTCGCCGTCCTTGTAGGCCACGACGCGCACCTCGCCAGGCTCATACACGACGTCGTCCCACCGGAAGCGGTACTCGAACTCGCCCCTCTCCTTCCGGCCCTGCGACTCGCCGTTCACGAACAACTCCGCCTCGTCGCCCGACGAGAAGACGTGCACGGGCGTAACCTCGCCCTCGCGGTCAGGCCAGTTCCAGTGCGGGAGGATGTGCGCCATGCGGACCTCGGGGTTCCAGCGCGCCTGGTAGAGGTAGAAGCGGTCCTTGGGGAAGCCCGCGAGGTCAATGATACCAAAGTAGCTGCTGCGCGACGACCCGTAGGGCGTCGGCTCACCAATGTAGTCCCAACCCGTCCAGACGAACTCGCCCGCCACGTAGGGGAACTCGTCCTGCGACGCAAACACCTTGTCAGGCGACGCGCCCCACTCGACGGCGTACAGCTCGTACGCGCTGACGTATCCCTTGTCGGGGTCCGTCCCCGTGCCGTTGGCCTCGACGATGTGGCTGTTCTTGTCCGTGACAGGGAACATGTACGTCCCGCGCGAGCTGACGACGGAGGAGCTCTCGGTACTGAAAATCATCTTGTCGGGGAAAGCGTCGCGGAACTCCTGGAAAGTCGGCGGGCCGTAGCCCTTGCCTTCACCCTGGTAGTTGAGCCCAATCATGTCGACGATGGGGATGAAGGGCGTCTCGGCGCCCGCGTTGTTCATGCCCAGCGACCCGAGACGCGTGTGGTCCTCCTCGTGCACAATGTCCTGGAGGTATTTCGCCACGTCCTCGCCGCCATCCTCGCCCTGCTCCTGCACCTCGTTGCCGTAGCTCCACGCCCAGACGGACGGGTGGTTGCGGTCGCGGCGGACAAAGGAGCGCAGGTCCGGCTCGGCCCAGTCCTCGAAAATACGCTGGAAGTCGTTCTTGGTCTTCTTGTAGCCCCACGTGTCAAAGATCTCGTCCAGGACCAGGATACCCATCTTGTCGGCAAGGTCGATCTGGCCCTGCGCGGGGACGTTGTGCGAGGTCCGGATGGCGTTGGAGCCCATGTCCTGGAGCATCTGCAGCTGGCGCTCGGCGGCGTGGATGTTGAAGGCGGCACCCAGGGAGCCGAGGTCGTGATGCTGGCAGACACCCTGGAGGTAGATCCTCTCGCCGTTGACGTAGACACCGTCGTCCTTGTACTCGACGGTGCGGATGCCGAAGGGAGTCTCGTACACGTCGATCTCCTCGTCGTCGGCAAATAGGCGCGTCACGGCGATGTACATGTTCGGCTCCTGCTGAGGAACGGGACCCCAAAGCTTGGGGTTCTCTACCGTCGTGGACACCTCCGCCGACTCAAGTTTTCCGGCCTCGACGCTGACGCTAGAGCTGGGGAACTCCCCCACCTTGGTACCAGCCTTACCGGTCTCCGCATCAAGCTCGAAGACCTCGGTCTCGACACGGACCTCCGTCGCCTCGCCGTCAGTGGCAGCGTTCTCGACCTCAACGACGAGGTCCAGGGTCGCCTCGCTCTCGGAAATGTCCTTGGCCGTGATGAAGGTGCCGTACTGGCCGATGTGGGTGGGGTTGACCTTGGTGAGCCAGACATCGCGGTAGATGCCGGCACCGGGGTACCACCGCGACGACTCGAGCTCCTGCTGCAGGCGGATGGCGAGCTGATTGTCGCCGGACTTGAGGTATGGGGTCAGGTCCAGGCGGAACGAGGCATAGCCGTACGGCCATCCTCCAACAATCACGCCGTTGAGCCAGACGGTCGCGTACGACATGGCGCCGTCGACGTCAAGGTAAACAGACTTGCCCTCGTCGGCGTCCTCGAAGGAGACGGTCCGGCGGTACCAGCCAATACCGTGGCTTGGCAGGCGGCCCATGTCCCCAGATACGAGCGGGTCCTCGCCCTCGTAGAAAGGCTCGTTGATGGCCCAGTCGTGCGGCAGGTCGAGCTCCTCCCACTCGCCGTCGTTGAAGGCAGCCTGCGCGTAAGTGACGTTGGACGGCCCGCTGCCTTCAGGGCGCTCGGCGTGGTCCGCGGGGTCCTTGACGAAGTTGTTGGCACAGGGCATGACCCACGGCTTCAGGTCATCGTAGTCAAGGCCGTCGGGGTTCTCCTCGAAGCGGTTGAAGCGCCAGCCATCGTTGATGTTAGTCCGGTCACGAGTGGCGGCCGGGGCCTCGTCATATCGGGGGTTGATAGCGAGGCCGTGTGACCCGGCGGGCAGGTAGCCCAGGAGGGCGGCTAGGCCCAGGGGAGCAAGCCGCATGTTTGTTGTACGAGAAGGTGTCGTCGTCCTTGGAAAAAGGGTTAACGAACGTCTCGTCGACCTTGACGGCAGGCGCACGTGATGGTACCTTCTTGTAGGGTGCTCCTTTCTATTAAGTGGGCAACCTGGAGCGTTGATTGCGCTTGCCGTTGGTAAGTGGCCCTAGGAACCCGGGGACAAGCCTTGTATTAAATGCTTCTCTCATGGCAACGCACTCACACCTGTCCCCGCGTCAGATCGACGGCCATCACCCCGAAAGAGACCGTTCCTGCCGATCGCTATGGAGGCGGCCTCATCTAACTCCGCAGTCGACCGACGTCATGAGATGTGCCCATTGTGCCGAGCCCCTCTGCGGAGAAACCCCACAGCTCGGCCGGCCGACGTTCCGTCGCGTGACTTCTATTGGGGCGCGAGAGCTCTGCATGGGTGCCCGATAATAAGACCCTTGGCTCCATGCTTCCCGTGCCACTGGCCTTGATGTTCACGTCCGTCTTCGGAGAAACTTGGACCACCCGCAGAGTATGAGTGATGTGGGTCTGGCTACGACGTAACACTTGGACCTCGTAGTTACAATGGACCATTGGAGCGCGTAAACTACATTCATTGCCGGTGGAGATGGGCACCTTCGGCATCCCTGTCGAGTTCTGTATCCGATCGGCTCGGCTGACGCAACGGTGAAGAATCCAAGTGCAGAATACACGAGTGCATAGTAACATTATCCTTTGGCCGAGCTTAGGCAAAGTGTGAAGCACGGAGGAAGCTCACCGGTCATGGCTGTGTTGGTCATTTCAGTGTTCGGCGTAAAACTACCCGAGATGCCGCGACGGGTGGCCGAGGACCGAGCCGTGTTACGCCTGCCTCGACTCTTGGGAAGCGGGATATTGACTTGTAGGAGCTTTGTTGAGAACCCCGCAATTATCGGGCTTTCCTTCATATTGCCATGAATCATGTTCATTTTAGTGACTATGGCCAGTCTAACACTGTTTCCATAATCGCTAGTTGTCATCGGACCGCTACTTTTCGGGTTACAACGTAGTAGCATCATCGCCTCGAAGGAGCAAGGAAGCACAAGCCCCGAGCCCACCGGCTTGCGAAAGTGTATTTTACAACGTACCATGCGGACGACCCGGCTCCGCTTTCCCCGCCCCCCGCTTTGGGATCGCCGTCGGGAGTCGGACGGGCCAGCCGACCCCAGTCAACCCCGCACCGGCCGCCTGCCGAAAGGGGCATCGCGGGCCGCGAGCTCATCAGGATCGTCGCCCGGGGTCCCCGAAATAATCTCCGGGGGGTCCCTTTGAGGAGGGCAGAGTAACGTCGGCGAGATGCTGCACCGAGCCAGCCACCCCCACTGACCAGTATTCCTTAGTGTTCTCCACCCGCGATGGCTCGCTAGGAGAGACTCCGCTGCTTTATGGACTCATGACGTCCTTTTCGGACGGAGGGGTAGCTTGGGCATAATGTGACTTCCAGGTGTCCGCGTAATGACGCATGGTGTTCAATGGCCGACTATATGAGAATTTGTCATGTTCGTTCGTTAGGTGGAGACTACATGGTCGTATCTCATAGACCCACTGTCAGTCGATGAATAACTGTAGCCTCAGCACTTGGCAGCAAGACCGTGGGGGACAGGGTAGGGAGATGGGTTCATGTTTTTTAAGGCCCAACCCCTCAACTGGCTGCATACGACTAACCCGGAGTCGCCAACTTCAAGACCTCACTTGCTCCCGCTGCCGCGAAAGGCGTACTAGGGCCGGATGCCTCTGGCATCTGCGGATATCAACACTATCACTTCGTCGCACCCCAAGAAGCCCTGCTGCGGTTGACAGCATCGTGTAGTCAACATAGATCCCTCGTGAGAGGCGAGCTTATAATTTGGGTTCTGTAGTCGTCGATGGCCGGAGCCCGAGCGCCCCGGTAGTCAACCCCCGATGCCTTAGTCTCGACCGTGAAGTGTGCCGTGCCAATATGATTTGGGTCTGGCTGGATTTGTGCCCATCGTACCCTGTGTTCTAGATGCAGTTCTCTTCCAACCTCCCTCCAAACCTCTGATATTTTGATCTGTCTAGAGGAGGCTGGCTAACTAGGTGGCTTCACCAGATCCACAAAGTTCCAGCTAGCGTAGTACACAGGGCAGAATATCTAACTAGGAACCAAGACTCATCGAGGTAAAGTGGAAACTAGTGCGGCATATTGCCCACAGCAGCCTCAAGACAACGGATTATCTCGGCTAGCAGTCCTCCCCTCGTCGATAGCGCTCGTCACCATATTTGCACCAAGTCGAATAAAGTATGGAAAATAAAGATCGTCTATGAATTAACGCCGAACACGAACGCCTTGCCAATTCTAATCTCGCCGTCTATAGGTTTGGAACTTCTAAACCTGGTCCAAAAAAAGGAAACAAGGAAAACACGAAACCCAGGCTCTATCAGTCGACACTTTTCACCCCTCCCTCTATCGAGTCGCTTGCCGATTCTAATGCATGCCGTGCCGCCCGGTCTAGTATGAACCTCTAGTCAAACTCCAACGCGAACTCCTCAGGGGTAACACCATTCCCGACCTTATCCTGCTCCTCAACCTGCCGAATCGAAACGTCGTGCAGGATACGATCCTTCAACTCCAAATGCTTGAACACGAAGCCCTTCTCCCTGGCCTCCGCATGCGGGAAGCTCCCGACCTCCACCTGCAGCGAATGCGTCCCGCCTCCCCGCTGAGAGACGACGTCCCTCCAAGCCTTCAGCGTCTCCGGAAGCAAAACCATCTCCCAGGTGCCCAGCCATGAAATGACGCTCTTGCGGTCCGCGGCCCGGTACCGAAAGACGGCGGCGTCGTGCCCGCGGCGGTCCCACAGCTCCATAACCGTAAGCTCCGGCATCCTCATCGCCGCCCTGGCGGCCGCCTGGAGCAGTTCGTTAACCGAGGCGTTGGACTCGGAGGTCATGACCTCCGAGGTCAGGGCGAGAGACGTCAGCGACTCCCAGCCGAGCTCCGGCCGGGGCAGGCTGTCCCCGGGCCAGAACGGCTGGAAGAAGTCGCGGGCGTCGACGAGGAACGAAACTGCGACATTTTCGAGGCGGCGACTGGCAGCGAACACGGCCTTCGCCAGCCGAGGCACGGGCTGGGCGTCCGCAAGCTTGCTGGGCTGCTGGTGGAACGCCGTGTCGGACTCGTCGAAAAGAGTCAGGGACCGCGCGGCGGCGGGAAGACCAGCCTGGAGCAGGCGCGCCATGTGCCTGTCCCACCTCCAATCGAGCACCGCGTCGCCCTGGCGCCACCGCTCGACGTGGACGTCCCTGATGCGAGGGAACTTCTCGAGAATCCGCGAGATGGCTTGCGGGTCGAAGTTGCGGAAGGACCGCAAGCGGGTGAGGAAGTCGGTGACGACGGGAACCTCGGGCAACGTCAACTCGCCGTCGGGACCCGCAGCCTCGAGGTCGACGCGCAGGCCGCGGCGGCCGATGATCTTGGCCAGGACCCACTTCCAGGCGCCGTCGCCCAGGCCGGAGCCGTCCGGCGCGCGGAACACGTCCATGAGCTCGAAGATGGGGTCCTGCCAGTGGGGGTAGTCGGCGCCCACGGATGCCGCCTCCAGGAACTTGGAATAGCACTTGGTCGTCTCCCTTCCGTCGTCGTCCCTCTCAAAGTCCCACAGCTCGCGAGCCGTGTTCTCAAACGGCGAGTAAGTCCCGAGCTCGAGCGTCAGCCCGGGCCCGCTGGCCTCCCACCGGGCCAGGACGCGCATGAGGTACCATAGCGCGTGTGAGAAGCGCCGATCGCACCGCTTCTCAGCCTGAAGGACGGTTTCGGCAGTCGGGTAGAGCTGCAGCGCGTGGAGGGTCTCGGTGCGGTGCGTGAGGCCAACCTGGAGGAGGATGTGCCTCACGAGGCGCCTCCTATGCGTCGGGCGGAGGACCGCCTCGAATTCGGGCAGGTCACAGGGATCAAGGATAAAGTGGCGAAAAATCTTGGGCTCGAAGAAGAGCTGCCACTCCTTGGACACGCTGGCGTACTTGGCGAGCCCGCGAGTCGGGCCCTGACCGGCCTCGGCCTCGGGGACGCGCCCCAAAATGAGCTGCCGGATCTCGCACGGCAGGTCGCTCCACACAACCATTATGGGCAGATTTGATGTGCTCAAGACGTGAGTATGGGTAAAAATGAGTGAAGTATGCCGGAATGTTCGTTATAAAGACAGATTGCTGTTGGTATGCGCCGGAATGGGCGGTGAAGAAGAGACGCGGTCAAAAAGAGGGTGTGGAGAAAAAAATTCCAAGGAAGTCCTGGAGAAGCAACAAGGGATGAGATTGATCGAAATGAAGAAAAGCGCGCCGCTTGTTTACGAACTTGCCAAACGCTATGCAAAAAAGGAAACCTTGATCGAGAAGTCGATCTGAAAACTGACCGGGGAAGAAAAGAAAAAGAAGAACCTTCGGTTATTGAAGAGGCTAAGTCTATGGACCCCCTTTCCAAGACCCTGAGCTTATTATGACCCCTGCCATCGATTCGAAAAAGTTTGCGGGCGGTGGGGCAAAAAGAAAAGTTTTAAATGGGCGCCCCGGTCTTGGCGCGGGAGACCCGGGGCGCGGTTTAAGGTTTTGTGACTAACGTGAGTCGGGCTTGCGGAGCTCAAACCCGCGGCCCGCTAGCTCAGGCACGTGGTGTGGCGCCAGGCTGGCTCTGTGGCAATTATCGTGGCAAAAGGCGGATGGTAGACGGAGGCGATTGAGACCACCACTTGCGAACTGATCGCCTGTAGGAAGTGGACACTGATTGAGGACGTCGAGAAAAACGCGGAGACAATTTGAAAAAAAGGCTCGAGATGTAAAACTGCAAAATGCGCATACATGTTCCGATCCAATTGTCATGTTAGTACCCTGGGATATGACCGCGCTGACAATATGTGACAATATGGCGGTCAACTACCACAACACCTTTCCTTTCCCCAGCAAACTGGAACTTTGTTCTCGGAGAAAAAGAAACAAACTTAATCATACAATTTGTCCAACATAGGCAAGAAGACGGGAATGCTCCAAAGGAAGGGAAAGTGGCTTTGCCCACCAGCCGGTCATTACGACGGGAACGCCAGAAATGGGCCAAGTTTCGATTCATAACAATTAGTGCCCTGGCTCTCATTTACGCGCATCCGCTAATCCCAAATCTTGAATAACTTCCCCAACCAAACCGTTTCTACTGTAGACCGAGTACCACTGCCAGGGTATTCGATATCTGCCAAGTTTCGCTCAAGGGTCCCTCCCGCGGTAACCGCCCTGCGGGCGCGAGTCCGGCCCCTGACTATTCCCATTCCCCCTGTCGTCCTTCCTGTCGTCCTCATTCTTGTCTTTGTCGTCCTTATCGACGAAGTCCACTCCCTTCCGCACACCACACTTAGCCTCGCGCTCCCAGTTGATGCTTTCGGCGTCGTCCTCGCAGACCACCTTTGGAATCAACTTCTCAAGGTACTCGGCGAGATGCTTTTCAAAGCGAGGGTCATCCCTCTCCTCATCCGGGCCCCAGACCTTGGCCTTTAGCCTCCTCAGGCTAGTCTCGCTGGATTGGATGCGCATCCCCGTGCCCCAATTGTTCTCCGTCCAGGTATCCGCAGTAAAGGACTCGTACCATTTGCCGTCCTGGGGCATGTCGCCGAGAGCTTCACTGTCCCACTGGTCCACGAAAGTCTTCTGAAAGTGCGCGTGCCACCTGTTGAGGCCGACTTGGCTGTAGGCAAGGCCCGCCGGCGAGATTTTGATGTCGAACTTGTAGTTCCAATGTTTCTCAGTCGTCCTCCTGTCCACAACGCAGTCAATCTCGATGTCAGGCTCGAAGTACTCGACTCCCGTGCAAGTAAACTCATCCGCACGGTCCCGCTCGTTGATGTCTCGCGGGCTGAACTGGATAGTTTGATTCAGGGACTCGGGACTGGGTAGAATGAAATCGTGGGACGTCAGAGAGGGGGCAGGCGGATTGACCGTAGAGCTCGAAGTGTTCGAAGATGACTCGGGATGAGAGCTTTGAAGGTTCTGATGGGCAATGGCCGCCGCCATTGCCAGGAAGGAGATGAGAGCGCCGGTGATCCTTTTCATGGTTATCCTATGATGCCAATTGACTAATAGTGAAGGTCAGTAATGAAAGCTGAAGGCAGGGTAATAAGGATGTAGTAAAATGTAGTAACAAACCTTGTGGTTCCTGTTCGGCTTTGTGATTTGCAGTTGACTAGGGTAGGTGTCTAATGTGTTGTGGTGTTGTCGGTGGAAGAATAAGGATGGGAGGTTAGGACTTGTGTAGCGTTTGTAGCTGGCACTTTTAAAGACACGGCTGTTGACTGGAGCAGTATGCATCATAGCTCATGCCCTCTCATTCACGTCCATGGATATCCACACCTGTTATGCATTTATCGTGCTGGAGCAACAAGACAATGGGCAGCTCAATGGCTCAGTTGCTCATCCAAGTAAAGGAGTATTGTGTAATTAGAGCACATTTTTAGACGTAAGGAATACTATGACCTGTCTATAGGTTAAAACGATGGGTAGACTCTACTTGTTTACAGGACTTGATACACGTATGCGCTGCTCCTTGAGAAGAGAGAAACTCTTACCATCTGTTTGTATGATTAACCCTTCAATTTAACTGCGTCATATATAGACACTAATCTATGCACTATCCTCGCTTGATATCTCTAGTATTCAGACCTCTAGTATTCAGGCAGTATCGGCTTGTGTTCTCCACAACGGCCTTCATTCATACCATAAGACTTGGGCAAGGATAGTAGCAAGACGTCTGTACAACGTTTGACCAATATTTATAAACTCAATGCTGAAGTTCACTTTCATAGAAATTGAGTTTACAGCCCTACTATTCCGATCCTAGCGCATCTCCAAGCAATAATCATCCCAGTCGGATCTTGATCGAGCTCGGGTGACGACAAATGATTCCCGTGCCTGCTCACCACCTTGCTTAAAATGATTGCATAGGCACAAGGCCGCTGATGTCAATAGCTCACGGACTTACTCAAAATGTAGAAGTCACGTCCTTAAATAAGGTCATCTTGAATCCGCACGCGACCAACCCCGTCAAGTCAGTCAGTCAATATGAACGAATGAGGGAGGCTTGGGACAAAAAACGTTGGTTGTATGGGCTCCACATTCTATGGCCACACAGTCACCGCGGGCAAAAATAAAGAAATCTGGGGGCCAACCGGGGATTGAACCCGGGACCTCTCGCAAACATATCCAACTGAACCCGAAGGCTCGCTGTGAAGCGTAGGGTGTTACCCTAAGCGAGAATCATACCACTAGACCATCGGCCCGATTTAAGATGCGATGCAGACCTCGTTGTCGACCAGTTGAACGCTGGCTCACGGTGATTGACTCTATCTTCCCACCGACCTGCCACTTCGATAATATCTTGATTTCCGACCGGCATTAACGAGGCCATACTATCGTTTCTCTATTCCATTGCCTAGGGTAAGCCGAAGGCACTCGGCTGTAAATATGACTTTTATAACCTGAACGGCCCGGTTCACTGCCCAACACAGCTCATCACCGTTGCTAAGAGCAGGTTCATCACGAACGCGATCCGATGCTTTAGACGGAACAGGTATTCCTCACGCCCAGCCTCATTTCGGAGGCTGCGGGACTCCGAGGGCAAGCCGAGAATGTGGCGGTTAAAGCGTGGACTACACGCAGCCAGAGATCGCGTCGCGGCGAAGGGGCGTCCCCGGAAACCTGAGCATTATCATAGGCTAGTAGTGTAAAATGCTCCTTCCGTCATGCCAGGGTGACTAAGGCGCTGGAACTCCCTCAAAGCTCCTCTTCGTCGACATTTGACCCACAATACGGCTTCTTTCGGTTTGCTTCGACGTATCCCGACCCTCTCATCTTATTGGCAAGTGAACCGACGTGCGGGGAGACTGAAACAAGCGCGCACAATAACCACATCTCAGCCATCCTAAACCTCCGTTGACCCTCATCTTGTACCAGAGGAACAGACTCATCGTGGCATTCAGTCAATATGGATTTCTCATTGCAGCACCATACCTCCTTCATCGGGTCTCCCGTCTCCGAACTCCCCACTCCTGCCCTCACTATCCGAAAGCAGGTAGTCGAAGACAACATTGCCCGCTTGCACCGGGATGTCGACAATCTCAATATTGCCTTCAGGCCCCATGTCAAGACGCTCAAGGCATGTGACACCCATGCCAGCCGTTCATACATGCAGCACTTCTTTGTCCGCGTTAGGTTCGTCAGCTCCTGAAACAATGTCACTAACGGGCAGATCTCATCTAGACACTGGAAGCGACACGGATGTTGCTCGGAAAGAGGCACAAGAAAATCGTGGCATCGACATTGGCTGAAATCCGAGGTGCACTGCCGTTAGTTGGAGAAGGCTTGCTAGAGGAGGTAAGACGGCATCGCATAAGCAACATCCCATCCTCTATCCCGTTGGCATGGCAGTGTGTCCCTGGTACTGATACCAATAGATCCTTTACGGCCTCCCAATCAACAGGACCGCTCTGAAGCAGCTTACAGGCATCCGCAAGTCTGTGCGAATAGCTTTGCTGGTCGACCACGAGCAGCACGTTGATCTGCTCGAGGAACTCGCGGAACGACAGCCCTGGGATATCTTCATCAAGCTTGACGTCGGGAGCAAACGTGCTGGCGTTCCTACCGACAGCCCACGACTCCCCTCACTCGTCCAACGGGTGTTGGGTTCGAAGGCTGCTTCGCTGTCTGGCTTTTACTGCCACGCCGGTCATTCTTATGGATGCAAGACCGCCGAATCGGCAGAGGAAGTGCTAGGCGCGGAGGTTGAGGCTGTATTAAATGCAGCAAACCTTGTCCCGACAAGCCACCCACTGGTCGTTTCCGTGGGCGCTACGCCTACCGCTCATGTTGTCAGCAAGATGAGAGCAGCTGCGCCCTCGAACGTGACACTCGAGCTGCATGCGGGTAAATATCACTTCTCTATCACTGCCACCAACTTCGGCTGACGAGGCTGTGTACCAGGCAACTTTCCAGCCAACGACCTCCAGCAGCTCTCAACGGGACTAATCTCGGAATCCGATCTCGCCGTACGGGTACTTGCCGAGGTCTGCGGCGTGTATCCCGAGCGCAACGAGGTCCTCGTAAACGCCGGGACGATAGCGCTATCTAAAGAGACCAGCGCATTCCCCGGGTTTGGAAATATAGTTGGGAAGAGCAGCTGGTACATCTCCCGCATGTCGCAGGAACACGGTATCCTCTCCGTCAAAGAAGGCGGGGACGGACTTGCGGCGGAAGAGTTCCGGGTCGGAGACAAGGTCTCTATCGCCTGCGTGCATGCATGTATCACTGCCGCGGCTTTCCATGCGTTTTATCTTGTAGATAACGACGACGTGGTCAGAGAGACATGGGTACCTTGGAAGGGTTGGTAACCGAAGTGAAATAGTCCGACCTATGTGTAGCCAGATCAAGATCAATCCCTGGAACTTATCGCTTTTAAAATACGCATGAATTATATAGTACGCAACTTGCGAAGTATGTACCATTTCTCCCCCATAGTATGACAATAGCAATCGGTGGTATGGACTCTGAGCCCGAGCCAGGGTCGAGATATGGGACTCAGAGTAACGCGTTGGCCACATCTTCTCTTCAAAACGTTTGTCATCATTATTGCTCCCTTTCCTAATCCTCCCTTAATAATTAATCTTCATGATCGCTTCAATCTCGACTTGGCATGTGATATCCAGTGAAAGTGAGTAGGTTTAATCAGAAAAAGGCTCAAAGATGAACTGGTTATGCCCAGGGCCTGTGAATATTCGATCCATAATGGAGCAACACACGGAACCATTACTCACCATCCGCGGTTACATTAATTTATTCTCAAGCTGGCTAACCGCAAAACGTCTCCTTCCCTTTGTATTTGCCCCTCGGCTTGATGAGAAAGGACAGGATGACGAACTGTCGGCCCATGGTATACCTGACACATCCTGCCCTTATGACTCTATGGGCGGGCCGACGGTACGGCACCCTGGTCTTCCTGGTCTCCTCTGGCGTAACACAGGTTACCGCCGAAGTACAATTCCCTCCCCGCATTCGACTCTGCGTTGTTGGCGATAAGGAACCCGCGCGAACTGTGCCTTGAGCCACAGCTCGTTATGTAACCCAAATAATCCATCACATCCCACTATCGCCTGGGTTGCAAAGCCCCGGCTATGACGTCCGCTTCTCAATCCGTACCCAGAAGTTGTCAATCAACCAGAGTCCCTGCATGTACCATTAGCTCCAACTCTTGCAGGTGCCCGACAACAAGAACTGGACTTACAGCGTTGGTAATCTCCACGGGCTTCTCCGCACTGGCAAGAGAGAAGTCAAAGCGCCTCAATAGCTACACCACAAAGTCAGTTTGCACCCGTTCCGCAACGTGGTGGATCCCCTTGTCTCACCTCAACAAATATCTTGTTAAACTCCATTAGGGCAACAGGCCTCCCGAGGCACTGATACTTCCCATAGTGGAATACAAGATCAACAGTGCTGTGCATGTTCGCTAAGCGGTCCGCATCCGTCTCCTCCAGCCACCGCTCTGGCCTAAAGCAATCCGCGTCCCCGCCGAATCGCTCCTTCGAGTGGTGGAACCCAAGGGGCGAGGAGCCAATCTGAGTGCCGCCTGGGACAAATATGCCGTTGATGACGTCGCCCCCAGGAGGAACCTCCTTGAAGAAAAGACCAGACGCGGGAGGTCGGAGACGAAGCGACTCACGGATAACAGCCTGGAGGTACGGCAGCTGCTTGCCCTCCTCGTTCGTGATCGGCGATGAGATTTTCCCGGCGGCGATGGCATCGTCGATCTCCTGCTGCAGCTTTCTGTATGCCTGCGGAGTAGTGAGGAGGTTCAGAAGTGCGATTCGGATGGTTGTCGCCGAGGTGTCACTGCCGGCCATCACCTGCAGTAGCGCCTCTCCTGACGCCTCCTCCTGCGTTAGGCCGTGGCGGATGAAGGAGCCAAGCATATCGCGCTGCTCCTCTGCGCCGGGCTTAAAACGTTCAGCTACTGCTTTGTTCGTGACGCTGTTGGGACGGTTAGCCAAACGGCCTATTAAATGACATAGCTCGCGGATAACCGTTACCCAATGAATGCGCCGAAGCCAATCTTGTCACCAGATTTGGGAAACAACCCCCTGAAAGGACGTGAGTGGAGCAGAGTTGCCAGAGGAGTCGCATGGCACAGGAACACCATGAAGGGGATGAACCCCTTCGTGATCTTGATATAGTCGTACTTGTCGCCGTCCGTATCCATGAACCCAAAGGCGTGTCCGAACGCGAGCTCGCTTATGGTATCGAGAGTGAAGAACTGGCCCTTCTCGCCAAAGTCCATGGGGCGGTAGTCAGAGCCGGTGGAGATGTACTTGCTCTCGATGAGCTCGATGAGCTTGGAGATCTGCGAGTCGATTGTTGTTTCCAAGGAGAGATTTTCCTTTCCAGAGTACTACAACCGCGCGGCTATTCTTAGTCTGGCCATTCAGCTCATGGGAGTGTGTGGACTTACGCCAGCGGCCATCTTGGCGCGTAGTTCACGATGCGCGACTTCATCGCGCATGGAGACGAGATTGTCTCGTGAGGGATCCAAACGCTGCACGCCATGCCCTACAGGAAGTATTAGACTCTAAACGAGCTCGAGTTAGGTATTTATTTTTGGAAATGAGAACTTACACGGCCCTCGTGTGTAGGGCGACCTCACGGCCATCATCCTCCTCAACACGTCGGGATCGTCCGTGATCAATTCATTTGGCCCGACACGCGCGAGCGACCCTACCACTAGTTAGCTGTCATCCGCAACCCAAAAACGCCCGACGCCTAGTCCTTACCATATTTGTCCGTAATCCCCTTGAAAGTCTCGGGCGAAGACCCACCAAGCACCACGTTCACCATCCAAAGACTGGAGAAGCTAGCCCAAAACGGCCCCGGGATGTGCGACAGGCGGTACCACCGGTACGCGACGCGCAAAGAAAACGCAGTGGCCAGGAGACCCAGCAGGCCGGCAGCGGCCGTGCCCCTTGGCAGCTTCCGGAGCGAGGCAAGGGCCGCTAGCACTGACCCCACGGACCCCGTTTGCGTTGCCATGTCACCTGCGCTTTGTTCAGCTTGTCTCGTGAGCGTGTGTGCGTGTGTGCTACAAGGTGAGGGGGGACGGGGATGGGGCTGCTTAAAGTGGAGGGTCGGGGTTCGTCGGTGGGCATGGTGAGATTGCCCCAGTCATTAACTCGTAATTACTAATTTATGGTAGTATCATAATAGGCACCAGTGCGCCTGTGAGATGTGATGGGCGGAGATGCACATGAGCTCCAGTGATACCTAAGACGGCGATCAAACCCACTTGAGTAATAACCTCGCAGCTGATCTACTGTATGTGGCAGCTGGAGCAGGTAAAGCTGTTGGCGCGACCCCTTTTGGGGCATCGCAGGTGCGCATCTTCTCGAATGTGCCTCTGCCTTGTCTTGCATACCAAAGCTCAATTGCCTCCTCTGGGCTGCCCGCACCTCTCGCCTACTTGCTCTTTCAGTCACATGCTGTCGAATTTACCCGGGGGGCACGGGCAACGGCGCGCTGATTGGCGTCGCTATCTGAGTGGCGTTTGATTGCATCCTCCTGCGAGGAAAAAATACAACGTAATTACCGAGTATGGATAGCTCGGCAACGTTGTTGGATTCTTCATGCACGAGCCCACCATGTGGAAGCGGACGATTGGGCCAGGACCCCGGCTCACACTTCCATCCTCCATGTGGGGCTCGCTTAAAAGGGCAGGGACCATGGTTCGTTGGTGAATAGGTGAGCTTGTGAAGAGTGGTGCCAGGTTCTCCGAGTACCTCACCACCCCGCCAATAAAGGCGACGAACTGGCAGGAGGGCGTCGCACTAACCCCTCTTCTCGGAGGCCGGAAGTCAACCGCGAGGGCTAGTTGCCGCGCAAGCAGGCAAGCCCCGAACCCTTGCAGGAGCGGCCTCAGGCCCCCAAATGGCCGCTCATCCCCCCTTTGGTAAACTGCTTTCTCTGCGACTGCGGGGGTAGTGTTTCCTCAGATTCTGTCACGATTCCCAAGACCGTCCCTTGCCTATATCACACTCTTCAAACGAACACTGTGAAGCATAATGAGCTCCCCAGCAAGGAACTCGCCAGCTGGCGACACGCCGGCAGCCCTTGCCACTTCTGCAGCCCCGGCAGAGGACCCACCGGCAAATATCGGCGTCACCCCGGCCCCTGTTCTCGAGGCAGACGTACGAATAGCCATGTCGACGTGTCACAAATCCACATGCTGATCCGCGCCCCAGGTTGTTGAAGAACAGAACGTCCTCGACGACGGCGATTCGGGCATCGGGAGTGTGAGTCGGGGACTTTGCCGCAACTAGGGCCAAGTCCGGCCCCAGTCTTCGTCTGTGCCCGCTAACTGCGCTAACTTCGGCCCGTTCGCGTTAGTTCGTGTCTTCTACAGCGTCCCTCAGGGATGAGCTGATTAAGCAACGACAAGAGAATGGCAGGAAGTACCAGGGCTATATGGAGGCTAGTGAGTGCATGTTACCGATATACCTTTCTGAATCTCGCTCCTCTGGGTGCTAATATGGGTGCGGTGGTCAGAATATCTTCTTCCCATGGATGAGGTATGTCGACTTCCGCGGGGTGGGCTTTGCAATTCTTTACTGAACAATGGATTGTGATGTATTAGAAGGAATTGGAGCGTCTGGGTAAGTTGCCTATCTGCATGATAACTTTCTAACCGGTGCTGACGAATAACTCTAGAACTTCAGAATCACTTGGTCTGGGTATCGCTTGAGAGGAAGCTCTACCATGCTCCCGTCACGAACCTGGACCGCGTCCTCGACGTCGGTTGTGGGACCGGCCAGTGGACGATCGAGTTCGGTGCGTCCCACCCTCCGCGAGCGAGGCGCGTGCTGCGCTGCTGCTAATACAATGTGCGTGCAGCGGATGAACACCCCGAGAGTGAGGTGCTCGGCGTTGACCTCGCCCCTGTTCAGCCTAACTCGTAAGCCCAAACGACTACCGCCCGTGTCCAGGTGACGCCTTATTAACGTTGACCAAGGATCCCACCGAACCTGATGTTTGAAGTGGACGATTTGGAACAACCCTGGACCTTTTCGAAGAAGTTCAACTACATACATACGGAAGCCATGATTGGTAGGGAACCAGCCACTGTGCGGCGCCCGAGCCGACATAAAGCTTACAAGCGAAACTAGGTGCCCTCCAAGACTGGCCCAAGTACTTCAGTCAAAGCTTTGAGTACGAACTTGCATCCTCGATTCCCCGCCCATGAATACCGCTGCTCACCACTGTAGATACCTCGAACCCGGCGGCTACCTCGAGCTCCACGACGTCGACTTCAACGTCCACTGCGACGACGGCACCGTCCCCGAAGACTCCGCCATCGTAAAGTGGCACGCCTACCTCCACGAGGCCGCCAACAAGCTCGGGTTCCCGCTCGGCATCGTCCACCAGTTCCCTGACCTTATGCAAAAGGCCGGCTACGTCGACATTGTTCGCCGGCAGTTCAAGTGGCCGTCCAACACGTGGCCCAAGGACAAGCGGTACAAGGAGATCGGGTGGCTGACCAACGAGAACTTTAGCTGGGGATGCGAGTCGATGAGCCTTGCGCTGATGACGAGGGGGCTTGGGTGGAGTGTTGATGAGGTCAGGGTGTTTATGGCGGCGCTGAGGAAGGACTTTGGCAATAGGCAGATGCATGCCTATTGGAACTTTTATGCCATTTATGGGAGGAAGCCGGAGAGCGCTGTGTAGGGAAAGCGGGAGATCCCTCGCGAGGACGAGGCATTCGCGGCCAGTCACGTAAATATGATACAACATGGTATATCAAAGGAGAAAGTAAATGGAAGATTCCTATTCACAATCTTGCTAGCGACGAAACATCAAACTGGATGATGTCCAGGATTGATTTGCAACGCTTTGGCGAAGCCCTCATCTCCGCCCCGGGGGCAAGGAAGGCGTAGATATTCACATCCGCTCAAAGGTTTCACGTATAGTACTATACTGACTGGTGTTCAGACAGAACGCAAGACACGACATTCTGAAAACCGGCGCACATCCATCTGCTTTGGTATAACGGCCCTCCTGCTCTCCAGCCCTAGTTATGCCGTCAGCATTTATACTCCCCAGGCAGACGAATCGGCCAGTTTCACACCGACCGCCTCTCCCCCTTAGAAAAAAAAGAGGTAACAGATCATCACAAATTCGAAAAATCTACTGTGAAGTTGAATTTCATCTTCCCGGTGAAATTGATTGCAGTCGGTTCTCTCGTCGACTGGCTGTTTATCTCAAGAACCTGGTGTTATAATGCCTGCCATGTTCGCCTGTCCTGGCTTCCTACCTAGACCACTCCGAGAATGTCCGACTAAATAAGATTCCCCACCCTCGTGTTTCTGGCGCGAAAGCCAATCGATTCGAGATTGTATTGGCGCTTAGTGACTTGGTAACCTCCATATCGTCAATTATGTAACATGCATGCGACTGGCAGACCGGGTGTCGCTTTGCTTCGCCACCACGCTCAATTATGACTAATCTTCAACCCGCTCAAGTGAGAATTCTGCCCCACGGATTGGATGACCTTCACCGTGGACATCGCTCTCCCCAGGGTCGGAAAGTCTGGAGTCTGGCTCGGCGTTCGGCGGACGCATCACCGTGAGGGCCCCTTAACGGAAACCCCCAATCGTACTAGGGGTATGATAGCCGCGGAGACGCCATGACGATTGCCGGCAGGCCGACCACCACGGCCAAGCTGACTGTCATTATAACGACGTCGCTGACCCCGTCCGCGCCCTCGACGGAACTCGTCTCATCTGTGCTGGACTCATACGCCGCGCACTGTCCCGAACTTGTGGGCTGCAATGTTATTGTCGTCTTCGACGGGTACGACAAGGTCGCTGAGAAGGCCCAGCTGAAGAAGGGCCGCGTCACGCCTGAGCAGGCGACGACCTTTTCTCTTTACAAGGAGAATGTCAAGAAGCTTATCCTGGAGCGCCATTATGCCGATGGAGGGGTGACCCTCTCGCAGACTGAGGAGGAAGCGGAATACGGAGGCGCGTTTCACCGCTACGGTGTACCTTACACGATTACGCGGACCCATGACAGGAGAGTGGCCTTCATAGAAGCGAAGTGGAGACTGGGATTTGGTCTCGCCGTCCGCTCAGCTTTAAGGATAACGGAGACACCGTACGTCTGGATCCAGCAGCATGACTGGGTTCTGGCCTACGACTTTCCTCTCGAGCCTCTGTTAGAGATAATGGAGGCTTCGGAGACCAAGGCCGCGCCCGTCAAGTACGTGTGCCTTCCGGCAATCCGCATGCTGTCTTACGCCACCTCCAACGATGTCCAACCGTTCCCGGCTCTGAATTCCTTGACGCTCTCGCTAAAAGGTGACTACACCCCCGATTCGGCGTCTCGCCAGGATGTCAAAGTACCGTTGACGCCGCTCTTCTTCTGGCACGACAAGCCGCACGTTGCGTCTACCGCGCATTACCTCGAACGCGTGTTCCCATCAAGGCTCGCCATGCTTCGCGGGGATTTCATCGAGGACAAGATCGGACAGCGCGCGAGGGCGCAGATGAAGGAGGGTCTCGTGAGCCTTCCCTTTTCACCGTGCCGCGCGGGCTAGTTACTAATCGTGAAATGTAGTGGACGAAGTGGGCTACTTGGTTGTACTACCCAGAGGACGGAAAGCAGGTCTGCCTGAGACATCTGAAAGGGAGGACGTGGAAAGGTGCTGAGGGGGAAGCCGAGAAGATTGAGGCGTATAGGCAGCTCAAGCTTGATAATGGGGATGAAGGGAGTAACGCTGGTGCTTCTGAATGTGCTTCGGAGGACACCGCAAATCCGGTGGCTTAATCCGCACCTGAGTATACGTTTTAGCATCATTGTCCAAGAGACCCATATTCGTACACAAGTTCCCGAAACATAGCCTGCTCTCAAACTTCGCAAGCAGGTCCGTGTTGTTGTCTCCGTATCGTCGGTAATGTACATGTGGACAATATATCGCCAGAACGACTCCATGGAACAGCTTTCAAAGTTAAGGACCGGTACGTTTGATATCGCAGGTCTTTGCTTTCCACGGCAAATTACGGAGTAAATGGTGATGAATCGCAGTATGTACTCGAATTTGAGAACAACCACCCTACTGAATGTCTTCTATGAGTATATCTTGTGTGAAGTAACATCTTAGATACGAGTGGCAACTGTAGTCTACAGCGAGGGGCACGCATATGTTCGAGATAGTACTTTTGCGCCATCAGGTCCTGTTTTTACCCATGCAGCTAACGGACCTCGGGTTTGAGATGTGGGAGAGCCCTCCAAAAACAACAGACTAATATAATACGGTGTTTGATTATCGCCATACCCCGGACCTGGAGATCATGATGACTGTTTCCATGGGGCCGGCAAAATAGTCCCCCTCACAGTCACCGGCCTGAAGGGCCAACTGTTAAACGTTAAATCATGAGCCCGGTAATGCGATCATGTTCTACCCGGCCGCTCGTCGTACAATCAAAGTTTATAGTCAATTATCAGCTTCCGCTGGCCCGACCGGGTCCGGTAGTTCTCGCGGGTCAATAGACTCCCCCGTGGGTATGGGGGATAGGAATACCATACTCACTCACAATTTCTCAAGACAAGCTCAGGGGCTGTTGGCTGCCGGCTGCCGGGACAAAATTGTCCTATTGGATACTTTCGAGAGGTGTTGCATGACCGTTACTATACACAGGAACTCCTATTAGTCGAAAGGATATGGGGTGCAGGAGGACAATATATTCGGATCCTCCGGCTAAAAGCGGTCGGCACTGTGTCCATACTTGAAGGTCTGGATCCTCATGCCGAATGGAATAATATATAAGTGGCGAGGAAGGTTGGAGTGAGAGCCATCTTGACGGCCAATAGGTCTTGCATGCCGCTACGATGCTCTCATCTGCTATTGCCATACTCTCCCTACTTCAGGGTGCGCTCGCTGCCCCCACAGCCCTTGCCGAGAACGGCGGTCTCATCGGCCCCAGGCAGGGCGGCTACTTCTGGTCGTACTGGTCCGAGGGCAATGGGAATTTCAACTGCAACAACGGGGCCGGGGGTAGCTACACCGTCAACTGGTCCGGCAATGGCGGCTTTGTGTGCGGAAAGGGATGGAACCCTGGAGGCCCTCGGTACGGTCCATGCCCCCCACATCTCGATTCCCTTGGGAAACACTCTAACTCGAGAGGGTTACAGGGAGATCAAGTATAGCGGGACCTATGACCCGACTGGCCCCGGATACTTAGCCATCTACGGTTGGACCCAGAACCCTCTTATCGAGTACTACATCATCGACGCCCACGGTGAACTCGCGCCCAACGAGCCCTGGACCTCCAAGGGAAACTTCACCTTCGAGGAGGGCACCTATGAGGTGTTTGAGAGCACGCGCGATCAAAAGCCGTCCATCGAAGGGACAAGGACGTTCCAGCAGTACTGGTCGGTGCGGACCGAGCAGAGGGTCGGTGGGACGGTCTCTACGGGTAGACATTTTGAGGAATGGCAGAAGCTGGGAATGGGGCTTGGGTACCACAACTACATGATTCTTGCGGTGGAAGGGTACACGAATCAGGCGACGGGAACGACGAGCAGTGGGACTGCCTCTCTCAATCTGGAGTAGAGTACATGATGACTGCAAGGCTACCATATTGAGAAATTATTTTCGTCAGGGCGTGTGTTTTGTCAAATGAGGCAATCCTGCTGTCCCTAAATCAAACATGTGCCGGGATGATGTTGGCAGTGCCTCGGCGATCACGAGTTATACTTACTATAGTACTTGCTCAATCGCCGCCTGGGGAAACGCCGCGAAAGAAACTCAAATCTTGTTCTAATGACAGTTAACCGTTTCGCAGCTTTGTGGCTTTACGGCGCTAATCCCCAGACCTTTTGGATCTTATGATGTCAGATGTCCTAGGGTCGGCCGACGTCACATCACGACGACGTCAGCCTTTAACATAAAAGCTGCTATCCTGTGAATCTCGGCGAATACAATTTTCGAGCAACTATCCAAACCCCCCTATTCATTTCAACATGGTTCAAACACGAGGCCAGGAACGACAGTCTCAAGGGGCAAAGCGCAAATCCGTGGATTTGAGCGGAAAGCCCGAGGCCGAGCACAATGTCGCCAAGCGGGCCCACAAAGATACAGATGCGAAGAGTACCGTCAAGACAGAAAAGGACTACAAGTCGACGGTAGACAGCCTCCTAAAAAAGTGCGGGGGGCCTCCACTCGGCGGGTTTGACGCCGAAAAGTTACCGCCCAGCGATATCGTCATGGCGCACATCCTCAACGCGCTGCTCTCTTCCACACGCATCTCGCACGACATCGCCAGGACGACACTGGATACTCTACTAGACGCCAAGTACAACGATTTGAAGACGCTCCATCAGACGTCTTGGGATGAGCGGACGGAGTTGTTGACGAAGGGAGGGTACACGCGGTACAGGGAGCGGATGGCGAATTTCTTAGGTGATCTTCTTGACCTTATGGAGGAGAAGTACGGTAAGTGAAGATGGCTGGTGCGTCGAATACCGCCCAGAGGCTAACGTAGTCGGTTTAGATGATGACGCGGCAAAGATGCTCCCCGAGGATAAGAAAGGTGACGACGCGCGCGACCAGCTCGCGGCTCGGCTTCGAGAAATCAAAGGTCTCGGCCCGGTGGGGGTCGACATCGTCATGGGGGGGCTTCAGTCGTACTTTACCAACATATCACCCTTCCTGGACCACCGGAGCCGGAAAACGGCAGAGAAGGTTGGGCTTGGTGACGACGTGGACAGGATGTACGGAGCCGTCGGATCAGATCCGGGGAATATGGCGAGGTTGGAGGTTGCATTGACCGAGGCGAGGCTAGGGAAGAGGGAGGGGGAGTTCACGGCCGTGGTATAGACGTGGTACGGCAGCAGTCTACGTGGCCTACGGTGGGTATCAGATAGCGTAACCAGCCTCTTTCTCGAGGCAGATTTCTCAGAAATTTATAAAATAGTTCGCCATTCTTGTGCCTGTGGGCGATGTTGTCCAGGCACAGACCTGACATTGCGGTGGTCAGCGGAACGGTGATCAGACCCCGACACAAACATATCTACACAAACGAGAAACAGAATATTCAAGGAGGTAATACAAACAGTACATCGAACAACACGGCAGGAGATCTTCCAATACATCTAGCGCAATCCAACCTCAAGCTCGCGTGCGTGAGAAAAATGCGCGACGGTTGGTTCCGTAATGCCACAGTTCTGGATTAGGCCCCTTGGGCCGCCGGAGCTCATGCCTCTCGGCCGGATGCTGGGGAACTCCACGGCTACCACGGACAACAAACAGGTGCCCTTCGTATTGGTAATAACTGGTGTCGTCGCTCATGTAGACAGTCGCATGGGGTTCCGTTCTCACCCGTCTCCGTCCACTCCGCGTAGAGTTCCGCGTAGTGTCATGGTCCACATGGCTGTAAAGCGGTTAGTTCCTCAGTTTTTGATGATCGTAGCTGCTTGTTCTGAAATAGAGGGTTTGGGTGCTTACCGTATCCACACGCATGTACTGCCGGTGATGGCGCAGCCATCTCTACAGACGTCTTCGTTGCCTTGGGCCCGTTCAGGGCTCGCGAGGACATTACAAACCCACATAATCAGAAGAAAAACAGTGTTATTAGACACTGGATAATAAAGGGGCGGTTGGTAATTGGGCCTTAGAAAGGGGAGACCATCCCGTGTAATCATCGCCAGATCCCACAGAACGGTGCATGTCGCGGCCGCCCGGCATTGTCGTGAACATTTCAGTGTCAAACGGTAGAGATAAGAAAACGCTTGATGCGGAAGTAGAAGTTCTTGAAGCTGTCTGTACCCTGAATAAGAAGCGCACGAAGCCGTGGTTGAGCAACTCTATATGTCAAGAATACATGAGACTTTATATACATCGAGCCGTGGAAGTATAAGCGCCCCCTATTTTTGAGTCTCGTATCGGCCGCATGAGGGCCGTTTCGGTAACCGCTCCAATTGGGAGAGGATACAGACCACTGGCCCTATACTTGGACCTCGAACATCATCCGGCTTGTTGCTCTTCCCACTCAAAATGCCGTATCTTATAAGAGAGCAGGTAATGGTAGTGTGAACAAGGGTACCAAGAAGCCGAAACAACTCGTGTGAGACACCCGTCAATCGCCGATACAGCGGTAAGGTCACATTTAACCTTACTGGGACAAAGCGGCTCCTCTATCGTCGGTCTGCAGGATCCTGGTACTTGGAGGGTCGCAAGACCACAAAATCGTCTTCGACAGCCCCACTTGGTCTTTCCCGCATCCATTTCCGAGCCGCGCGCCCAACTCCAACATCAGAGTCTTTGTATTGTAAACTCTCCGTTTGAATGAGATTCTGGGCTTTCCCAATCCTCTCGCCCCTCCATTTACTCTTCAGCTCCGTTTTCCAGAGTTATTCCATCAGGTTCACAATCGCCACTCCCGGAACGCCCGCAGTCATTACTATTGGAAACCGAGCGCGCTACTATTCTCGCCAGGATGTCAAATTCTGGGTCAGGGGCTCCTGGCCCCGATGGCGACGACAATATTGATGACAACGGACTTATGGCCGAAGGGTCGCCATCCGGGACCGAGAAAGCCTACGACTATGAACCGGGTGGCCACCATCCAGTTCATTTGCGCGATCTGCTACACCAGCGCTACAAAGTTCTCCACAAACTGGGAAGCGGCGGATACGCCAATGTATGGCTCTGTTGTGATAGCTCGGCCAGCCAACGCCGGTATGTAGCATTGAAGATCATCATGGCAGAAGGGTCCACAGCGGATTGTCCAGAGCTGCGCGTGAGCAAGCTCGTCGAACTGGGGCTCGGCGAGGAGTCATTGGGGCAACATTTCTGCCTTCCTCTAGATCGGTTCGAAATCGATGGACCGAATGGCGTGCACTATACCTTCGTTTATCCCGTCCTTGGTTCCCGAGTATCCAGAATACCCAACATCATGGACTCGGATGACCCAGGTGCTCCATTGCGGGAGCTTTGTTTCCAAACAGCACATGCCATGGCCGCTCTTCACGAGCACGGAATTTGCCATGGAGGTATGTTATTAATTACTCAGCCTCAGCAGCGTTTGATTCTCTGACCATATCTCCTGAAGACTTCCGACCCGCGAACATCCTCACTCGGCTTTCGGGGCTTGATGACCTCTCCGAACATGATCTTCTTGGGATTATGGGAACTCCCAGAACTACGAGGGTTCTTACATATGATGGCGACGAACATGATAAGCCTTTTGCCCCTCAATACCTTGTATATCCCATTGATTGGGATAAGGTGGCATCTAGCGCGATCGGCGCGGGCTTTATGACGAATACGGCCTGCGTCACCGATTTCGGTGAATGCTATGAGGTGACGGCCCCTGCCCCGGATCTCGGTATCCCTCAGATCTACTGTTCCCCCGAATACGCCTTGGAAGGGAACGTCGGCGTTTCGTGCGACGTGTGGGCTTTAGGTTGTACACTATTCGAAATTCGCACAGGAAGGAAGCTATTCAACACGCACGACGATGACGTGGACGAATACCTCTTCACATTAGCCACAGTCCTTGGAAAGCTTCCTGAACCGTGGTGGTCAGAGACTTGGACGGTGCGAACGGAGTATTTCGAAGACGAGGCGGACGCGGACGGACGGGTTGTGGCTACCAGCGCTATTCCCGATAGCGCGGAGGCCGAGCCCGGAGACGAGGAGGGTCTAATGGGATTGACTGTCGTCATTCATGAATCGAGGCCAAGATCTCTGCGGGAGGCGATAGCAAAAGGCCTCTATTACGAGCATAAGGACCGCCCGGGTGGCATCAGGAGAGACATCTGCGACGAAGAGGCTGATCTCTTTTCCGATCTCCTCGGAAAACTGCTTCGGTATTCTCCCTCGGAGCGGATCTCACCTCGGGATGCAGTGTCGCATCCTTGGTTCAAGTTCGGCACGTCTGGCTGCTGAAAGCGCGCTGGTAGATTAGATCTAGACTTGGTACACGGTTGCGGATATTGTTACGTACATTAACTCCCCATACGCTAACTATGTGACATCATCCCAGCTTTTCTAGAATTTATCCTATTTATTTCAGGCACACTAATTCCACTCCTTGTGTAGATAATCCCGGCTGTGGAGCGCACATCAGCCCAGCCCGTAATTACGTCCATGTGCTTATAGCCACATACGGCCTCTATCACCCTCAGCGAGAATATTAGGTGGCAACCTCGAATCCGCGCCAAGCGCATCACTGTACCCTCCTCCTTCTTTCTCTCTTTCCTCTCCACAAACGCCTCCATGACTTCCACCTGCTCCTCCAGCAACAACTCTAACTTCTCCATAGAGTCCCCAAGTCCTCACTCTCATTTCTCCCAAAGAACCTCTCGTCGAGGACCTTCCAAGAAAACGTCGAAAGCCTAAGTCCTTCTCGCCCATAAGCCACTAAAAACTGGCTGTTCTCCCAGCTCTCCTGCATCTGCGACGACAACCTCTCAGATTCCTCCAACCCTCCTTGTGCCATGAACTCCTCCTCCTTCGACTCTAATGCGCGAAGGAAGATAACAAATTTCGGCTCGTAGTGCGTGACCCAGTTATCGAGGTCCGCCTCCAAATCCTCGCGGCCGTGAGGAGAAGCCATCAAGGAGGGCTGAATGCGAAGTCGGCTAGGACGGTATAGAAGTATTTTCAGTCTACCACGGCGGGTATCTTCTGATTATCAATTACCGGAACGCTAGCGAGTTGAAAGCTGTCGCACTAGAACTTGAATGGCCCGCTTCGAATGCCGGGTCCGCCAAGCGGAATTCCGACGTTAGCTTCCGGAACCTTCATCTTTTTGCGTTGGTCGGACATAAAGCACACCCAAGGGGACCCAAAAGGGAGGTCGTCCGAACTTATGTGTTATACCGTGCCTTCTTCGATAAACCCTCATAGAGGAATACATTCAGTCTATGAAATTTCTCGGGGAACGATTCCGCTCATTCCTCCTTCTTGCCCTCAGTCTTCTTGCCCTTGGTCTTCTTGCCCTTCGGCATACGCACAAGCCAATAAAGCACCAGCGACGCCGCAATGTTGAAGACGATATACGCCATGCCTATGCCGAAATCGCGCCACCTGCTGTCATAGCTTGCACTCACTTGCGTCAAGAAGTCGTTGGTGTTCTTCATGGGGCAGAAGCTGCAGTCCGAGGTGGCATTGTCATCCTGGAGGTAGCCGCCAGCCGTCTGCATGAAGGGACCCATGTACTCGAGACAGGTTTGGCCGTCCGGGGGATTGAATACAACGTATTCAGGCTGCGCACATTCGGTTTCGGCATTTGCTAATCCGGTTGACAGCATAGATGATACCAGATATGTAAATGGAGACAACCGGTAAAGGAATATCCAGAATCCGGGCATGCTACTAGGGGATGCCAGCACGCCGCAAAATAGGAGGCACATCATGAACAGAACGTTGGCGACATTGCCACCCGCCTCAGCCGTGTCTGTTATCGCGATGCATGCATGCGCAAAGGTTGCAGTGAACATGAGGAACTGCCAAAACAGGAGCCACATGAGAGCTCCACGCTCAGTCGTCTGGCCAGCCTCCTCGGCGTTCTTGTATAGCCCGACGGGGTAGTAGACGCAGGCAAACATAAAGACCGACATGAGCGTGTTCCAGGGCAGTTCTGCAATGACTTGTGACAACATGAAGATCTTCCAGCTGTACGTCTTGGATGGGCGTTCTCGGACTTCATAGAGCGAGCGTTGCGTCACGAAATGAGGCATCTGCTGCTGGACTAGCTGTCCGAAGACGCTGAGAATGTTGAAGATGGCGAACATCTGGTTTTGCAAGCCCTGTATGGTCAACGGGGCATTGAGGAACACCAGACCGATGAAGAGGGAGACCGAGGTGCAGAGGATGAACTTGGAGTAGATGTACGATGGCGTCCGCCAGTATTGTTGGAAAACCCGGCGTGTGACGATGAGAAGTTGTTCCCACATGGGGGACGCGAATTCGTGGAACCATGCTGCGCTGTGGGTGTCGGTACGCTGCAGATGGCCGCCATCTTTGAGACGATTAAGCTCCTCTTGAACCCCCTGGAATTCCGGACTATCGCGCCACATCTGGTGCCAGTCGTTCTCGGTAGTCGAGCCGGGGGCGGCTCCGATGGCCTCAAGCATCCATTCAGCTGGGTTGGCTCCATCAGGACAAGGTGGAGCACCATTCCTCTCGAAATACTCGGTAAGGGTTTTCGAGTTTTTTCCAATGTCCCCGAAATAGACAGTCTTACCACCCTTGGCGAGGAAGAGTAGCTTATCGAAGCGTTGGAAGAGCATCGCAGACGGTTGATGAATGGTGCAGAGGATGGACTGACCGGCCTTGGAGAGTTTCTCGAGGAGGTCGAGGATGGCCCATGATGTTTGAGACTAGATACTAAGTTAGCTTGTAATTGACAAAAGATGATATCATGGGGAAGGCGAACATCAAGTCCCGATGTGGGCTCGTCTACAAACAAAAGAAGTGGTGGTTTCGCAGCCAGTTCGACGCCGATCGTGAGTCGTTTGCGCTGTTCAACATTGAGGCCTTCCCCGGGTACGCCCACCACCGCATCGGCATAGTCCTGCATATCGAGCAACTTGATCACCTCATTAACGTAAGCGAGTTTTTCGGCCTTCGGGGTAGTCGCAGGCTGTCGTAGCAAGGCGCTAAATTCCAAGCTTTCGCGGACGGTGCTGGTTTCGAGGTGGAGGTCTTGCTGCTGGACATAGCCGGTTTTGCGTTGGAAGGACTGGTCTCGAGCCTTCCCGTCAACCAACATCTCGCCGGTGATAACACCCATTGAGGTCCGATCCGCGAGACAGTCGAGCAATGTGGTTTTCCCGGCTCCAGAGACACCCATGAGCGCCGTGAGGGTCCCGGGCTTCACCCACCCGTCGACGTGATCGAGGATTCGTCGCGGTTCCCCCTTGATCTTGACATCGTAGCAGACGTTGCCCCAGTGAAAGACGCTGGTGGATGCCTGGATGACTCCCTCACTGTCGCTAGCGTTCTCTACCACGGCAACAGGACGCGCCGTTGGTGCTTCGATGTCTTGCTTGCCCGACATGGAGGTGGGGATGTATCCGCGCTTGAAGACCAGTATCTCACCCTTTGACTTCTTAGCGGAGATGTACTCCATGGCCACGACGTATATAACGTGGAAGAAGACGACAAAACCGATGAGGATTCCAACATTGCGCCACTTGTGGCTGTGGAAATATTTGAATTGGGTGTTGATGTACGCGTCGCCGCTGACCAAGGGCTGGCCCTGAACAGAACCCACGGCAGAACATGCCTGATGGTCCGAAGTGACGTTCTCGTATCCAGGGACAAGTTGGTTGGGTATGAACTGGCTGCACTCAAATTCGCGATTGTGGAACTCGTTAATCATGAGGGCTTCGAAACCGTAGGCAACCGGGTCGACCCAGTTTATCCAGCGACACCAACCCAGCATATAATCCACGGGGACGACGAAGCCGGTGAAAATTACTAACGCCAGAATGAGAATCGAGGCGGGGACCATGGCTTGCGACAAAGTCCGAGACAGTGAGGCGCTAGACGGGAGTCAGTATATGTCTGCCGCGATTGTCAAGATTGGGTTCAGCCTACATGGACCTGAAGATGCCTGACATGGCCAAGACCATGAGAAAAGAGACAAGGAGGAAGAAAAAGAAGGCGCCGGGTTCTCGGTTCAAGTTTGTCATAAAGTAGATGATCAGGTTGTAGAAAATGCTATTAGCAACCTTATAGGGCATATCGACTAGTATCGAAGCAAATGCCTCGGCCGAGGCATGGTAAAAGGCGTACCGAACATGTTTCTCCACGATTGGCCTCTGTGCATATTGTGTAAGAATTTCGAGGGCGCTGGAAAAGGCATTGGACAAGATGGCGATGAACAGGATGGCGGCCCGGCCGTAGAATGACTCCGTCGTCGGCTGCATGTTGTAGAATAGAGAAGAGACAATAAGAGCGGTTGCCGAGTTAGCGATGAGGGCAAAGATTGTCAACCCAGGGTTTCCAATAAGCCGCTTCCAGCAGCGCCAGAGACAGAGTTGGACTTGCTGGGCGTAAGTCAAAATGAAAGGCGACTTGAGGCGCTGGCCCTTGGACTGGACCGACTGCTTCTGCGCGCGGAAGGCCTGAGCTTCAGCACCACCAAGAGGATACTTCTCCTTGTACGCCACAATCTGCGCCTGCAGTCTCTGGCATTCCTGGCTTCTCCTCCAGCACGTGGCGAACTCGTCGGCCGTCCGCGGCACACGACCCTCCCAGCCCTTCCGCACGACGCGCTCGTGCGGAGCCGTCATGGAGGTCAGAAAGTCCGGTATTGTTTGTCGCGCTGGACATTCGAAGCCGAGGTTGACGAAGTAGTCCTTGGCTGCGTCGGTAGAGCCAAAGAAGATTTGTCGGCCTTCGTAGATGACCAGCGCCTTGTCAAACAGGTCGTACGCGCTCTGCGGGGCTTGATAAATCGAGACGGCACAGGTTTGTCCGAATAGTTCAGACTGAAGTCGCAGCGTCTTGCAAAACTCCACGGCATTAGCCGAATCGAGGCCTCGGGTCGAGTTATCCCAGCACTGGAGCGGCGCATTCGACAGCGTCGCCTCCGCAATCGTCACGCGCTTGCGCTCGCCGCCCGAGACGCCACGGATGTACTCGTTTCCTACGCGTGTATTGATAGTATGGCTGATACCATACATGGCCATGACGACGTCGCGAAGGTGGTCCGAGTATTCGTTGCGCGAAGCCCCCCCTGGGAGCTGCCGTGGGCACCTTGCACGAGACGCAAAGGTAAGGGTATCGCCAACAGAAAGCTGCGGGAAATGGACATCTACCTCTGCCGTATAGATCGCGTCTCCCTTGTGGTGCTTGTGGATCTCATTCCGTGCGAGGCCCTGGTAGTTGAGGTACGTGTCGTTGTCGACGTACAGACCGTTCGTTTCGCCGGCGATGGACTTGAGGAAGGTCGTGCAGCCAGCGCCCGGGGGGCCGAGAACCACCAGCATCTCCCCTGCCTCCACGATGCCGTCAAACTTCTGGAGGATGTCGATGCGCCGCTGACCCCCCGTCTTCGACCCGACTTTTCGGGCTAGGCTGGGTATCTCCAACCACACGTTGCCTACATCCTTTTGATAATCCGTCTCGGCACCGTAGCCAAACACGTTCATATTCTCAAAACAGAAGCCGGCCTTCCGATACCCGGGACCCTCGGCATTGGTCACATTAGCGATGGCCTTGGCCCAGGCGCGAGCGCTGAACTTTTCGCTATGAGGGTTGAGCTGAGGGGATGGTTCGTCACTTCCAAACAGCAATGCAGCGTCCGTGGAGGCATCAGCTATGGAGTGCCCGGTGTACTGGCGCGCCAGTTGCTGCACCATAGAATGGCGTCGCCCAATTTCCGTTTCCTCGCCAGCATCAGCGATAGTATCTGCGGAAGACTTGTCTCCATTGTCCATGGGTTCTCCGTAGCCTTTGCCTCGGTGGGTCGCTTGCCACCGGTTGGACATGCCTTCGGTGCTGTTTGAAACGGTGCCCTCGGTCCCACTGGCGGAGACGCCGGTACTGGTGTTTGGAGCTTCAGATGCCATGATGACCAGTGTAGGACCTTCTTTCCCAGGGAATGACTTTATAGTGCTGCCCTATAACGGATGTCGGGTTTGTTGTATAGAATTCCCAGCGGGAATAAAGGTAGAATGGTGGTCGAGGTATGTTCGAACTGCACCCAAAGCTTCGTCGTCAGTAATTTTGCCACGGCAGGCAGGGTCCCCGGTGTTATACGCTTACAAGAATAGAAAAGAAAAGAGATTACGCCTCATAACCACCTGTCTCGTGTCTTATAGACAGAAGGTGCGTGAACTCTTGGCCGCTTGCCTAGAGGAGCTCTTGCGGCTTCGGAGGAAAATGAGCAGAGTAAGACGTTGGTGCATTCATAATTAAGTCCTTTATAATGAAAAGGGCGAAGATTGCCCCCTGCATTTGTATTCGGGTGGGAATACTTGACCCCGAGGGAGCTCGGCCGTTCCGTTTGCATCCATATCTCTTGGCTCGCATTGGGGTACCATTTTCATCTATGGACCCTAGTCCGGTGTCGCTTCAGGCCTTCGATTGGACATCCTAATCAAAGACGGACCCAACACGGGCCCGACGCGGAATCCGACGCAAGTCAAGTCTTCCGTGGACATCCACGTGCTTTGGGACCTTCTCGTGCTTGTACCTCTGGTTACTGCCATTGACGGGCAATACAAGATTCCCGCGCTGCCGCCACCGGCGGTTTAGGAAATGCCGGTTTACTCACAACTACGTAAGCCACGACTCACAAGGACATAGCAGTGCCATGTATTGGACCCGGGAACACGTTAGAAGCTTAAGAGCGGAGCACCGAAGAGCGTCGTCCTGGCTCTATTCGATGTTCTCGTTTAGGTATTTCAAAGCTAGATACAGAACTTCAACCTATGGGAGACGTCCGTCTTAGACGCATCGTGCGGAGTGAAAGAAACACCGATGCCCCTGTACCGGGCTGGGCTTTTTCCTACGTTATAGAGCCCTCAAAATTACGGATGGTATTTCCAATGTATAATCTCGGGGACGGCTTAACTCACCGGTGCGGCACCAACGTCGGACAAGATCCCCGCCCGAAGCTTGTGTTGAGACGCCCGCAGAATAATTCGTAAGCGTCAAGGACCCCGGGGGAGTGGGAAAGCTCTTCTGCCAACCAAACACTCCGGGTGCAGTAACATTGAGCTCGATATGCATCACATGGACAATAAGCTGAGACTGAACAGGGGGCTCCACGTAGCGCTGGGTGTTGTAGTTACTTCGGCAGGCAATACCGCAGATATGTTTCGTATCTACGTGCTAAGAAGTTAAACAGCTCGGATGACATTAACCTTTTCTTCTAAAAGTTATAGCGAGGTCGTTAGATGTTGAGAGTCTAAATCGTGAGCCCCTCCCCGTGGTTCTTCCCGGCCCATTCTCATCCACGGCGGTTCACTCTCTTCTCAAGCCCATGTTCCCTTTGACGCAGGGCTAAGCCGCTGTATCGTCCTGTACTTCCTGGGAGTCGCACAGAGAACAGCCCACTCTCCCTTAGATGGCCTGTAAGTGGTCGGAGGAGCAGCTCGTTGGTGCGGTGTCTCCATCCTGGACCCGACCCTGAAGGTGGAGACAGCGCGCGGTTGGACGCCAGCGAGTTCGGCTGCGGAGAAAGTGGGGACAGCTTTCCCGATACAGAATTCCGCTAACCTATTGTAGGTGAGTCACAGCGCTGGCACCTGCACCTGGTACCCGTACAGTTCCCGCCTCCTTGCACACTGGGCTTCGGACTCCGCAATGGCCCCGCGCCCGAGAGACGTTTTACCGAGAACCCTCGATCCCCCGGACTTTTACAGTGGTTCTCTAGTTCTATTCAAGTCGGCCTGCACACCGCAGGTCCACCTACCCTACAGATCGTACTAAACTAGCAAATACTTTAAATAATTGGTAAATAGTCTAAATAAATCCCCACGGAGTAATATACCATGTACCCTAGACCAACGCCTATCCGTCCTGTCTTCATCTTGATGTCGCGATGGCTCCTGTTCTTACGACATCCAGGAGTTCTGTTCCCCTTGTAGCTATTGCTATTCTCCTAATATTTCTATGGCTCGGGCTGAGCACAACCTTAGGCCAACTATCTCGTGGTGGCTTTATTGATCGCGTCATCACCTGGGCCGACCAGCAGCGGCATAACCTTCCGGGATCAACCGACTTGAGGCTGATGCATTACACCGGCGTCCCTCTGCTTGACAGATTCCTCGCTTGCAGCAAGATCTTCTTCGACAACGTCGTCGGCGGATCCCATCCTGAACTCTCTCTTTACGCAATTTACGGCGCCGGACAGCTCGTAGCTAGCCACACCATACTTGTTATTGAGGGACTGCGTGTCATTAATAGCCATAATGTAATCTGCCTGTAAGATTTTCTGTTATTCTAACTACTCCCTGTTCAATACTAATGGTACTATCAGCACTGTTGTCTGGGGGATGCTAATACAGGCGTTCTCCTATGCAAACGTAATGCCTCTATATGGCATCTTGCACCTTTACATCACATCTCGGTCCCGTGGCCAGTCCAGCTTAGTCCGCCTCCGCGATCCAGCGAGACTCTTAGCTGTCATCCCAGCCCTTATTCCCGGCTTCTTCCTAGTCGCGGTCCTCGTCAGTTTGCCATTCGAAGGAACCTTCCTTCGCTCACTTCTCGACACCAATTTCCGATGCTTCCCAATCCTAGTCGCCTTCTGGCAGTTTCTCGCCACTAAAGTCCTACGTCGTCTCGCGGTTGGCCAGTATCAAGGCTACACCGAAGCCGAGTGTGACACGGTCGCGCTCGGACACGTCTATGACTTCACGAGAAGCATTGCTGTACTCGCACAAGTCGTCCCGTTCGGCGTCATCGCCGTCGCGAGGATCTTCCCACTTACCCTCTTCGAAGGTGTCGCCGAAAAGTTGACGTTTGCAAACGTGTTCCTGCCGAACTTGTTGCATGCAGATGAGACCTGGGCGTCTGCGGCCAAGACAATGCACGATTTCTTTATCTACAACCAGCTTATCGGCTCGACGGCTGCCATTGTCTGGGCTGCAACGTTGTTTCACCTCGAACGCCCGGCCTCCCCTTCGAAAAAGAACGTGGCCGAAATTGTTATGAGCATAACGCGAGAGATTGCATTTGCAGGGCCGGCAGGGGCCCTTATCTGGTTGTTACGTGAAAGGGATGAAGAGGTCTTAGGTGCAGAGCTCGCGCATATTCAACCCAAAACGCTGCGATGATGGGGGTTCCTCGAAAAGGTGAAGCGAAGGGGATATAGTGAATACATTTACTTCGGTTTCGGATTACTTTGAATAGCGCGCGGGAATGCATTGGCCCCTCGTCGACGAGATTTATGTGCGCTATATGGAGGCGCAAGCGAGCAGAAACACGAACCATGTCAGCCTCGGTGCCATCGGATAATCCCTTACCGCAATTTGGGGAAAGAAGGCAGCGCCAGGTTCAGGGCAGTCGATTCTATTTAATTTAAAGCTGACCCTCTGTCTTCGGCTACACCTTACATCACTAGTTGATGCGCTTCTATTCATGGAGACGCGTAGCGTTGTTCGATATGGGCGTCGTTGCGGATATACCTAATACAGTTATATACCCGTTCCTCCCTCTTTAGGCGACTCTCCGGTATAGACCGTAGCTGCCTGTTGATGGCTGGGTGCAGCTGCCCGTAAGTTACGTACGACCTTGCGCACCGTAAATAGCGTAGAGCCTTAATCCTTTAGGTTAAGGCACGCAATATCATAATATGACGATGCATTAGCATTCCATTCTTCTGCACTTGGTTTTGTCCAAAGCTGGCGGGAGATGTTGATTTGGGTTTTGACTTGCTCAGCTGGCTTAGATTCAGTGAGCTGAGAAGATATCCTCAATTCTCCGGTTACTCCTCTCAAGCGCGCCTTCGACCTCCATGGCGACATCTCTAATCTTTGGTCTTGACACCGCCGCGATCTTCCAGATCTCCCCCATGGACTTGAGAACGCCAAAGTTCAAGCCCAAAAAGTGATGGGACCCTGATGACCCTAGTAGTCCGGAAGAGCGGATGGCGACCTGGATGATGGAACTCAACACCAAGACACAGCAGAAGAACGGACTGTGGTCTGTAACTGACGTCGACAGCGATCCGAGTTTGGAAAGGCTTGTAGCGGCGTTAAGAGCCTTGGCTGTGTGTACTTGTGGGTCAGTAAATGGCCACAAGACGCCTGGGGCCGCGGAGCAGAAGATGTGGCTCGTGACAGGAAGAGCGGTGACGAGGTGGGACCTCGGGAAGTGGAGGTATATAGATGCGCAGTGCATCAGCATGACTGCCTGAAAGGCCATCTGGTCCACCCCACCATTGTGACCGAGAATGGCTCGCTTGGCTGGCGGTAGTCGGTGGAACCAGGCGGAGATGGTCGCGTCAAGAGCGTCTACGGACGCCTGAGACGCCGTGAGCAGGCATCTGCGGAGGATGATGGCTGCCTCGACCCGATGCGCCGAGGAGGAGAGGTTATCGTTATCGTAGAACAGATGCCGACTACTGCCCAAGTCGCGAGCCGAGACCAAGGAAAGGTCGATGCATCCGGCCTCGTATTCTTCCTGCTCGCAGGGGAGCATCACGTTAGGTATCTCTTCCAGCGTGAGCTGGAGCGCACCTTCGACCTGGACCGTGGCGAGAAGAGTGTCGACGATAACGACTTCCCACCAGGTCCGCCGTACGCTCTCGGCGTGTACGGCGCTCTGTACCATCTCCGCATCGGCTGCGTCCCGGCAGTGCAGGCCAAGCTGCAGGCTTCCGTCGATTGCCTGTCCTAGGCATTCTCTAGCAGCTTCTGGGAGCGTGTACCCGTGTTGTGTGATTGAAAGCAGCAGGAGGGCCTGTACCTTTTCCAGGTTGAGGACGGCGTCTTGGACAACCGTCTGCAACTGGGTTATGCGATCGGTGGTGACGAGCGCAGGAGAGATGTAATGCAGGCCGATGAGCTCCACTATGTTGATGAGGTAACTCGGAGGGCTGGATTGAAGGAAGGCCTCCCGTGGGAGTAAGAAAGGGTGCGCATGATGGGAGTTCAGGTAGTATAGCGTCACCAGATGTGTCCCACCATAGCTGTACGAGGTTCCGGGTTGGGTACTGGCCGGGGTAGTAGCATCAGCCACAACAAAGTCAGGAGTGACCACGAAGGAGTATAAGTCGTTGCTGACAGTCTCACCAGTAGGCGCGGCCAGCGACATATCCATGGGTGAAGGGGTTAGGCTTTGAAAATCTGCGAGGGACAGACCGGGCCTGGGTCTGCGGCCGCGACGCGAAGGCAGAAAATAGCACGATATGTTGGCGGTCTCGCACCTCGCGCACCCGGAAAGGTTACCATCGCACTTGACATGTCTGTCGCGGCAGTTCAGACACGCCACGGTGGCGGACTGCTGCTGCGTCGCAGGGTCCATGGCCGCGGTAAACAAGTGACTAGGATTCAACAATGGCCGCCATGAGAACGCTAAAGGGACGAGTTGAGCCTACCTCGAACACTACCTAGGCTAGTGGCGACTGATTACTAAATGCTATCATGCAGGTCCGTGCGGGATGTTTCTGTTCTCCGGGCTCCCCGCTCGCGCAAACTAACTGTAAGTCGCCGAAGGAAGTATCCGCACCTTCGCCGGGGGATGGGTCTTTCCATTAACGTCGATAAGAAACTAGAATTCAGCGTGCCGGGATAGAGACTCAAGCTACATATAGTATCTTCACTGCCAAGAGACTGGATGTTATCAGCCGCACTCCACCGCGAGTGAAGAAAATTTATCCCCGGCCAGGTCCACGTCTCACGGGTCACTTCGCCGAGGTTGTGGATAGTAGCGGCGGCAAGTGGGGCAGAAAGCGTACCTCTATCCCGAGAGTCAATGCCTCCGGCGAGGTGATTTTACCATTTAAGCCACGATGCCCCCAGATAAATATCACCGCTGGCCATAGGCATATGACTTGGTCGAGGAGCAAGTCTTTTAATATCCCTTCATGTTCTAAAGCTGCCGGTCAGAACAGCAAGATGAACGCCTCGACAGAACTCAGCGCCGAGCAGGGTGTGACGGTGCCCAAGTGGTCTGACGACCCTGCGAACGCCAAGAACTGGAGTCCAGCGAAGAGAATCTACAACACCGCCATTCCCTCCCTCCTTTGCTTCACCATGTTAGCCGATCCCTCGTACACACACTACCAGAGCACCATGTGGATAATTGACAATTCTCAACAGATCCTTTGGACTGGCTATCTACTCTCCGTCCCACGCCAGCGTCCAGGAGGATTTCAGCATTAGCTCAACTCTCTCGTTGCTACCATTTACCCTATACGTCTACGGACTGGCATTTGGCCCCTTGATCTCGGCGCCACTAAGCGAAACCTACGGCCGACGCTTCATCTATGTCTTCCTCACACCAATCTCTCTCCTCTTCATAATGGGCGCAGGTTTTGCGAAGAACATGGCCACTCTCCTAGTCTGTCGGTTCTTCGCCGGAACCTTTGGGTCGTCACCACTCGCCGTCGGGGCGGGGACCATCATGGACATATGGAGCGGAAAGAACAGCTCCGTGGCCATGACACTGTTCTTCACCACGGCATTCCTGGGGCCAGCGCTGGGCTCCACGGTTGGCGGTTGGGTGGCGCAGTATAAGGGGTGGCAATGGTCGCAGTGGACCACCCTGTTCTTGGGCGGCTCCGTCTGGATATTCGCCCTCGGCGCGCAAGAAACGTATGCGTCTCCCCTTATTCGTCGGCGGGCGAAGAAACTTGGACTTCCTTTGCCGCCACACCCGATCCCAAAAGGCCTAGCCGGCCTGAAGCAGTTGGCAACGGTGACCCTGACGAGACCGCTATGCATGCTGGTGGTGGAGTTAATCGTCAGCCTGTGCTCGCTCTACACGGCGTTCAACTTTGCTGTCTTGTTCACCTTCCTAGCCTCTTTCCCGCTCATTTACCAAACGACCTACGGATTCACATCGGGCCAGAGTGGACTGGTGTTTCTTAGTATCGCCGTCGGCTGCATCGCCGGGGCCATCGTATCGATTATAGTCGATCAGTACGCTCAGGCGAAGCAGTCAGGCGCTTCTGCAGAGCCTGAGAAGCGGCTATGGGGTGCCATGCTAGGGAGCTTCGCGATGCCCGCCGCGCTGTTTTGGTTCGCCTGGACAGCCCGCTCAGATGTTCACTGGATGGTCAGCATTGTTGCGGCCGGCGTTTTCGGGTGCTCAAACATTATGATTTTCGTGCGTTCGAGCCCCGAACATCAATTTTGGTCCCCTGATTTGCTTATCTGTGGTTCAGGTCTCATGTGTGCTGTACTTGACCAACGTTTATGGGGCCCGCTATGGAGCCTCGGCGCTGGCTGCCAACGGAGTGCTTCGGTACATGCTTGGGGGCTCATTCCCGCTTTTTGCCTTGTCAAGTGCGCTCCACCCTGCCAATCCTTTCTATTCCCATACTTTATTGGTAAATACTAATGAGCCTTAGTGTACAACAACCTAGGCTTCAACTGGGCGGGGAGCCTGCTCGGGTTCCTTGCCGCTGGGCTTGCCCCTGTTCCCTGGATCTTCTACTGGCGCGGAGCAAGGATTCGAAAGTCGAGCCCGTACACCTCGCAGAAAGAAAACGAATAGCTCCTGGTCCTTTGAATACAAGTGTAACACTCCACTCACCAGCATAAGCCCTATGCCATCTCTATGGTGCCTGTGGTGTGTTTAACCCGAGATAGAAGCCCTAGGTCGAGTGACGTATTCAACTCGACTCACCGTAACTTCTACCCGTGCTAGCCGGCGGATGCCGATCTTGCACCTACTTCGGGAATTCAACATTTCCGAATCTCCTAGGTCCGGAAGATTGTGAGCCGACACCAATGCAGTATTTCGCCGTCGGCGGCCTGTCGGCCACGTTCCTTACACGGCTTAGAACCCCGAGGGATCTGCCGGGACCCACATTTCGGCGAATTGTGGGGGCCAAGATCCCCGGAGTGACCCCACAACTTCCCCGACATCCTTGGTGGGTTGATGCAGAGTACGGGCAGTTCCTCAGTCGTAAACACATATCACGACGTGTACTCCGTGAAATTATCCGCCAACCCTGGCCTCTGCTGATGTAGGAAGTTCCGCTTCGTCGTGTATCTGCAGGGACTAGATCACTACTCCGTTGCGTATGCTTACAGCCCTTTTGCAGGGTTCCATCTGGTTATAGGTTGGAGGTGGGAATATCTGCCGTGTCATGCGTCGAACAACCGCACCAACCATCGAAGCGTGGAGGCATTGGAGCTGCCTATGCCAATCTTGTGACTTCTCCGAAACGAGGTATTGATCCTTTAGCATGCCCAAGTTCGTCAGCTCGCGAGGCGAATTTCCTTCGCGCTAATATTCTCCAGTCTTGGCGGATATTGCTACCCCAGATGGCTTAGCGTTGGATCAGGCGGCCCGAACTAGGTTAGTGTTATCCCCACCACGAGCTTGGATCGCTAACACGACGGCGAGCGACTGCCTTGAGCAACAGCCAAGATCCCGCGCTATAAGAATATCCACATTGGCACCGATCATAATAAAACGGATGCAAGTGTTGGACTAGCATCGCCAGCAGCGAGGATTCACCGGGAGTCTCTCGGACCTGGAATGTGCTACTAATATGGCTCGGTCGAGCTCGCGCCTACGCACTTGGAAATCACAAAATGTTGTCTTTGGAGGAAAGCCCCCGGAATACAAATGAGCGTGGTACAAGCGGCTCCGACGTACCTCATACATCTCCCCGGCCCCTACACTATCCTCAGCCCACGTGGCGCTTATGTGCACCCGGCCACATAGAAGGCCTCGTGATGCCGAGGGAGCTAACTCGCATACGCTCTACGAATACCTCATCGACGTCATCCGACATCGCTTCTCCTCTTCCGATGGGTCGGGAAACCCAAATCACCGGCAAAGCCCCGACACCCCGCATCGCCTGCATGAAGGGGCTCACTAGTGATAGTTCCTTCCCCAAAGCGACCACGCTAAGATCACTCGCCATGAATGCGCGCCCAGCGCCCCGAGGGAGTGGACGCATGGAGTTAACCTGGGGAACTAAAGGTTTTTCCCCTTCCCCCACATGAACCCCATGGCACCGAGTCCCCGGCCGGGGGATTCCAATAGTTTCTCCACATTCCTACGGATAGTATCGCGTTAAGTGGAACTTGGGCTGCCCAGATACCATCCTGGCGTTGAAGTGTTTGCCCGAACATGTCGCCGAGGCGGGCATCGTCCGGTCGGTCGTCTTGGAGCCCGGCTATCGTGGCTCCCGCCTATTGTCGCTGGTCGCTCCATGTCCGCCATCTATTAAAGAAACGCGGAGTCCGACCTATTCGGCTGCCTTCCCTGCTCCGAGCCCAGTCCTATCAACTTGGATCCAAGTGTAGTCAAGCCACCTCTACCCACCATGGCACATAAAGCGATATCCTTCAAGTCGGCCATCCTGTCGGTCTCATGGTTCGCGTCTCTCGTCGCGTCTCAGGCTAACGCCGGTGACTCTGGGCCTCGGGCAGCGGATGCGTTTACGTGGGTGCAGCCTGCCGATACGGAGATCCTGGGCCAATATGGACACGTTCCGGAAATCCTCCCTTCGCGTACGTTCCATTGTATTCCTATTACCAACTGAAGAAGCGTTACTGACTAGCTTGACAAATAGCCCCTATGACCGGCGTGGGTGGGTGGGAAGATGCGATGGACAGGGCGCGAGACTTTGTCGCGGAGCTTACCCTCGAGGAAAAGTCCATGATGGTTACCGGCCAACCCGGCCCGTGTGTCGGCAACATTCTTCCTATTCCCCGCCTCAACTTCACCGGGCTTTGTCTCCAGGATGGACCCAGTTCCGTCCGTCAGTCTGACTTCGCCAGCGTTTTCCCCGCTGGCGTGACGACAGTGTCTTCCTGGGACAGGCAGCTCATCTACAAGCGCTTCCGCGCCATGGGTCGCGAGTACCATGCCAAGGGCTCTCACATTGCTCTTGCGTAAGTACCACACCATCGCTCGGCACCTAGTGGCCGGCTTGACTAACTTCAAGATAGGCCTGTGGCTGGTGCAATGAGCCGGTCGCCTTACGGCGGCCGCAACTGGGAAGGATTCTCCCCCGATCCGTATCTGACGGGCGTTGCTATGGAGGAGGGCATCATGGGCATCCAGAATGCGGGTGTCCAGGCCACTGCCAAGCACTGGCTCTTCAACGAACAGGAGATCCTGCGCAACCCGGAGTACTACCCCAACGGCACCGTCCGATACGAGTCTATCTCGTCCAATGTAGACGACAGGACCACCCGTACGTCCATGATCTACCCTGTCGACCCATCGTCATCCGTGGAAGATGATTCGCTAACTCGAAGGACTGCTTAGATGAGCTCTATATGTGGCCTTTCGCAAACGCCATCCGAGCGGGTGCATCCAGCGTGATGTGCTCCTATAACCGGGTCAACGGCTCCTACGCCTGCCAAAACTCCAAGCTACTAAACGGCCTGCTCAAGGAAGAACTCGGTTTCCAGGGCTACGTCATGACTGACTGGGAGGGCCTCCACTCGGGCGTGGCCTCAATCGAGAGCGGAACGGACATGGACATGCCCGGCGGCATTCCCAACGCTAAGCCCCTCCCCGACAATAGCGGGCTAGAGTGCTACTTTGGCGGCAACATTACCGTCGCCGTTAACAACGGCACTCTCCCTACCGACCGCCTGGACGACATGATTACGCGGATCATGACGCCTTACTACTTCCTGCGCCAGGATGAGAACTTCCCCTCATTTGACCCCGCGATGGCGGAGCTCAACAGGCAGTGGGTACTCGAAGATTACTTTTGGGACTGGGACATGTCGGGTGAGCGGAGCCGGGACGTGCGAGAGAACCATGGGGAGCTCATCAGGGAGCTCGCGGCCAGTTCCACCATCCTTGTGAAGAACGAGAACGCTCTACCCCTTAAGGCGCCGAAGTCGATCGCCATCTTTGGAAACGATGCGGGCGACACGACCAAAGGCCCCATGATCCGGGGAAACTTCGAGTACGGAACCCTCGCCATCGGCGGTGGCTCTGGGAATGGGCGCATGACGTACCTAGTCACCCCCCTGGATGCGATCCGGACGCGAGCGAAGGAGGACGGCTCACTTTTCCAGCACTGGCTGAATAACGCCGTCATCAAGGATTCGGATGTCCGCGACATGTGGGGGCCTACCGCGCCAGAGGTCTGCCTCGTCTTTGTCAAGGCTCGCGCGACGGAGCAGATGGATCGGGAGTACCTGAAGTTTGATTGGGACGGCGAGGAGATGGTGTACAGCGTTGCGCGCCACTGCAGCAACACCATCGTCGTCACGCACAGTGGCGGAGTCAATATTCTCGACTTTGCGGACCACCCCAACGTCACTGCCATTGTCGTCGCGCACTATCCCGGCCAAGAGTCTGGAAACTCCCTCACGGATGTTTTATACGGAAAGGTCAACCCCTCGGGCAGGCTACCGTACACCATCCCCTATAACGCCAGTGATTACATCACGCCTGTCACGACCAACATCTCGACTATGGGAGTAGAGGACTGGCAGTCTTGGTTCGAGGAGGGACTGGAGATTGACTACCGCTACTTTGACGCCCACAATATCTCCGTGCGCTATCCCTTCGGATTCGGTCTATCCTATACCGAGTTTGAGCTTTCAAACATGAAGGTCGAACAGGTGGGCAAGGAAATCACATCGGCCCCTGAGGACCGCGACACGCTACCAGGAGGGAACCCGGCGCTGTGGGAGACGCTGTACAAGGTGTAGGTAACCGTCCACAACACGGGAGACGTCACTGGGTCCACGGTACCGCAGCTCTACGTCGCCTACCCCGATAGTGCGCCGGAGGGCACGCCTCCTCTCCAACTGCGAGGGTTCGACAAGCTTGAGCTTGCTCCTGGTGAGAGGCGGAGGGTGAGCTTCGACCTCCAGCGCCGCGACCTTAGTTACTGGGATGTGGTGGCGCAGCAGTGGTTGATCCCCGAGGGGCGATTCACCCTTAGGGCCGGCTTCAGCAGCAGGGATCTGGTTGAGTCTGCGACTATTACGCCGTGTCAAGCATAGTCGTTGTCAAGATAGACAGGCGCTCTACTATGATAACGAAGTGGTTGTATTTTGTATGACCAATAATGAAAAGAACCTACCTACATGACCTGTTGTAAAGCCATCGTCACTTTCGAAATCGGTAACCGTCTTGTTAGCATGGCCTGCGAATATTTGAGTCTCGTTGCAGGATGAGCACCAAAACTGGGCGTCTGTAGGGTACCTTGAAGGCACAGCTGACCTAAGGTTTCCCCAATTCCATGCCTCCAAGGGCAGGTTATAGGTCGATCTGGCTCAGTTAACTTGGATTTTCGCGCATGAACATATCCCCTCGCACCAAATCCAATAGCAGAAGACATCGAACTATCCTGTTCGAGGGTCGAGGGAACTCCAACCTAGAACATTCGACAAAAGGCGTAACTTTCGAGCGCCCGGGCTGTGGGGAAAAGTTCAAGGGCGATCTCTGTGAAAATTCTGCCCGAGTGTCACACGTGCATATACTCGGTAAAGGAGAAACCTGGACAACCGCGGGACTCGGCCAAATGGAAGAGAAAACCCAAGGTACAGAGTTTTCACGAATAGGTAATGTCTCAAGTCTCGACAGCCGCCATAACCTCCCGGAGCCGCCCCGATGTTACGTCGTATTTCTTTTTCTACCTCGTAGCTCGAACGTGATGTCCGATCCCTCCCGTATTCGGCAGTGTATGAACGTTAAGCATAATTAGCTCCTGCAGCATCTCGCGTGCTAAAAATCTCGTCCGCCCCCACGGGCCCCATAGGCTGTGGGTCTGGGGATCGTCCCCGGGCACAGCCACTATTTGAGGTTTCTGGGGATAGTATGACCGACATAAACCGAGCAGCCCAGCCAAGAATCCTTGGTGCTTTTACTCGGCACTGTTAGCGTTGGGGACGGGTTCCAAGCCCAGTAGTCTTATACATCGTGAATTCATGTGTCCTCAACGTGGGGGTTCCCCCACGGGACAGTCCCCACAACCCTTTTGCTGTTATGTCATCCCGCCTATTATCCTCCTGCTTGGCGGATCCACCCTCTCAATATGGAAACACAGCGCATGATCCTGAACCCCAGGATCTGCCAGTGACAACTTGAGCACCGCTCGCTAAACGCGCATGACCTCACTCAGTACGCATACAGCAGCCCACCATCCTGCCCAGACCTCTGCAGCTTCCGATTCGTAGACCTGAGCCAGAACCTCAGGATCCAAACGCAAATGACGACGCCGGCCGTGAACGCGGCCTCGACCGACATGCCCAACACGTACCCGGGGTCGTGCGACTTGGGGAACAGGTACGGCGTGTAGATGTACGACGCGTTGGCGATGATGTTGACGAAGCCCAGCGAGATGGCCTTCTTCTGCATCGTCTGCCCCAGAGTGGCGGACACCCAGCCCAGAATGCACGAGTTGACGGCGTACACGCCCACCGCGAAAAGGAAACACGAGACGTACCGCGCCGCGACGTTGATGGTCGCCGCAGAGATGATGAATCCAATCATGGCGAGGAGCATCATGCTCGTGATGTGCCAGGACCGTTCGTTGTACCTACCCGAGCTGACGCCCCATAGCGGGCCGACGATGGCGGAAACGATGAAGGGCGGGGCTGTGAGGACGAGCGTCATGGTCTCGCCAAAGCCGAGGGTGCCGACCACCGTCGGGAAGAAGTTTGTGAAGCCGTTGGCGGAGAGGTGCAGGTTTTGCATCAGGGCGAGGAGGTAGAGTCGCGGGTCGCTGAAGGCCATCTTTAGGTTCGCCAAGGAGCTGCTCTCGGTTTCCTCTTGGACAGTGTCGCGGCGGATCCGCTCGTGGGCGAGCTGCCGCTCCTCTTCTGTGAGCCACTTTGTGGTGAGGGGGTGGTCGGGGAGGATGGGGATCGCGGCGAGTGCGATGGCGACGGTGATGGAACCCTCGATAATGAAGAGCCTTGGAAGGAAGAGTGAGCGGTTGGTCTATGGGAGGGGGATTGGGAGGTAGGCTTACCATCTCCAGCCGGCAATGCCGCGGGCGCCGTCAATGGTGGAAAAGGTCGCAGCGGCAATAAGCCCCGAGAACGCGGTGGCAAGGATGTTGGCCGAGTAGAGGATTCCCACCCTCGTGGCGATTTCCTTGCGGGTGTAGAAAATCGAGAGGAGGAACAGCGCGCCGGGGTAGACTAAGGTCCGTGTAAGCGTACCGTCTATGTTATCAGATGCTTCCTGTCACTTACACGGCGCCTCTGCGACTCCGAGAAAGAAGCGGACCATCACAAGGCCGACGTAGCTGTTCGTGACGGAGGTCAAGGCTGACACAACGCCCCAGATAGCCATGCAGATACTCATGTACCAGGAGGGCCGAACACGGCCCGAGGCCATGAGCATGTTTGACGGCAGCTGAATGAGTAGGTAACTGTGAACAAAGCGTTAGCTTGGACCGGGAAAATGGGTCTGAATAGCAGTTACATACCCAACAAAGAGGATGGAAATGCAAGTGTTGTACTGGTTTCCCTCGAGACCCAAGTCCTCCTCGAGGCCGTTTAGACGCGCCGAGGCGATGGCAGTTCTGTCCAGCTGCAGCACTTGTTAGTTTCCATCCACAACACTCGCAGTACGGGCCACACGTACATAGTTGAGGAAGTACATGACACAAAGCGTCGGCAGGATCCTCCTGTCGAGCTTCTTGACTAAGGCAATTTCCCTAGGATCGGTCTTGCCCCTGGCACCAGAGTAATCACCCTGCTCCTGATGCACTTTCAGGGCCTCCTCGTCCATGCTGTTCCTGGGGTCGGCACCATCCTCGGTCTTGACCACCGCGTTGTGGACGTCGTCGGGGGCGACGGGGTTGGTCGCGTCTTGCTTCTCCGTCATAGTGGGCTCAGCGGAGGGGTGAAAAGCGGTGCTTGGCGGGGATTTCTGAGCACGGCTCGGATACTGTACGAGATAGGAGGAGCTCACGGTTTGATTTCCGATAAAAGAGAGTTGCCCCCTTCCTATTTATACATTATAATATTACTCTGCACACTAACACATCCAACGAGTTCCTTCGGGTATCGTTGGGTGGTTTCTCGTAACGAAATTACACTCCCTACCGCCCGCAAACCCTATCCCGGACCCCAGATCAACCTCCGTGGGGAAGGCGTGCGGGGGAAATCATGGTACGGGTGGCTCGTTTGGGAGATCTCGGCCGAACTCACAAGGGGATCTAAACAGCGCGGCAAAGTGGGTAGAGATCTATAGCAGATCTCAAGGGGGAAAGGTAAACGCGGGCCTCTGGTCCACTAAACGCGGAGATCCCTCATGGTTTAGGGGTTCAGCGTGTCGATCTCGGTGTACCAAAGGGGCAAGCCAGGCGCCCCCTTTCTCACGAGGCGAGGATCAACACCGCTGCACCAAGGAAGTGGGCCAATTGGGTGCGGAGCGGCGAACGGGCACCCCGGGGTCCCCCGCAACTGCCGTACGCACCTTCCTGAGAGGGACTGGCTCACGATGATTTATCGGGTGTCGAGGTTTGCAGGAAGGGGGCTGTGGTGGGTGATCGCCCCCCAAGAGTTCTGGAACAACTAGCAAAGACCCGCTTCCATCTCTTGGCATTACTCATTGCTAGTCTTCTGGGGCCAGCGGGCATGATGAGATGATGATACGAGGGGTCTCCACGGCGTCGGATCCTAGAAAGGCGGGGACGACCCCGTCCCCAAACATCGAGATGCATCAAGTCGGAGAGATCCGGGGACTGGAAACCTGGTAGCGATCTGCTGCCCAGCCTCATCCTGGCGCTGTCTCTTAGGATGTCACGCTATCGGCAGAGACGTGGGCAACTCGCACGATGACCCAATCATGACGAGAATATGCCAGAGGTACCTATTTCCCAACAGTCTGAAAGGAAATCAGGCACGAAAACAGACAAAGAGACACGCAGAGGACGCAAAACAGGAGCAAAGGAAGCAATTTGCTCGCCCGCCTAGGTGACCTCCACAGCGACGGTGAGTCCACCCCAAATGCGGTGACTGACCGACAATAGCGGGCGCTAGCCCAGCGGCAGCGCCGGGCGGCTCTTCCTTTGCAACGTTCTCCTCACGAGTTTCCCCACCTGGCCTAGTGTACTATACATGCAGGACAGGCCGTGGGGTGCTGACAAAGACATGGCCGGATTCTCCCGTCTCCTCATTCGTACGAATGGGATGCGGCTGAGTCGCAAAAGTGGAGACACAGCCACGACATCTCACTCCCAGAGTTAGCCCGACAACCTCCTTTCACCCCCGGATCCCCCTTTCTACCTGCACCTACCGCCCTCCTGCACCTCCAACCACCTCATCTCCTAGTAAAAAGCATATTATTGATCTTGATTGCACGAGGATACCTTGGCCCGCGTGACAACCGGACACATGGCGACCCACCAGCCCCCAGCCGAAGCCCCCATGGCCAGCGAGCCCGCGCCCCCTCCCGCCGCGGCTCTGCAGATGACCCAGCCTAGTCCGAATCAGGCCATGAGTAAGTTCTTCCCCGCCTGATGACCTTGGCTTCTTGGCTCCCCATTTCGGAGCGGGCCTCCCGACTTCCCCGAGCTAACACTCGCCCCCGCAATCCTACAGATCCCCGCCAGGCTCACGCCCAGGACGATGCGGGGGAGGAACGGGGCAGGCTCCGGGGCGGGGGCGAGGCGTGCCCCGGGCGCTTCTGCTTCATCATCCCGTGCCCCATCCCCTGCAACTGTTGCATCATCCCCTGCCCGTGCTAAGGTGGGGGAGAGGCTGGGCGGCGCATGATGTGGGGGAGCTCGTTTTCGGAGTTGAGCTGGTCTATGTGGAGAGGGGTGGTTATCGGAGATTCGGTTCACGGTGTGGATTCTGTATAGACTTTTTGAATAAGCCGGCCACGTTTCTGCGTTTTTTGACCGCTTCGCCCGCCCCACGTGGCTACTCCGTCAGTCGACCGCCTCTTCATACCGGGGGAAATTGCTTCCTGGGGCTCCTTCGGGTGAAGCCGGGCATACGAACAGGCGTTTGCCCCCATAATGGCGTGGGGAAACCCCAATACCTCGCGGACCGCAGTGGCTGTGATGCGGGGGCACGACCTGGGGCATCCATCGCCTGGGATTGGGGGGTGGCTGCGGCTCGGGATTATGGACAGAAGTGGGAATAAAGGAGGGTGATCTGCGGGGAACGCTACGTCGTTGACGCTTTTGTTGACGAGTGGTCTGGTCTGGAGTAGGATTGTAAACGGGACCCGTCGCGACCCCGGCCCACCGGTGAGGACTTACATGGTCACTCCTTGGTTACTTTCCATATACCGAGTACGAGATATTACCGCGCTTCTTGGACCCGGCCACTACCTCCATGATCCTTGTTTATTCGCTCATATTGCTACCCTCGTTCCGTCTTTCTCCGGCCGGTCATCATGAGTGTTCAGTATCCCGTCAGCTGGTCGCTCGGCTAGACTCCATCGCCGGACAGAAGGATGCCCACGATGTGATAGCAGAATGACTCTCGAGCGGAAGCCAAGATTCGGCTAATTGCGTGATTAAGCGCCAAGGAGTAGTTTTGGGTCCTGAGTGTCGGCGATTTGCTTCTTCTGCTCGGCAAATGAAGCAAAAGCGAGAAGCCCGGGCGTAAGGAGGCACCAGCCGCTACCGGCTGTCACTGGGCACCTAGTGTAGGCTCCCTATTGTGGCGTTGGGTTGCTGGATAGCAAAACGCGGGTGCCGTATAGTTAGCTTGATCCCAACTGACGACATGGTATAGGACTTTCACCCCGCGCCTTGGTGGAATTCCCTTTAATTCCCTCCCTAGCTTCCGTGATTCTCCGGCTCGATATTGACGTCGCAGTCGGCAGGTGAGTTGGTAGCATTTCATCGGCCCACTCACCTGCACCGGCGCATGAGGCCCCGGATCAGTCTCCGCCACCCTCCCCTCCTCGCACCCCCCGCGACGTCCTGAGCGAGATCTTCTCCTTCTTTTGCGGACATTGCGCACGTAACACGGCTGTGATTCCGTGCCTCGACGACCCTGAGCCGTACCAGGAGCTCAGCGCTCGGCAGAAGATCCTGGCGCGCCTGTGCCTGACGTCCAAGGAGCTCAAGGCCGTCGCAGAACCTCACCTCTATCACGCTTTATCCAACCACGACTCGTTCGTCCAGCGCCATGTCCTTTTCATCCGCTCCCTCTACGAGAGGCCCGGCCTCGGCTCGTGCCTCTGCCGCGCCGCCTTCGAGATGTACACCGGAGAGGGCGAGATGGAGTACGAGGTCTACAGCCTAGTTGCGTACCTCGGCGCGTGTGTGCCGCTCCCGGCGGACTGGGAGAATCCTATGAGGATTAAATGGTACCACAACTCCAGGTGGAAGGTCGGCTAAGACCTGCGGCGGCTGCGGCACCAGTTCCTGACCGAGGCCGTCTTGAGCGTGGCCCCCAACCTCCAGCATGTCGCCATGGCAAGGCTGTGCAACGAGGACTTTTGACAACGGAATGCCGGCGTCCGCGAGCCTGCCGGCCCTGCCGTCCCTCTGCTTGCGGAGCATTTTCCGCCGGTCCGCGTTGGGGCTGCGTGAGGTCGGCCATATCCTCCCGAGGGCGCCGAACCTCCGGTTCGGGGTGCAACTCCCTTCCAGAGGAGTTGGAGCTGGACCTGAGGAACGTAACCGTCCTGAGCCTCTTTGGGCCGCCGCCCGAGTGGAAAGTGCTTCCCGACCTCTGAGGACGTGCAGGAACCTCCAGGCGTTCGCACTGGGGTCCCCGCTGGGGGAAGTCAAGCACAAACTCTGGTTTGACGAGCGCGTCGAAAAGCTGAGAATGGAGCGGTTCATAGAGGTCCCCTAGCCGTGCCGCGAGTCCCTGAGGTTCCTAGATTTCTACTGGGAACACCCGGATACCTCTGGTCGCGACACCCCGACTGGCCTGCGGTCGTCCCCACTTCTTGAGACACTCATTCTCGGCATGGCGCGCCTCTGCCCCGAAATTACGTGGGCTGACGGGGGAAAAGCATATGTCCATTTATGCGGTGCTTCCCACGTCGATCCGCTCCGTTCTCCTCGTCGCCTTCTGGCCAGACCACGCCCACGAAGCCATACACAATCTCCCCGAGAAAGTCCGAAAGGGCCAGTTCTTAAAGGTTCGTGAGATTATGGCAGTCTTGGACACGCTCGAGGGCGAGGAGGGGTCTAAATCTCCTATTGAGATACACGAGGAAGTGCGACAGACATTCGAGGGGGCGGAGGTCTCGTTTCGGGCTGTCGTCTGGAGGGTGGAGGAAAAGGCCTTCTTGTCGGATACGGGTGCGCTTTTCCGGGGGGACTTTGGGCTTCGGGCTCTGGCGAGCTTGACGTGGCTGATGCCGGCATAAGGCCGTCTTTGCCGGAGAAACGGTGTCTGCACAATACTCAGAGTATCAGATTCTTCCGTTTCAACATGCAACCCTCGGACTTTCTCACCACCAACGGAAACCCCTGACTCTGCTCGAAGTTATACAGGTAAGTGATGAATTCCGTACAACCTCCATCATAAACGCCTAACGAAGTCCCTAGACCTCGCCTATCCCGGCCTTGCCACTTAGAACTGATGCAGTTCTCACCGCAAGCCGAAAATATAGGGAATGACTACCTGGAATCTCATGTTTATGCTGTACACGACGTGTCATCCCGACCCCAAATTATCCTGGTCCAGCTAGCTTCATCACTACTGCTACCAATACTGAGGGCCGATGACGTTGGCGTGCGGTTTGAGCGCGTCGGGAACTGAGTCACTGAAGTTCTTTTCACGGCACAACGGCATAGAATATAGCCACATCGCACTAGACGTTCCATCATCGGGAGCAAAGTCTCCCGGATCCCGCCAATATGGGACAACTTACACTTTTCAGTACAGCCTTCGAGCCGATGACTAGCAGTCGTGGAGTTTTAGATGGAGGGTCCATTGTGGTTTCACTTCCACCCATCCGAGTGGAATACCGCCGTGGCAGGACCGGGGTTTATGATAGCCTAGCCAGGTTATCACGATAGGCACCTGTCCCGACGATACCGCAATGCCAACCTAGGACGTCTGTCCTACGTGGATCACGTAGATTACAATGCCAATACACAAGTGAGGGACGGCACACTTGGCAAAAATGGACACCGGCCAGCGTCATGGATAAGAGCCACAACTCGGGACATATTCCTAGAAAAAGGAGCTTTCTATGACCAGGTATATCACTACGGGGAGACACCTCATGATTGTTAGCCCCCACGATCCATAGGTGCCCTTGAATAGGATGACCCAACGGCAGAACGGCGAGACAAAGACTGCCACGATAGTCGTCCCTGGGACCAAGACTCCGCCGAGAAGCGTGTTTAAACGGTCTTCCGCATGATGGACAAGGCCAAAATGGCCACCTCGACCTTGAGTTCAAAGAGAGCACCGAGCACAGCTCTGTCGTCTCCTGGCTTCACGACGGGCTAGCAACAGCGTTGGAAAGCACCTGTTTTCCCGAGCGGACCCTGAACCCAGCGTTCGGCCTTTGCCCTTCCGAGTATCCGTCACAACCAAAAGACGACGGAGAAAGGAACACCCGCCAGAAGCGAAAACCGCAAATGACCCAAACACAGGCCAATCCCGCGGCTGCGATGGCTCCCCGCCACTACGCGTAACTTACTGTTGGCCTGCTTGCCCAGACAGGCTATGTAACCTTGATACGTACAGCCGAAAAGTAAGCCCCTTCAAAGACACGACGGCAGCTTGCTGCTACACACATGCATTCGGGGATATAAACATGGCAACACCTTGCCCGATGAGAGGCACGGAATCAGTGGGAGCCAAGCCGAGCCTAGCAGGCTAGAAGGACAGGGCACTCTAATCCGTGAATGCCCCTAATGCAATCCCGCCGGCAATCCATGTTGATCCTCTACGGTGGACACTGGGTTTTAGTCCATGGGAGGACCTAACATTCGGATTTCAGACAAATCGGTAATGGCTCTGCTTTCCAAATTCACACATACGATTTAAAGAAACAACGCAAAGTGTAATTGACAAACTAATTGAATTATCTGATGTCGGCATGTCCTATCGGCGGGCCAGCAGAGGCCTTCCCGGTACCGTCCTTGAGCCTGGCGGGCCGTCCCTCAAACAGTCCTTGGCGGGACCGCTGCCGAGTAACGAAGTGGAGGACGTGCGCCGACATATGACTGTGCTCCCAACCGTCGGTGAGTCGTGAAGGCGTGTACCACGATCCGAGGCGGTGAGGATGGCGAACAGGCGGTGGGCTGCAGTACGACCGGGGAAGGTGTGCTCGACCCACCCAAGTGGTACCGTCTTGTGTCCAGGTCGAAGGAAGTTGCCGATGGGAACAGGAAAGCAGGATGCGCGATTCAGCTGGGCTTCACCGTCCGGTGGGCGAAATTTCGCTTCCAGCCATGTTGATTCGGAACATGAACATGGCCGCGCTGCCGAAAGTGGAGCCCCAATCCATGCGGCGCTGAAGAGGAAACAGACAAACAGAAAGACACAGGAAAGCAGATGTAAACATCATGTACGCGGCGAGCGCAGACAATAATTGAGCCGCAGATGGTGCCAATCTCGATGTGTGGTGCTGCATTGCCTGAAAGAAACATAGCAAACTGCCGTCCGCGGTACGGACTTGAAATGGAACTTGAACGCTGCGCCTTCAGGCGTGGCACCTCAGCGGGCTGAAGCACCGGGCATGCCGTTCAAATGATGTCCCATGCCCGAAGCTCGTTCTGCTCATTGGTGATTGGCGATCTGATGAGAGAAAGAGCCTCCGGACGGAAGATCATCCGAGCCATATGAATGATCCGAAGCCTTGACGAAACGAAAAGAAAATCAACAGTAAGGAAATACTTCGCGACTAGGGTCTGGCGACGTGGTCATCCAGATAATCAGTTCGACGCCGTATGGAAGGGGAGCGGCCATGATGCCTTCCAGAGCAAGCTGAGTCGAGAACTGAGTAAAGGATTGTCCATGAGCCGGCCATGATGGCCGTTACTCCCAGTCAGCGAGAAAGCCCCACTCGAGATGATGGGGCGCGGGCCAACGATATTGTCTTGAGTCGATAGGTCGATGAAAGGTTGCAACCCGCGGTGGTTTGTGCAAATACCAGAAAGCCGTCCGTTTATCGTCCACTGAGTTGCCATGTGTAAGTATCGTGTTCATGCTGGGACATCGAAACCGGTTGACGGTATGGTCGAGTTTGTCGGTGGCGAGCACGGCTTGGTGCTGGTGATTCACTCACAGTCTATCGTGGTCACCGTCGGCATTGTCACCCGGCTGCGGTCGACGACGGGAAGAAGTGGGGTTGGCCTTCCCGCTGGGACCCACAGCACCGGGTTGAGCCTGGGACGACCCGGTGTTCAGGTTTCGCTGGTACTTGTACACAGTCCAGTCGAAGACATAGTCGTACTGGAAGCCCTCGCGGACGAAGAGATCACGGAAGATCTTGCGCAGGTAGCTGTAGTCGGGCTTGTCATCAAACCGGAGGGAGCGAGTGTAGTTGAGATAGATCGCGAACTCGTTCGGGAAGCCACGGCAGAGGACCTCGGTAGGAGTGGTCATCTTCTTCTCCATGATCCGGTCGTACTTCTGCTTCTTCGTGGCGGCCTTAAGACCCTGCCAAGGGAGAGAGCCACGGCAGAAGTAGAGCATGACGTAACCGAGAGATTCCATGTCGTCACGGCGGGATTGCTCTGTTGGACGTTAGCTTATGGATTCTCGAATACGGTGGACAACGTCTGGGGGAAAATACATACCAACACCAAGGTGAGTGTTGATGGAGGCATACCGGGCAGTGCCGGTGAGGTTCTTGTTCTCTCTGTACGGAATGTGGAAATGGGTCTTGGGGTCGCGGTATTTCTTGGCCAGGCCAAAGTCAATGACATTGACCTGGTTGCCTCGCTTCCCGATGCCCATGAGGAAGTTGTCGGGCTTGATGTCGCGGTGGATGAAGGACTTGGCGTGGATGTACTCGATCCGAGAGATGAGCTGGTCGGCGAGGAGCAGAACCGTCTTCAGGGTGAACTTTCGGTTGCAGAAGTTGAAGAGGTCCTCCAGGCTGGGCCCGAGGAGGTCGAGAACCATGGCATTGTAGTCACATTCCGTACCAAACCAGCGGACAAAGGGGATTCCGACACCACCGGCGAGCGACTTGTAGACGCGGGCTTCGTATTCGAGCTGGGGATGCTTGGCCTTGACGCTCTCGAGCTTGATGGCGATCTCCTCTCCGGAGATGATGTTGGTTCCCAGGTAAATGTCACCGAACGAGCCCGATCCGATCTTGCGTCCGATGCGGTATTTGTTACCGACGCGTAGATCCTGATTCAAATTTGTTAGCTGTCTTCGGAGTAGAGCTTGGGGGCAGCGAGACGCGTAGCTCGCATCAGGAGACATACCATGGTCGTCATCTTGAGATGGCGTAGGGACGACCTGTCCCGTGAGGTGATGACAAGTTGTTGGTGGTCGCAAAATTAGGAAGGCGGAGATTTGACTGATGTCGAGTAGAACTGTTAGCTTTATCTATGCCTACTCTAGAGTGGCCGGAATCGGGATGCCGAGGTCTCGGATCGGAAGTCGGGCACGAGGCCAAGGCTGAGAGTAAGAGGCTAGGGGAACGAGGAAAGTGGAGCGGTCGTGGGGGGAACAAAGACCACGACGGATGGAGACGACGGAGACCCGATGCGGGCAAGACACAGAGTGGGGAAATGAGAATCGTCGACCGTGATGCTTACCTCTCTCGAAGATGTCGTTGCTGTGGAGCTGGGTAGTCGTCGGGGGTGAATCGGAGACGAGGCCCGCAGATTCGAGGGCGGTGGGCGTGTGGACGGTCGGAAAATGTCGATAATGATGGAACAGAACGAGGATCGGACAAAGAAAAAGTCCAAGCCCGAAGCCTACCAGGTGCAAAGTTTACTGGTAGGACCGGAGAAATCGTAGAGGGCCGGTGAGGGTTGTGGTGATGGCGATACTCGTGGGGAGCTGAGGGAGGGAGAAGGGGGAGGAGAAGAACCGGGGCTGGGGTCCAGAGAGGAGGCGAGTTTTGGTCCAGTGACCTGTGGCCTGACCGTGCTTTCCCTCGGGGCAATCAGACGTGCGTATTCAGGGAAGGCGCGCCCAAGAGTGGAGCAGGCGGAGAAGCGGGCTTGCATGAATGGCCCGAAAATGCAATCCAGGAGCAAGCCAAGAACGGGATTCACTTAGCACATAAACTGTCTACGCCGATTCGGATCGCGATGCCTATGAAACAATGCCGCATTAGTCCCCCTTGCCAAGAGGCGGATTACTCCGTACACAATTACGAGGAGGCGGCATTGCCGGGCCCAGCAAAATCGGCATTAGGTTCGGTGACCCCAGGGGGCAAGGTCGCGTGGCGAAATAATTCGGCAAGGGCGCGCCCTCTCGAAAGATATGGGACGAGTTTTTCATCATGGTCAAATGCGGGTTAGATCCCGGCTCCGCCGTGATTGACGCCCTTCTGTGCACGCCCTTCGGCGCCCGCTTCGTCGGCCGCAAAGGGCGTATTCGGTACGGGCCTACGGGGTCAGCACGGTAATTACCTCAGCGCAGGGTGCGGCTCCATCACCCCGCGACGGAACTTGAATCTAGCCGAGCCGTGGCACGTCGCTCAATTGACTTTCGACCCGTGCCACCGAACCGACCTGTTTCAGGGCGCCATCGGTCCCAAGAGATGACCATGCCCGACGATTGGGGATGGCAGGCATAAGCGCGTGTGACCTTGGAGCGTGCGTCGTATCGATACGGCCTTCCGCGTGTGGCAGGTCCGCCCTGTTTTCGATGCCAAGGTCCGGCCGGTCTCAGGCTGCAGGTTGGGCTGGTTTTTGGTGGCCGGAGCCAAGACCGCCCGGCCACCCCCGCCAAGGCCACACGCGATTGGGAAGGGCTGCTTTGTCAGGTGACACGCGCGTCGGAGCACCTGGCGGGCGGACAGGCGAGCAACGATGGCCAGGGAAAGGGCATCAGACGCCAAGAGATTCGACTCAGCCGAGGCCGCACCACAATTACAAGTCCGCTCTTAGCCTCGACGGGTCTCCGGACTCGACTCGGGAGAAGCGAAAGACGTTCCGGGGGGCAAGTGCGCTCCGGGTGCCCTTGGCGGCTATTGGGCAGGCGTGACAGAGCGCCCGCCGCTCATGCACATCCCGCGGGACCCAGCAGCCAACCAAAGCTGCTAGCGTCCACCCTGCATGTTCCAAAAAAAGATCTCGGGAGCTGCGGGCGATGAGAAGAGCGGAAAAGTATCGAGTGACAGCCCGCACCCAGGGTATTCATTGCAGCGTCGTCAACAGGGCGGGTAAGCTGCATTCCGGGCGTTCTTCCCGCGGCCACTTCCGGTCAAGCGTGCGCCAGATTCATGCACTTTCGCCCATGCACTCGGCCTCCCGCCTCGTACATTCTCGGTAAGCCGCAATGCCTCGGTATCACCGTAACACCGATAACCCCGGAATCTCAGAACTTCGGCTTAACACCTTCACACACATTTTCCACGATCGTTGTTATCTCATGTACCATAATTTCCAGACTACGGCTAATGGATTCAACGCCAACCTCCACGCGGTGAACGCGCGGGAGCCGCATACAATCGACCCTGCCGTACGCCACGGCCAATCACAACGTGGGCTGCATAAAGAGGCTCGCCAGGGAGAGTCGCTTCAAGGTGCCGAGTTTCTGGTATATGGTGTTCATGGCCGGGGTGGAGAGCGGGGCGAATGGGCTAGTCGCGGAGAGAGTGAAGATGGCCACGATGCTAACGCTTTACTAGTCCAATGAGCAAGAGTTCATGTGCAAGCCTTGTAGACACAACCGAGAGTTGATTTCTGATTCCCACCGAACGCGACAGGTGTGGCGACGGAGGAGGAACACTGAAGACGCCTGGAGCGGCCGGCCGGGCTTGTTCGGGTTATATCTGGTATATTACCGTAGGTCCACAATCAAGGAATACCTTGGAAGCAGGGCCGATGGGGTAGATTCGAAGCATCCCTTGACGCAGTGTTGGCCCCGCCGTGGCGGACAGCGATTAGGTAGAATCAGTGAAGTCGATCGGTGAAAGACGAGGATGTTTGTTTTTTCTAGACGCCTGTGACGGCAACAGAGCTGCTATATGAAGTATGATACTTGACTATTGGAAATATTTCAATGAAGGACGACCATCCATCGTCTATAAGTTGGTGCCGAGATATGAGTATCTGAGACTTGGCGCACTCGCACAAGCAGCTAGGTAGGCGCTCTACACTGTGACGGTTCGAGTAGGCAGTAGAAATTCGATTAAGCCCCTGGCTACCGACGGTCCGTCCGATGACGCGAGTTCGGAAGCCTATCATCTGAGAGGACTCCCCTTTTTGTTGTAATGAAAGTTGAAATTTGACATGAGAACCTAAAGTTCGATTTCGGTATGCCAATCAACATGGCGGTGGCAAGTCGTTGCTTCGGTCCACTCCGTAGCTACCATCTTTACTATAGACCTATTATCGTACATTTCACCCGGTGGGCTGACTGCTATGTTATATCTGGAACTGTACAGAGCTCGTTGCCTCTGATTCCAAAACTTGCGTCAGCTTTCAACCTATCAGCCCATCTTGCTAGAGTTTAATAGGAACGGACGGGCAAGATTATGAACCCAGCCCTCTCTTCCTCTGGTAGAGCTCATTACTTTTTACCTATATCAGCAACGACTAGGCTACCCGCGGCCGAGGGAGATAACCTTGTCATCATAATCCTACGGACCTCCGTTAAACAACACCATAGTAAACCAGGAGGCGGAGGCCGCAGAAATAAGAAAGTCAGCCATCAAAACTTCAGGATCCCAACTACAGATGTCATAGTTAAGCATAACATACGAGCGGAGGAGCCTACCGCCCGAAACCATTAGCTCACACGCTAACACTGACAGTACGACTGGAAGACTTGTGGTTTCGTTTTTTAGCTCTAGGATGACCAGATCTCTACAGGCACGCATACCTCGATGGATTCACCTATTGTGGCACCCTCGGGCCATTGAGGCACAGGGCAAGATCAAGAGCAGAAACAAGTGCGTCGGCTTTAGTCACAAAGCCCAGGGTTTCCACCTAGACGTAGACCTGATTGCCTGCCCGGCCGGGAAAGCTATCGGCGTCGAGTACATCGGTGTGGGTGATGACACTTCGATGGCTCTAGTATGTAAACTGACCTGATAAAGTGCACTGGCATGGTCGGGTTATTTAAGGGCAAGCAGGGTTTCAAATAAGCAGGTTGCGGAAAGGAGGATGGACGTATCTCATATAGCGAACGAGTTTTGACTTGCTATAATTATTAGCTTCTTGGCTTCGGCATTGATTGCCGACGTAGACGTTGAATATCAGATCCAACGAATTTCGGGATCGTCCCGAAAAGGGGCAATCCGAAAAGGCGTGCTGGGAACGTGTGTCTCGGAGATCGTGGGCCCACCGTGGATTCGGACCCGCTGTAAGTCGTGCGCTTGAGCCCCCGCCGACGTCGGCGTCGACGGAGAGTGTCCAGGAAGTCGGAGAAACGGGCCTTCCTGTCAAAAGATAGCACTGCTTCGCCACAGATCCATGCCGCGTACCCGTTGGCTCTCTCTGCAAGGGTCTTTCCCAGCGACAGTTCCTAGAAATACATTCGCTCCTCGTTCGTGGATGTTTCCGGCCCACGAATCGGAATAAACCCACTCACGATCGGAGATTCAGGCCGAATTTGGCAGGGTGCGAGCAGGAGTGGAGAACGGATCGGTAGACACGCGTACTAGACCAACATCGTCGAAACAATGAAGGAGTTGGGTGGGGCAGTAGGGCTGGATACTACCCTTCACCATCGTCAACTCAGTAGTCCGTCTGATTATCGGGCGAATGAGACACTTTCTACGCGGTACGTGCAGGGCCCTCTCTGTCCTTTGATAGACAACGCCTCTTTATAAATTTGAAGAAGTCCCCAGCCGGGTTTCTATTCTTCTTCTACGACTTGCACCCTCATTCCGCTTCTGTTCTCGTATATATTTACTTTTGTTCGTCATCTCTCCAAGGGCGATTTCCACCATGAAGTCCGCCTTGTTTTTCACGTCCGCCATCGCGGCGCTCTTCAACATCGTCACCGCCGATGTCGTAGGCGCAGCTGAGGGCTTCGCCAAGGGCGTCACCGGCGGCAAGGGCGGCAGCGAGGTCACCCCGACGACCACCGACGAGCTAGTCTCGTACCTCGGCGACGACGAGGCCCGCATCATCTACATTTCCAAGACGTTCGACTTCACCGGCACCGAGGGCACGACGTCCGAGTCGAACGGCTGCGCGGCGTGGGGCACCGACGCCGCATGCCAGGTCGCCATCAACCAGAACGACTGGTGTAAGAACTACCAGCCCGACGCGCCGTCGGCGGACGTGACGTACGACAACGCCGCGACGCTGGCCATCAAGGTCGGGTCGAACAAGTCGATTGTTGGCGTCGGGTCGAGCGGTGTTCTCAAGGGCAAGGGGCTTCGGGTTGTCGGCGGGGCGAAGAACGTGATTATCCAGAACATTAAGATTACGGAGCTGAACCCCCAGTATGTGTGGGGAGGCGACGCAATCACGCTGAACGACGTCGACATGGTGTGGATCGACCATGTCACCACCTCGCTCATCGGCCGCCAGCACATTGTGCTGGGCACTAACGCCTGTGGCCGCGTCACCATCTCCAACTGCCACATTGACGGCAGCACCTCGTGGTCGGCCACCTGCGACGGCTACCACTACTGGGCTCTCTACTTTGCCGGCTCCAACGACGTAAGTGTTGTCAAATCTTCTTCCTACCCTAACCAGACTGGCCGTGTAAGCTCACATCTCTATCCTGCACAGCTCGTCACCTTCAAGAACAACTACATCTACCACACCTCGGGCCGTAGTCCCAAGGTCTCCGGCAACACCGTCCTCCACGCCGTCAACAACTACTGGTACGACAACTCGGGCCACGCCTTCGAGATCGACAACGGCGGCATGGTCGTCGCCGAGGGCAACGTCTTCCAGAACGTCAACGCGCCGGTCGAGGACGGATACTCCGGGCAGCTGTTCAGCAGCCCGAGCGCCGGCGCCAACGCCGTCTGCGAGTCTTACCTGGGCCACGTCTGCGAGACGAACGGGTTCGGGAGCTCTGGGTCCTTCGAGGGCAGCGACTCGTCCTTCCTCTCCAACTTTGGCGGGAAGAACGTCGCGACCGCGGAGCCTTACAGCGTCGCGAAGGATGTGCAGACGTCCGCTGGATTCGGCCAGATCTAGAGGAGATGGCGGCTTAATCCGGAGCCTTGGAACTGGGTTCCATTTGTGTATAATTCTCTTCTTTGAATATTCTCTAGACATATGTTATTAAGACAACTTCATTCACCAATCGAATCATGCAATCACTCTACAAATGGAACGATGACCCTTCCCCACCCTCGGACTCCTCACCGACCCCTCGCCTGTTACGTCACCTGGAATTTGATATCTATTTGGGGCCAAGTGTTACAAGCTCACGGACAGCTAGCACCCGAGGACGGGCATTTGTGGCTGGCAGTTTGTCGGCGGATGACGTATGTTCCCTCGTTTACGCGGAGTGCGCAGTTTGTACGCGCTTTCGCCGGAGGGCTTCGAGCGACGGCGTCAGACGGATCAAGCCACTGGGCCTTTCATGACGTCATCGCTTGGCGACGGACTTTAAGGCGGTGGCCTCCGGTTTGACATGTGCGTGCATTGCGGTGATTTGGCGGGGGGCCTGCCGGTCGTGTGATACCCGCGGGCCCTTTCTGCGGACTCCGCATCGTGTCTCAGCGCGGTGCAGGTTCGTCACTATCATCACATTTATCGCAAGCTTTGCAAACCTTCGGTGAGGGCTCGGAACGAGGACAATCGGACATGGAAACGTGGGTTCAGTAAAACCATTTATCATTGGATAAATATCAAAACGTTAGAAGTAAAGGAAAGCTCCCAAATAAAGGTCTCTTTCCTCCCTCGCACCATCTAACGCCAAGCTCTGCCGTAACTGCGAACGTGTAATTTCCCAAAGGCCGTATACCCCTCTCCTCTAGAAGCACGAAAGAAAGAAACAACCAAGTCCATTAAATGACGAATGTACCAGACCCCCATGTAACTCACCCAGCTCTCGGGAAGACTTGTTGTAGCCGCCGCCCGATCTATCGCTGCGATATCCCCTCGATTAGATTTGTTGGCTCTGTTCTATTCTCGGGACCAGCGTACCAAGCAATGAAAACTAAATAAGTCAGAAGCTAAGAAAAAAGAATCAGTAACGTCTTCTCTCCCAGAAAGGAGGGAAATGCTTCCCGCGTTTTAGTATCGCTCATTTTATCTTGGGCTCCTGTTCAGGGAGCGTTTGAAGATGAAATAGACATAGCGACGTAGCTTCCCTGGAGAAAACAAACGCATGGTTGCAACCAACGCCTCGCGCTTTCTCGAAATACAACCCCATCCACTCTTCCATTCTACCATGCCGATGATGCCCGCCCTCCCCTAATTAACTCAGAAGTCAAGAAGCGTCATTCCCTGGGAATTACCGCAAGGGCAAACAGCCGCATGAGTCTCCCGAACCTTCTCAATCGTCCCGGTCGGATCCTCCGTGTCCCTCCACCCATTCTGCCTCACCCGCTCGAACACGTCGAAGCTCAGCGCGCCCTTGATGATGATCGCGGCCCGCAGCCGGTCCTGGTCCCAGCGCCTAGCTGCCGTGGGCACGTGGGGCCTGTTCGCGTCGGCGGCGACGACGGGGGTTAGCTGGTGGTATTTCAGGACGGACTTGAGCATGTCGAACCACGCGGTGTACTCGGCGTGGTTGGCGATGTCGAGGAGGGTAGGGACTGTGGGGAGGATGGCGGAGTAGAAGACGCGGGAGCCGTCGGCGGCGGCGCGATTGCCGTCATAGTTGTCCGGGTTGGTTCGGGAGATGGGCTTGCGGTCGGGGACACCGGGGTTGCCGCCGTGGACGGAGGAGAAGTTGGTACCGGTGTGACCGCTGGGTTGCAGTGTGAGTTTATGGTCGACGGGGACGACCGGAATGAAGGGCTGGATATTCTGCTTAGTGGCTCCCCAGTTGTCGTTGAGATATCCCCTAGTACAGCCGGGATCTTGGCCAAGGTGATCGAGTTCATGCTTGACCGCGGACCAATTCCAGTTGCTCCGGCCAGCGGTCGCGTCGGCAGGCCCATCGGGCCGATAGCACCACGAGTCCTGGGTCACATTGCTGGGCTCACAGTTGTTAACCGAAGCGGTCCAGTCGTCACCTTTAGTGGCGGTCTTGTTTCCGGACAAGCCACACTGCTCCCAAGTATCGCCCCCGTCGCTGCGATCATCGGTTTCGTTGCCACCAAGGACAGCATCCTGCCTCTTCAACCCACGACGATGGGGCGGGGCAGCCCAGTTGGAACGAATAAAGCTCCCACTCACCGTCTTCACCCCAGAGGGTCGGGCCCGGGCGTTCTCGTCATCACTATCCACGCCCGTAGCGCGGGCGCGGGGTGTGGAGTACGCACTGACATCAGCGGCAGGCAGGCGATCCCGCGCTTCAAAATGACGGCTTGCAGCCAGGCCGCCAGACATTCGGGGGGTGGCTAGCGTGTCCCAGCCACCTCTCTGCTCGGTATGGAGGTCGCCCCAAGTGCCGGGGGTGGCGGTGGACTTGTATGGATCATAGGGGCTGGCGAGGCGCCCGGTCCCTCCGCAACGGTCTGCGACGCGATAATCTACTTCCATGGTTAGCATGGGGTTTCAAAAACCTTGATCTGCGGTGAAATACTGGAAACTTACGAGACATGGTGCGTCCGGAATGGATACCACTCTGGGGTGCGTTCCTTGAAGCCGCGGTATGTATGTGACCCAAGTCCCCAGCTGTTAATAGGTATCGCGTGTTCTGATGCTAGGGCAGGCTGATCTTGCGTGAAACTGGAGATAGCGATGAGGTTGTGGTTGCTAACTGCCTTCGAATCGAGACCTTCGATGTGAGAGAATAGAATGGAGGGTTGAGGATGAGGCTTGAAGTGTGGCACCGGGAATATTTATAGGCTTTTTTGAAAGAAGCCCACGATTCAGTTCGAATGTTTCGTGCCTTGGCCATTCAAGTCCGCGCCATTATGGTATTCGAATATTCAGCTCGTGGCTTCCTCCCGTGGCTTCATTATTCAAGCTGGAGCGTAACATTCACTCGTTGACTCCTCTGACTCGGATATCAACCAAGTAATGTATCTTGCTACTTTTCACATGCGACTCAACTGTGAATAGTCACAGCTAAATTGAAAAGGAAGGAGCCAGCCCTAATAAGAATGTACGTACCATACGAGCCAGCGGTGATATTCGAGGTCGAGAGCACCCGCGCGGCAGCAGCGGCCTGGCAGGCAACATCTGAATCATGAGACTTGGGATCAAGAACCCGATATCCACTGCCAAACGCGCCAACCACCACACCACGCATCTGACTAGACTGTGATCGTATTCATCGTATTCAAGCTGGACTACCGCTACCCCTAGAGCATCCTGGCTCTCACGATGGCATAAGAATGACATGGACAGAAGATGAAAATAGGCACAAATATACGTCTCGATGGTCATTGTCGCTGCATTAATGGTATAGAATATCACCGTTCCCCCCACCCCCCTTCCCCCTCCCGATCGTGCATGTGTGAAGGGTGCCACGAGAATGCGACTGCCCCCTCATTTTGAACCCGCGGGCATGATGGCAACTGTTTCTTTCATTGTCTTAAAGCCCACCCCACATTGTTTTGACATGGCACAGGAGCGTTTCCAAACAAGGAACTACTCCTTCCAAGCGCCTCACGAACACCGCGACTTCTCCTCAGTCTTGTCATCTCCACACCCAATGAATATCCTCCCAAACTCCGCCGTCGCCTCCTCCCGCTCAAAGTCCGTGCACCTCCACCCCACGCCCGTCTCCTTCCCTTGGCAGAACGTGATACAGCAGTCCGAGTCGTTGGGCCGCCACTTGTAGCTCGTGACGTTGAACGGCAGGTCCACGAAACCCTTCTCGGTGATGAGGTCCGTCGACGAGCCTGTGAAGTTGGGGTCTTCCCAGCCCTTGAAGTCGAATCCTGGCTCGCCATCGTCGTCGGTGTCTTCTTCTGTGTCGTCGTCATCGTCATCATCGGGGTCACTTCCCGCGGTGGAGGTCGGGGAGGACGAGGAGGGTGTTGCGGTTGTGGGTGACGGTGATCTGTGCCATGTCAGTAAGGTCACCACGAGTATCCAGTTTCAAGACAAAAGGTCTCACAATGTTTCCTCGTCGGCCTCGGCCTTGTCCGCCGCGCTGCTAGCGCTCTTCTTCGCCGCCTGAGAACCCCCTACCCCCCCACCGATCGCCGCAGCGATGACGACGATTGCGACGACGAGCACTATGAAGAACGTCCGCCTCTTCAGCCCTAATATCCTCGGCTCGGCCTTCTCATTCACCAGGCCCGCCTCCGTGTTTCCCGGGTTCGAGGGGTCTGCCGCAGAGGCGCCGGCTGCACCGCCCGCAGCAGCGCCGAACGCGGATGGTCGATATGCTGGCGCAGGGGTCGCCGGTGTCTCGGGATCGCCCATGAAGCCGTCGGAGTTCGTCATTTTGGGTTTGCTCGGGTCGCCGACAACCGTGTACTTCGAGTCCCCCTCGTCCAAGCCTCTCCTGTCAAACGCCTCGGCACTCGTCAGCGTCTGTGGGGAGGAGTCCGGTACGACTTCCGGGAGGTTTTCGTCGTGGCGGTCGGCCATTGTGAGCGGTTCGCGCATACGCAAGGCTTGGCGATCTCAAGATAAAGGTGGGGGAAACGAGGGGGCGTGAGTTGAGGCGGGGAGGGGCAAATACCTCGGTGTTATATCCGTTCAGGGTCACTTTGTAATTTGAGGTTGGCGGAGTTTGAAACGGATGTGGACTTTCTCACCAATGTGAGGTGGTACCGATTGGCACACCATGTAACCCGGCCGATCGGACGAACTCGAGGCCCGTCTTATGTGCTGTAGATTAACTGCCGCAATATAGCGGCAACGCTGCCCAAACAGGCTATTTTCCGCTGTCCGATGACCCTTCCACACTGCGATGTGTCTTTTGGGCTATTTTTGGATCCCCTACGACCTCACAAAGTCTTCATGAGGGTTCTATCTTCAGGGAATCGCTTTGCGACTGCTGGATCGTACAGCAGGGTGGCTTGACTTGACAGCCCGTCCCGTCCTTTGGCCGATGTGGTTGCAGATCGCGATCGGCAGTCAGCCACAATAGTCGATGACAGGTACCGAGTCCGCTTTGTTCCACCGCCCCTTGAAGAAACGGGAATGGCGCGGCCCTGAGATGGCCGAAGCACCTTCAGCATTCCGAGGGCCAACCTCTTCACTTCATGGTATCTCGTCGGGCAACTGTGTTTTCAAGCCCGTCTGATGTCTGCCCACGGCCTTCCACGGCGACTGGACGCATTGCAATCGACCATCGTTTGGCCGCTTGGTGCATTGAGTCATGAGAGACCGCAAGATTACACCCATTTGCCACCGCGCAGCATCGAAAGTTCCGACTGTACGACGGGGTGTTACGGGACCTGGGAGCCTGACGATGAAATAGATTGAGGTGGGGGTTGTGAAGCCTGGGGAAGTGGGGAGCTCGCAGTGGCTTTCTGACCCCTTTTTCTCCGTGCTGGATGAACAGCCCTTTGTGGACTAGCCGGCCTTGGCATGCTCACAAGCATGAAGCACTCGCAAATTACTCGCAAATTCAGGTGAAGATTGCCCATAAGCCTAACCCTTTCAAAGGACATGATCAGCGCAATAGCTAGTCTCTACTTACATAGTATAATTGAGTGGCATCAAACACTGACTTCGAGAGACTGACACTATTCCGCCGGAGCACCAGGTGTCTGAAGAGATGGACCTCTCGGGGGCCCATGCCAAGGCGAAATTTTAGCTCAGCCCTATCATTGGACCCAGCTGGGGATAGCGGGTCCACGAAAGTTTCCGAGATGGGACCCATGCCGACGCAGGGGTCCTGATCACGCCGGCGAACGCTGGGTAGCGCCTCGATCTCGAAAACTCTGCCAGTGTGTGAGTTTGGCGACTGACGATGGCCTCTCTAAGGCTTGTAGCGCGAGGGGGTCAGCGAGTATGCTGTAGACCCTCGGGCCGTCGGAGTTCTGGAGTGCTATGTGTTCCCACGAGCGAGCGGACGGTACCTGCGTCGTTTGTCGCGCGCGTCAGGGGCTACGCCACGGAGGCTCCGGACGCTCGCGGTAATGTTGTCGCGTGTGCTCATCGTGCGCCACCAGGCGTGTACCTGAACACTAAGCGCATTATCGTTTGCTGCGACGGAACGTGGAACAACACGTAAGTGGGCTCCCCACCACCACCCTTTCCCCACCCCACTCTTAGCGGACGATCTCTCCTGCTGGGTCACTGACTCTACCCCTGGAAATGCAGCAACAAACGCGGTGGGGGTCCTCCGAGCAATGTAAGCCGCCTCTCGGGCGCCATCGCGCGCAAGTGTTGCACCGGAAAGCCGCAGATCATCCACTACCACCCGGGCGTGGGCACAGAAGAGACCAAGGCGTCGCATTACATCGGCGGCGCTTTTGGTGTCGGAGTCCTTCAAGACATCGTCGAGAGCTACCGGTTCATCTGCGACAACTATAACCCAGGGGATGAGCTAGTCATCATCGGGTTCTCGCGCGGCGCCTTCACGGCGAGGTCAGTGGCCAGCATGGTGTGCAACCTAGGCTTCCTCAACCGCGCGGGCCTTGACGAGCTGCCCCAGATTTTCCACGACTACCATCACTGGGCGGACTGGACGTCTGAGGCTGAGTACGATGAGAAAGAGTATCTCTGCGGCTTCAACCTAGAGAACTATGCGCGAGTGGCGCGGCTGGGGGCCTGGCGACAGGGCGGAAAGGTGGCGAAGGATATGGGGGAACTAAAGAGGGATTTGGATCTCGAGAAGAGGAGGTTCTTTAGGAAGATGACGGAGCAGGTGGCTGAAAGCTCGGTGCCAGGGCAAAAGCGGATGGACCTGGGGAAGATGGCGAGTATGTATAGAGACATGCTTAGCAAGGTACGGCTTTCATGTTGAGACTCGATCCGAAGCGGAAGCTAACGCCCGGGGTTCTAGCATGAGATGTGCCAGACCAGGCGAGTCCGAAGCGGAAAATCCGTTGAATATGCTCCGATAGAGGGTAAAGTAAAGGTTGTCGGTAAGCACCTTGCTATCTAGGGGGAATGTCACGTTGTAGTCTCTAACAGTTTGTAGGAGTCTGGGATACAGTCGGAAGCCTTGGGCTTCCCCGGATGCAGTGGGGCTTGTCAAAAGACAATCGCAACGACGAAGAGGTTGGCGAACTCGTCATTTCTGGGCCAATTATTCCCCCGACAGCGGACTAACAGTGAAGTAGCTTAGGTTTGCTACCTTGGACGTGCATCCAAATGTCGACTTCGCCTTCCACGCCCTTGCTTTGGACGAGTGGCGGACGGCCTTTGGACCGACACTGTGGAACCGCGCCCCGGGGAACGAAAACACTGAGCTCCGTCAGGTTTGGTTTCCGGGGAGCCATTCCAACGTCGGGGGAGGGTTTGAGGATCAGCAGATTGCTACCATCGCACTTGCCTGTAAGTCTCAATCTTTCCATTGGATCCTTCTTTGATGTACCTGTAACTAACCAAGTGTCTAGGGATGGCGGATCAACTTACGTCGGTGGGAGTAGAGTTCAGCAAGCCAGAGATGCAGCGGATCTTCTACGACGTGGACCCGGGAGCTAAACCCCGCCCCTGGGGCATGGGAAAGATCCACAACCCTTCTGGTGTCACCACGCTACCGGACAGGATTTTCGATTCGCTCCCTTGGCGGTACTTCGCCGGCGTCCAAACTCCTGCTCGGAAGCCTGGCTTTTACACCGGGGACGGAGCCAGCGACCCCCTGAATGACACGATGGAGTCCGTGCACCCGTCTGTTCGGATCCGGCATCTCTACGATGGCAAGGGCCTCGATGACGAACCTCAGTGGCCGTGTCGCGCCTTGACTGAGAACGGCTACACTCTCGTAAAGCGGGACTTGGCCTCCGTGCCCGTCCGTCCCTCTCGCATCGCGCAGGCCTTGGAGCCATACTACACCGTCGGCGGGGCTCTCGTCCCCTTTTTCGGCGACATCGAAACTGCCAAAAGCCACCTCACAGCCACGAACTGGGCTTTCGTTCGGACCGAGCAGCCGCACGAACGGGACCTCCAAATTCTGCCGAGCCCAGCAGCGAGCTGGGCCTGGAAGAGGGGGGAAAGAGTTTTACCGGAAGAGCAGATCGGTATGTGGGAGAGGATGTACATCAAGACTAACGAGAAGCTCGTGGCGTGGCAGAGCGCGGCGGAGAGTCGGAAAAGGAGCGAAGTGGCAGGGAATGCCACGGAGGCGCGGGCGCGTACATCGCGTCTGATGAGGTGGCTTAGCGATGCATTGATGAAAGCTAGTGAGCCTCTGGGGATGTCTTGGGGTGCAGTTGAAAGGGCTCGGAAAGTGAAGGCAAAGCCGGAAGGGTATGTGGAGGAGTATGGGTATCATGATATTGTGGTGTGGCAAAGGGGAGATACGACGCCGAAAGACGGGGCGAGGAAGAGCGGCACAAGAGGTGCGAATGATACAAATGGTGTGGATGGTCCGCGGCAGGAGGCAACGGGTTAGATTGGCGGACCCCGTGTGGCTTTCGCTCATGTATATTAGGCTTGTAGACTAACCACTCGCTATGATTCATCAATTTCCATTGCCTCTCGTGTCTGCCCGGTGAACGCATGTTCTATGGCGAGTTTCATCAGCACGATGTTTCCTCCGACCGGCACTGGTTTATGTCGACTACGCCTTATATCCTGTCTTTAAAGAAACTAGAACGTCAAGCAAACTCTCCTCATGGTAATAACATAACATTTCTCCACCCAATGGGAACTCTATATCCTACATCTAATAGAGCTAAAGGGCCCGAGGCCTCTTACAAGTACGACTCGGCAATATCCTTACCAGCCCTCAGCGGAAACTCCACAATCTCAAATCCGTTCAGCCCCGACGCGTAGTACGTCCTCAACTTCCCCTGCATCTCGTTGAACCTATCGTACCACCCGTCCGCGAGAGGCTCCGAGCCGATGTGGGGGAAGTAATCTACGACGCCGCTCCACCCGATCACATCCTCTTCCGTGACGGGCCCACTCTCCTCATCTTCATTTGCAGGATCCTTGTTGAATTCACTCAGCGTCTCGACGAGCAGATTCTTGACCTTGTCGGGGTCGGGTGTGCCGTCCTTATCCCACGACCAAACATTCGCGACGCCGGAGCCCGGATGGATAATCTGGAAGAATACAGGCTGACCCTCCGCGTCAACCGGCGTTGCGGGGTCAACCTTTTTGGGCCAGAATGATGTTCCGTCGGGGAACTGGTCCATCTGGACCGCGGAGGAGAAGTAGTTGTGCACCACCACGTCTGCGAAGAGCTCTTGTTCCTCGGCTGTCAGGGTGAGCTTCGCAGCTTCGAGGGCCTCGAGGGTTGGCGGGAAGGCGAGGATGAGATCGGAACATTTCTGGGTGCTGGGCCGGCGTTGGCCTTTTGTTTGATAGGTTACGGCGGGGGATCCCTCGCGGGCTGGCGAGGCAAGGTAGGTTAGTTGTGGGCCGAGGAAGGCTTAGGGGGTTGGTTGCTTACTTATTTTCTTGATCTCGGTGTTGAGGTGGATGGGACCTTCGATAAGCTTGGCGAATTCGACGAAAAGATTGTGGAAGTCTGTGGCGTTGCACTGTTAGCGCAGGTTCCTCCGAATTGAAGGGATCTGGGACAGGCATGATACCGAGGACATAGCCGTGAGTGAGCCCGATTGAGTTGGCCAGGATACTCGGGGTGAAGAACTGAAGCAAGTATAGCTAGACCGAGTTAGCGGGAGCGAGCGCAGTCATTCGGTGCATCACGCGTTATAACATACCATTGGGACCTCCCTGTAATCCCCGTACCCGTAGGTAACGAAGGCGTCAATCATGGGTATCCCGATTGCCTGATACCCATTCTCTGCAAGCCACTGAGCGCCGGGAACAGCAAGTTCCGCCGGCACACCGTTCTGACCAACAAATTGCAATTAGTCTTATTGTCTGGAGATAGAACAGTTGGATGATGACCAATACCTTGTACCCGATCTCGCTGAACGGGAGGTACACTTCGTTCCAAAACTCGGAGTAGCGCTGGTACTCAACTGCTACCAGCTCGGCGAACTCCTGCGGCGCCGGCGGGATAAGCTCCGCCTCGCCGCTCTTCCAGTCGAACGCCCACCGCTCGCCCGGCGTGTAGTCCGTATACGGTACGCCCGTAAGCTCGATGAGCTTCACCGTCTCGACGTAGGAGTCTTCGTTGAACAGGACGGCACCGAGAGGTTGGAAGAGGCCGCTATCGGGGAGATCAGCTATCGAGACCAAGGTATACACAGGAGGTACCTACTCTTTGTTGACTGCCTGGCTTTTCCCCCCCACTGCCTCTCTCTTCTCGAATATCACGACGTCGCGACCCTTGTCTTCAAGGGCTTTTGCTGCGGATAGCCCGGCGGGCCCGGCGCCGACGATGCATACCGGGTCGCCTTCTTGGGCGAGCGCACCGGAAGCGGCGAGGATCGACGAGAGTATGAGCCTTGACAATAACACCATGGTTGTAGACAGCACAGAAGGCGGTTCTCTCGCCACACCACAATGCAGGAACACGGGATCCGGGGTATTTATTCCATCTACGAACGTCCTATAGTTACAACCATTATGGGCCGGGTTCCCGAGAAACAGGTGGGCTATGGCCATCCAAGCGGTCATGGTTCCCCAATCTTACGGTCCAGTGCTCCCCCGCGATTAGACGAGATTAGAGGCTGCGGCGGATACGAGCCCGGTGTTACTACGAGGGGGTCACTAGATGGTAAGCCCTGGCGGCTGGCTAAGGGGAAATGAAAGGCGAGCTGCATTGAAGAGCTGAGTGTCGCATTGGAGACAGTCTCGTGTTAGCCGAGTGGTGCAGTTGGCGGGGTACAGCTGGATATGTCTATGTGGAGCGGGAGGGGACCTGAAAGCGGAAGGCCCTCCGGCAAAACGCGGGTGTGTGTGGGTGGTATTGGCGGTGGCCCTGCCGTTTCCGAATCCTACGGTACGGGTGAGGGGCACCTCTTTACATAGTCGACTTGGCTTCCGCATGTCCCGACATACCCGCCTTGGCGCAACCTTCGGCGTGTTAACGGTGAAACGAAGCAACCAAGTAAAGCTGATACTGTATGCATTTTCAAACCTGCTCGTCGGTGTTGCGTGCGGTTTCTCCATGGCGTAATTCATGGACACGAAGAGACACTGTCGAGCAAAGACAAAGGTCGCGCGTGGAGCTCGACGTGGCCGTGCAGACCGAGTGACTGGAGGAGCGTGTGAAGATCCCTGTCGCTGCGGCGCACGTGCGTCACCCGACGGAAAGCGGCCGCTTCCGCTTTAAAATTTAGAAGATCCCCACCGCGAGGGCGGGCTTCACGAGAGGGGCGGGAAAATTGTCCAGGAACAGCTTGGCTCGGAATGAGTGCTCCGGAAATCCTTATCAGATCATGGCCATGAAGAGCCTTTTATCACCAAGACAAGGGGTCTCCCTGCTTCGGAAGCTCTGAAATACGTCACGTCGCCGAGATTTCCGCGGAGCTTCACAGGTCGCTCCGCTGTCGGGGCCTTCCCCGCACTTAGCCTGGAAGCTAGTTGGTCGTGCCTGCCGCGGGGGAAGCTGGAAAGCCGACGCGACGATAAGAACGTGCAGATAAAAGAGTGGGGTTGTTGATATCGGGTTCTTTTGATCACACTCTCGTCCAATGGACGAGCTGGAAAGCTGGTAGCTTCGAAAATCGGCTTACTCGGTAGAGAGCATTTAACACCGCTTTTCGCCCCTCCTTGGCGGGGTTTGCTGCTCTTCCTTCGGGAATGATTTTTCATCACTCCAACTCCGGATCTGCTTCTTCCGTGTTTGTCTCTGGAAGTAAACGCAGCCAGAAGCAGTCATGTTTGCCCGGCTCGGCATCGTCCTCGGCGGGCTCCTCGCGCCCGCCGTAGCGGAGACGGTTCACGGCGCCGCCGTCTTCTCCCGCCACGGAGATCGTAAGACATGATACGACGCGAACCCCATGACTTGAACCCGTGCTCTAACAACCCCGCAGGATCCACTAAGCACTACGGCGGCCAGGGACTCACGTCCCTCGGCTTCGAGCAGTGCTTCGACGTCGGCGGCCAGTACCGCGCGCGCTACCTCGACTCTGACTCGTCTCACCGCATCGCCGGCATCTCCGAGTTCGAGTACGACGACTCGCAAATCCACGCCAGCGCTCCGGACCAGGGCATCCTCCTCGGCACCGCCACGGCGTTCATGCAGGGCTTGTACCCGCCCCTCGAGGACACGAACCCCGACCTCGGCGTCACCGAGCTCAGCAACGGGACCGAGACTAGTAACCCGCTCGGCGGGTACCAGTACGTCGTGCTCCACGGCACGAGCGCCGATGCGCCTGACGCGATCTGGATCAAGGGTGACGACGGGTGTCCCGCGGTGGCGGAGGCGCAGAGCAACTTTGAGGACAGCGACGTCTTCCAGGAGAGGGTAGACGACACGAAGGCCTTTTACGAGAAGTTCGAGGACGTCCTGGCCGATGTGCCCACCTACAACAGCCCCTCTAACTTCTCGTACGCGAACGCGTACGACATCTTCGACCTCATCAACGTGGCGCGCATTCACAACCACTCGTCCGCCGCAACCGACGTTTCGGACGACGACCTCTTCCAGCTGCGCACGCTCGCCGACTCGGCCCAGTTCGGGTACAACTATGACCCGGAGGACCCCGACCGCTCCATCGGCGCGCAGACGCTCATCGCGGGCATCCTGGATCAGTTGAGCGAGACCGTTGAGTCGAAGGCGGAGTTGAAGTTCTCGCTCTTCGCAGGCAGCTACGACACCATGCTCTCCTTCTTCGGCATCACGGGCCTTTCCGAGATTTCGGATAACTTCACCGGTCTGCCCGACTACGCCTCCACGCTCGCCTTTGAGCTCTTCACCGACGGCGATGACGACAAGTTCCCAGACAACACCGACGACCTGCGCGTGCGGTTCCTCTTCAAGAACGGGACGAGCGGCGACCTGTCCTCGTACCCGCTGTTCGGGCTCGACGAGGAGACCTACTCGTGGCCCGACTTCAAGGACCAGATGGAGAAGCGCGACATCTCCAGCCCCGGGGAGTGGTGCGGCGTGTGCAAGAGCGACCAGCCTTTCTGCGCCGCCTACGCCGAGGACGGTGTGAGCGCCAAGGGAATCAAGGGGGGCATGAGCGGCGAGATGAAGGGGGGCATCGCGATGATTGTGATTGGCGGCGTGGCACTTGTGGCGGGCGTAATTTTCGCCATTATTGCGGCGAGGAAGCTGAAGAGGTCTTCTGCTGCGGCTGGCGCTGGCATGGGAGTCGGTGCAGGTGTTGGTGCGGAGAAGGGGAGCGCGCATAGCGTGAGCGAGAGTAGCCGGGTATAGGTTCTGATGGGCTTGAGTTCTGTGGGGGGTTGTCATGGGGGTGGTTGAGGTGGAGCGAATAAAATATGTAGCTTGGATTTTGCTCCGGAAAAGGTATTGCTAGCTGACGACTAATTATTTAACGCAATGAGATGTTCATGTTATGTTGCTGCCATTCTTCCGAGGTTAGGAAAGGTAGATTACAAGAGGCTATATCCGCCAGTATCGGATGGCTCTGCGCTGTCTAGAGTGGAAGGGGCCCGATTGACTGCCCACTTTACTTCCTTAAAGCTTCTTTTCCAGTTCTTCGTTTAAAGTGTACTGATGCCTTCTGTAGGAGCGTTCGTTCAGTTAAACCCTCGAGCGTTACTATGCCCTCATTCTACATAATGACCTCCCGAACAACCGACTTGCCCGTGGTGCGCTTTCAAATTGCCGTAGGTGCATGCCAATGGCCGTTATCAAGTTGTCGTAGGTGTGTGTGTATGTCAATGACTACTGAAGCTTGCTTTTATAATGCGCTCAGGCCCGTACCTCATGATGAGTTATGAGGAGTCGCTCCTACCTAAACTTCGTCAACTTGGAATGGGTGCCGGACTTTTGTGATCACGGCGCTATAACCGAGAAGGTGATAATCGTGATTATCGCATATAGCGGCTGGTCGAGTAATAGGGATGTTGTACATAGATTTGTTGGTCTAATCGTGCAAGCTCGCGAGTAGCCACATGCTAATTCTCTGGCGCGTGTCCTCTAGTGTTATGAGGTTTATGAAGCTTGCTTGCGAACCGCGCCATGGGAATCCACTGACATACGCCTGAATCTAATGGTGTAGGGAGATGATGGGAAGCCACCCAAGTGCGTCTATAACATTGCCTAGTCTATCTTCATCTATGTTTCATCAAAGACATTAGCTCGCGAGTGCGGCATCATACAAACTACCTTGCGTCCATAGCTGGAATAGGAACATTTGCATGTCTAGGGGGGTGGGTAAACTGACTAATCTCTATCTACTAATTTCCATATGCTAGTTGACCGCGCGTCGCGAAGCGCACATAAAGTAGTGAGAAGGACACCTTCTCAGCATCACCAGTCCTCACACGTCTATCCAGCCACCATAGAGTCTGAGTTAACAGCTGCAGTATGTTGTATCAAACACCTACTTAGAAGTACAAGAGCCTGACCATACGTGGCAATTTACTCTACTAGATAGCTGGCAAGTCTATCTACAGGATACCCTAGAACTATAGCCTCACCCACATTCACGCACATCCTCCCTTGAGAATGGGTACTCGGATATTCTAAATTTATTCTATCTCCTGTTATACCATTGGTTCCAACCCTGTGGGTGTGAGACACCGGCCGCTCGCTGAAGCGACGTCCCGATGATTGAGAGGATACGACGCTGGTAGTTTCTTGTTTAGAGTTTCTTGACGCGCTCTATCGCCAATAAGATAGATGAATGTCTCTTTAGCAGGTTATCTTAAGCGTTTGAGGCAGTTGCCGCGGCTCACTAGTGGAAATGATCGGGGGACTCACACTCCTGTCCGTCTACGATGTCGGCTCACCGGGCCAGAAGCAAGTCTTCCAAGATAGAACTCCAGCGGAGACGTAGTACTAGATTACACGCCATGGACTTCTGAGGGACGTAATGATTAATATATATATGTCTGCTATATTCTATGCCTAATTACGAATGTTGATGGGTCTTCGTACCATCATCGTCGATTCTCTCTACTCCCCTACAGCGGGACTTAAATTGAAAGACACCACCGCTTCAAGTACAATACTCAGAGTGCACGGACCACCTGTGGCTATTTGTCTATTTAATAAAAGGAAAATTGCCGTTTTGGCCTCTGGGCCAAATCAACTACTACATCGAAGTAGATGCATTGCGCGTTTAATGCCAACTTCTTTTAATGTCACGAAACGATCATAATCGTAAGGGATGCAGTATTGACAACTGTTAGCGTCAGAAAATTGCAGCCGACCTTGCCATTCTGAAACATGGACCTGGGAATGACGTTTTCTTGAATACACTATCGAAGGTGACAGATGTTCGAGAATTCATGCGTAAAAATCCGGTGTAACAGGTCATCCTGGGGACTTCTTTCGTTGTGAGAGCAAGGGATAATGGCATAGATGATAGAGTATACATATAAACGTATTTGCTCCCTTCTATATTGAAGAGTCTACGTCATCACGAGTGCTCGTCATACCTTGTCTACGAGTACCAGCTGTCGAGCCGTTGGCGAGGTCCCGCTTAGCTCCGATGACGACCGGACTTTTGCCGGCTAGGGCTCCACTTTCATCAGAGGACAACCAATAGTATCAATAGCAATAAGCGCGCTCAATGCCTGTGGCCCACTGGAAAGTGCTGTCTGTCTCACGCTCTCGCCAGGGTTCCGATGTGATGGATGCAGACGGACTTCATGAAAACAGCGTAATCGCACCTGAGAAAGGATGAAGTCGACCTTACAGAAACAGTCCTTGAAATGATGCGGACATGAGTTACAACCGACGATTCTTGGCTTTCCAGCGGACCAACTTCCGTACGTGATACAGCTGGCTGAGAAGCCACCTCCCCGGTGCGCTCGAAGAGTTTCGCCTCCCATGCAGAAGTGCGTACACATACGAAGGCAACTTTTAATAATTTTCCGTTGTCATGTTTCTTCCCAAAGGATACGTAGTAGAGGTCGCCTTCGAGTGCGGAAAGGCCGGATATCATATTGAGTCAGAAATCTTTCTCATTTGTCCTGGATACAGACAGAATATCTGAAGGCCATGACACGGACTTTCCGGGGATATTGACCGTGTCACGAGAGTGTATCCTTGACGCCGGCTGAGAGAGTCGAAGGTACATGAGAATGGCAATGGTACTTTCCACGTCCACCATTCAGCACGTTAGCTTAAGGCACAGCACGTCGATGATCTGGTCTAAACGGTGGCGGCAGGCATTGACTTTTCGCCACAAACTCTCGTACCTAGCCGCAACTAACACCATCGAGCGACCAATGACCACACATAAACACGGAGCCTAGAAAATATAGAACACGCCACCTAGAAGTATATGAGCGGCATCTCAGATGCATCCGCATTGGGTTACTGCAGCATATTACCTAAGCTTGGAAGATAGTTTTGGTGAAGCGATAACAGCCAGTGCCGTGAGTCGGCATCTCTTCTGGTAAAGTATTTAGTATGTGTGCGTACTAAGTAGACCCCGCAAATTCTGTCAAAGCGAAGAAGGCCCCCGTCTGAGACATCCAGACAGCTACTAGCTGACTCCCGCTGGACCGCGGAAAGACGACTTAAGCGAGCAGGCAACACTCGTAGTCGTAGGAGCGGGGAAAGTGAATTCCGCACAACCGAAGACCGTTCTAAGAACAGCCGAGGAGGGGATCGTGCTTGGCTTTATACTTACTCGTCCCACGGGCCGAAAGGACCACGCAAGCCGGGGAGTTCCCCCGTGAAAGTCGCCGTCCGCGCCGAATTTCCGCCTCGTAGGAGGGTCCGAGGCAGGGTCCTGCTGCCAAACTCGAGTTATTAGTGGGGGGCGAGTGGGTTTCTATGGCGAGTTTCATGCCGGAGATTCGTGGCGCTCGGCGTCGACCGATAGTCGGTGCTACTCGCCCCACTGACACGGGCTGTGGACCTTCTCACCGAGAAATGTGCCGGCACTAGTCTGGCCCACAGCAATACACTGGTTCTTTCGCTCTTTCCCTTTCCATCCATTTCACGCGGCACTGGCCGGGAGATGCCGTAGGCCAAGGATGCTATTTCCCTTGGCGATCGAGAGTGCTACGCTGCAGAGCGCATCATGACTGCAACTCGCGATCTAATGATGGGAAAACGATTCTTCAACGCGGCTTTGTTCATTGACGTCTGGGATGAACACCTGTCGGCGCTGCGACCGGGCGAACTCCCCCCTCTGGTGACCGACCCTCTGGCGTCGGCGGCATCTCGGAGATGCCAAGGGCTCAACCAAGTATTATTCGTATACCGCAGCGGAGCACCAGTTCCCACAGGGGGTCCACGCTTCCCACAAACCCACCGGCGTCAGGCCGTGCTGCCCCTGCGGTGGAGCGGCGAACCGAGGATTTCGATCTGCAGGGTATTGCCATGTTTTTCTCCATCAGCGGGCGACGGTCCCTACGGTGGGGCGGGAAATGGGTCTCGAGCTAACGGACCGATGTTTTCGGCGGGTCCGGTCCATGCTTTCGGCGGGTCCGGGCCGGTCGTTGAATTTCCATCCTGGATCTAGAAGGCAGATAGCGTCTTCAGTGGGGGTCTTGGCCGGGACCGTCTTATCGCTACGCCCAGCTTGTGCCGACCCCCGAGCTGCTCGCCGCGTGTTTTCGTCGGCGTGGGTTCTAGAGGTCGTTAGGGACTGCAGAATTGCGCTACTTGCTGGGGAAACTCCAGAGTGAGACGTGTCAGTATTTAGCGGCATCCTCTTCGATTTGCCGTCTTTCCTGCCGAATGGGAAGATGAGGGGATCTAGACGGGGTGTCGGCCGAATCCTTTGCCAGACTACGTCGATGTCCGGGACTACGCCGGCATTTTGAGATGGAGTAATGCGCATTGCAACCCAAGTACTTGGACGGGACGGACGAACGTTTGAGGATGGGCCGGCTTAGCGACGGACTCGACGCCGAGTTGCCGAAAGCAACCTTTTTTTTTTTTTTTTCTTTTTGAAAATTCAGCATACCATACTCCCACCCAACTTGGCTTGAGGTGTTGAGAGCCGCCGTGTGAAGCCAAGGTACAGTACCAGCAAGTAGAATCGCCGGTATGACGCGCGGTCTCGCGTTGGCCGAGGCCTACAAGTGCCGAGTATAACTCGGTATGTGCGCCCACTCTCAAAAACTCGCCTCCGGAAATACATACCTCCATAAAGGGATATTACGTCCGGTACTACTTCGCATCGAGTATACTACGTGGAAGTTCATTGGCTTGAACAGCAACTGCCAAGATGGGAGGCGCGAAGGAGGGTCTTGCATACTTGTACCTCTCACGGTCGGATGACGTCACCGGCAGGGGCGACACGCCCGCGCAGGTCACTCTGACGCACCGGGAGCAGCACTGTAAAGAATAGTGTTCCGGAATGCCTCATCATTGCCCCCCAATACCACGTACATCCCGGGGACGTTCCGAAAAGGGCGGTTTTCCATTGGAGGCTCGCTGGTCTAGGGCATCGCCGTGTCCGTGGTGTGGAGGTGCCGGCCCACTGGGATTTCCGCCCCAGACCAGCTGACCACCAACCCGGCCGATCCGGCGCCCGGGTTTTCTTTTTGGCCACATCGGCCCTTTACTAGTCGGCCTGCCCACTTCGCCCTCCCCCCTTTTTTTCTGGAGACCCACGGGGCAGGCTGTGGGGAACTTGGAGATGTGGTACGGAGCACGCGCCAGGGTTTGGGGGGCGTGGGTAAGTTCGCGGGTTAGCCTCTTACATCACGTTGCCAATCCCAGAGTTGTGGGGAACCCCAATGGGGAAGGGGGAGGCGGATGGAGACAGACTCGGGGAGGTTTTAAACTCTGGTCCATCCGCACTCTATCAGGCCTTCCCCCTCGCTCTCTCCAACTGTCACCCCCTTTTTCTCCATCAATTTCTTCTTTCCATCCTCCCTTTCTTGCCTACTCTGCCAAGACAGACAGTCAAGATGATTGGGAGAAAGTAAGTTGCTTGCTCTAGCTCCTCTCGACATGCGGCGGTCATGCTAACATGCCCCTGTCAGATCTATACGCGTCAATGGCGCGACTTGCGGCCTGGAGTCGATTATGATTGGAGTCGTCACCTCCATCGGCGGCTTCCTATTCGGTTATGATACCGGTCAGATCTCCGGTATGCTGCTGTTCTCGGACTTCATCAAGCGGTTCGGTCAGGTGCAGTCTGATGGCTCCATCGAGCTCAACTCCACCGTCGAGTCGCTGGTCGTCTCGCTCATGAGTGTCGGAACGCTCTTCGGTGCCCTTACTGCCTCATAGTACGCATCCCCGCCCCAAAATACCTATCTACCTGGCCTCTAGGCTCCTTGCTAACGTATCCGCGTCTACAGTACTACGGATCTTCTCGGTCGGCGAAAGAGTCTTACATTCGGTGTCATCATCTTTATTATCGGCAACATTATTCAGATCACTGCCATGGAGAGTTGGGTCCACATGATGATGGGTCGTTTCACAGCTGGTCTCGGCGTCGGAAACCTCTCGGTCGGCGTTCCCATGTTCCAGGGCGAGTGCTCGCCCCGCCAGATCCGCGGCGCCGTCGTCTCCTCGTACCAGCTCATGATCACCTTTGGTATCCTCATCTCCAACCTCGTTAACTACGGCGTCCGGAACATCGAGACGAGCGACGCCAGCTGGCGCGCCGTCATCGGCATCGGCATCGGCTTCTCGATTCCCCTCGGCGTCGGCGTCCTCTTCCTGCCCGAGTCGCCCCGGTGGCTCGCGACTCGCTCCGACTGGGAGGGCGCCCGGCTCTCTATGGCGAGGCTCCGTGGCGTTGCGGACGACCCTAACGACCAACAGGTCCTGGCTGACCTTCAGGAGATGCGTGAGCTCCTGCAGAAGGAGAGGGAAGTCGGCGTGGGCACGTGGTGGGAGTGCTTCATCCCGCAGAAGACGGGCGTTCCTAAGCAGGTCTACCGGACGTTCCTTGGCATTGCGCTCCAGTTCCTTCAGCAGTGGACTGGCACCAACTTCTTCTTCTACTACGGTATGTTTACATGATCCAGGACCATCCATCTCCTATCATAAAGCTAACAATGTTCTTTCAGGCGCTACTATCTTCAAGTCTGCGGGTATCGATGATCCCATCATGATGCAGCTCATCCTGGGAGCCGTCAACGTCGGCATGACCTTCCCCGGCCTGTATTTCGTTGAGAAGTTCGGTCGGAGGTGGCCTCTGATGATCGGCGGGCTGTGGCAGGCCGCGTGGATGATTGTCTTCGCCAGTGCTGGTGTTGCCATGGACCCGAACACGGACAGCCGGGCCGGAATCCTCATGATTGTCTCGGCGTGCATGTTCATCGCGTCCTTCGCCTCCACCTGGGGTCCCTTCTGCTGGGTCGTCGTCGCCGAGACCTTCCCCCTACGGACCCGTGCCAAGCAGGCCTCGCTCGCCACTGCCGGCAACTGGCTCGGAAATTTCCTCATCTCCTTCCTCACCCCCTACGCCAACGAGGGCATCGGCTTCAGCTACGGCTACGTCTTCGCTGGCTGCAACATCGCCGCTTTCGCCGTCGCCTGCTTCTTCCTCTATGAGTCCTCGGGCCTCAGCCTTGAGAACGTCGACATGATGTACAGCGACCCGGCCGTCAAGCCCTGGAACTCCAAGTCGTGGCTGCCGCCTGGCTACTCCACGCGCGGCGACAAGGACGAGACCCAAAAGGGCGTCGGTTCGGATGACGGCTATGGCGGCGAGAAGAGGGATGCGGGTGGGGAACAGCCGGGGATCGAGTACAAGGCGTAGGGTGCTCGATCTTGGTTGTTTCTAGTTGGAAGGTTGGGGTAACGTCTTTATGATTCGAGTGTTTTTTGGTTCGTTCACTCGGGAGGCATATTTGTTTTCTTTGGGGTATATATATATACTGGCGCAAGGTAAAGGTGCAATCTCGTCGGTTTTTTAGACACAATTTAAGCGATCCATGAACCTGAAAATACTATGATCCGAGACCATGCTGTGGTGTGTAGAGTGAATTATTCGTAAATTGGATCTTGTTAGTCGAGGCCGCCTCAATTTCGTTGGACATTCGTCGGTTGTCCATGCTCAGTTTTTAAACCCGTGGGGGCGGCAGCTTGATGTGGGAAGTGAAAAGCGTGATGAGGTGTAAGTCGGACTGGGGACGGGTGGTCGGGCATAAAGTAAGTCCCTTGCTATATCCGATATCCCCACTCTTCCCCCTGATTGTGGCTGGTCGGTCTCCCATCCGCTGGCCACAGCGAAAAGGAATCAGTGCTAGTCACTTATACCGCTCACAGCGTCACCTGTTTCTTTCCATGGAAATATTGCCAGGAACTTTACCAGCAAACAATACGGGCCAGGATAGGTGCGAGATAACGTACATCTATAGTGGTAATAACAGACTGGTTCTATTCTTCTTGTTTGTTTCACTGTTATCCTCGCCGTGCTATAAGACTATATATCGTATCCCACGGGCATGGCAGGCCCGGACTTACGATTCAAATTCTCCTATCTCCGTCAGCCGTCTTCCAAAGACACGGCCGATATTATCCGACCACGCAGCAATATCCCTCATATACCCGGCAGCCTCCTCCAAATCCGCACTTCTATCGTACCTCTATCCTGCATCCATAGTGACTCCTGTCCACTCTCCCCAATCGATCGTCCGAAGTAGCAATCACCCGAAATGAATCTCATCATTGCAGGTTCCACGGGCTCACTAGGCGGCGAGCTCATCCGCCAGAGCTTGCGCATTCCGGCGGTTTCCTCGGTCGTGGCGCTGGGCCGCAGGCCCTTCCCTGTTCCGGAAGGGACGGATGCGGCGAAGCTGAAGAGCGTTGTGGTTGAGGATTTTGGTAGCTACTCGGATAATGTGCGCAAGGAGTTCGAAGGGGCGAATGCGTGTATCTGGTATAAGGCCCAGCTTTATTCGCCACTGTTTTATTCCTTAGCAGGAGCACTTTGAAGCGGAGACATAAATCCCCCTCGCAATACAGAGAGCTGACCGCTTGACACTCCAGGACGATCGCCGTCACACCTTCGAAGGCGAAGGATATGGCCAGCGAGGACGTCACTCGCGTATGCCAGACCTATGCCGTCGATGGCCTACGCGTCCTCTCCGAGTCATCGCCTGCCCGCCCGCTACGCTACATCTACCTCAGTGGCATGCTCTCCGAGCGCGACCAGACAAAGAGACCGACCTTTGCGGCCGAGTACTGTCTCATGCGAGTAAGTTCCATCCCTTGCCAGCTATACTTACTAAGATTTCGCCTCTGTACAATGCTAACGAGCGACGGATGTGCAGGGCCAAACTGAGAACATGGTCCTCCGGTTTGGAAAAGAAAGCCAAGGGGCGGTGGAGGTGAACATCGTAAAGCCGGGGCTCATCATTGAGCCGGGTAATACTCTTAAGGCTATGGCGGCTCAGGTGGGAGCGGCGATCTCGGTGCTGGATAGCGTGGGCCTGCAGGAGTGCGCGGCTGCGATACTTGACCAGACGGTGAATGGGTTTGAGAAGGAGACGATTGAGAATGCCGATTTGAGGAGAATTGGGAAGAAGGTGCTGAAGGTTTAGGAGATTTGAAGCATGGCTAACTCGGGGTTCGCTCTATATCCACTGCTTGGAAAACTGGAAGTAGTGTGAACAGCTTGGGGCCGTCATATGCCAGATCGTCCGGACATGGGTTTCGTGAACAGCACGTTCTTAGGATGCACGAAATACCAATGGTTTACGGTTACTTCTCCCTATCATGGATACCACACAATTCTATTGTTTCTAGGAACAGGCGTTTTAAAACACCACTTTTGATGCGGCGGCTGTGTCATATGCCGGGTGGACTATTTGGCAAGGGTCATTATATAGGTGTAGCTTTGAAGCCGGCATAGGCGCTTTACCATTCACAGTATATACTCCCCTCAAGCTTCGACGAATAAGAGCCCCTGAATTATTGGTGTTATTTCCAGGGATATCCCCTACGCGGTCACTTGCTGTACATAATTACTAGGTTCATGCCCTCCGTAGTGGTCCCTTCTCAAGCTATCTAGGGATTGGCCAAGGTGTCTCACGAAGTGGATGGGGGCGTTCATAAGGTGCTTCAACGCTTCGGTTAACATATAACAGCTCTAAAATGTCGTCCAATCATATTGGCGAATACTTACTCGCAACGTTTGAGCGAGCTACGCGCGGTCACAGCCTTCAAGCGGCCCGAGCGCCGGCAGCGGAGGACGTCGCCGCAAACTCGGTATCTTTAGCGTCCCCACTTCCGGCCGGGGTTGTGAGAATGTAGTGGATCCCCCCAAATTACCCCGCATGTTAATACATAGTCCTGTTATCCCAGCAACGTGGTCAGCTTGCCCATTTCGTCGGGCCCATCTCTCATAACTGGCACCCTGCAAGAGAACACCCGTGCAGGGGTTTCTGACTGTCACGTTCTACCGTACATCATTCCGCCCTAATGGAGCGGATCGACCGGCGGCGGCGGCAACAGCGCACGGCGTGCGACACGTGCCGGAGACGCAAGAGTAAATGCGACTTGGTGTACCGGAAGCCGTGCTCCGTCTGCGCGAGGATCGGCCAGGAGTGCAGGTAAGGCCGTCGCCCCATCTCATCCCAAATCTCCGCCCGCGCTGAACATGCATGGCCAGAACCACGGCAGACTGCCCCCTGCCCAGATCGAGACCCCGCCGGGCCGTTCCGCCTCAGCAGCAGCTCTCGTCACCCTCCGGCTCCATAACAGCCGCCTCCAGCAGTGGACTCGCGCATTCCTTCAACGATACTGGTGTTAGCCCTGGCGGTACATTACATGAGAGTCCCCTTGTTGACCCTGGTCCCGGACCAGACCTTGTGCTGCAAACAAGTGGCGAGGACGGTGCAGGCGACGGCACGAGCAATGACTCGCCCACGGGTTCACACACCGTGGTCACGGAGCGAGAAAGGGCAGCCGACGGGCTGGCGAGAGAGGGCCTCAGTCAGTTCTTCCAGCGCGGCGTCGATTCGACCGAGTGGCGGGTCTTCACCGACGCCGAGCTTCGCCTCGTCTATGTCGGCACCCCAACGTCCAACCTGGTCCATCTAGTCCGGCTCAAGTGGCTCCCGACCCCGACCCTTCATCTTCCGCATCCGCCCCTGAGGCCGCCCCTTCCGTGGAAGCCCGAGAGCGTCTGGGGTCTCGCCGCCGGCCCTGACGTCGCCAACGACACGGCCTGTTTTCCCTCGCAGGAGGTCAGGGACGCGCTGGTCGCCGCGTTTTTCGAGAAGATACACCCGGGCTTTCCGATTATCGAGGAGTCCCTCTTTCGGAGCCAGTATCGCGACAGGGAAAAGCCTCCCCCTCTTCTACTATTCCAGGCGATTCTCCTCGTCGGCGCCCACGTTTGCGACCATCCCGTTGTTGCGTCGTCCCGCATGGTGGTGATGCGGACCTTGTTTCGGCGGGCCTCTATGCTATTTCACCTCAGGCACGAGGACGATCGACTGCACATGGTCCAGGCTGCCCTCCTCTTCACTTGGCATCTGGAAAACGCCGACACTGTCTGTGGTGGTAGCTACTACTGGCTCGGCATCGCCTATCGTATTGCCTACGGCATGGGCCTCCACCGAGATCTGTCGCCCCTAGCAATTAGCCGCCTTCCTCAGTGGGAGCGGCGCATGTATCGGCGCATATGGTGGACGATGTTTCAGGCGGAGGTGTTCTCCTGCCTGGAGCACGGCCGCCCTTGCATATTCAGCTTGAGCGAGACGGACCAGCCTCGGCTGGACCCCAGCGACTTCGCAGAGGGTGACGACGAACACATCAATGAGGGCGTCCGGCTTGAGTATTGTTCCAAGAATATTAGCCTATGTTTTATTATTCTTCAGATCCTGAATCTTAACAGCCCGTCTGCGGCGAACCCGGACCCCTCGGCCGTGTCCTCCATCGAGGCCGCCCTGGCCGCCTTTGCTCTGGACCTCCCTAGCACGACTGACTTTTGGTCATGCCAGCTACGCATGCATTACAACATGGCATTATTACATTTACATCGCAACTCTCCATCCGTCGAAGGCCACGCTCCTACTAACGCTACCGGGGCTACAGTGGCCGCCCCAGCTCCCGACGCCAAGGCCCGGGAGATATGCAGCGACGCGTCGCAGGCCATACTCGCCTCCATGGAAACCATATGCAACCGCCGCTGGGTAGGCCAGTGCTACTTCACGGGCGTCTCAGCCATCATGGCGGCCGCCATACAGATCACGGTCGACGCGAGGTTGGCCCTGACGCAGGGGTCGGCGCTGCTCGCTCTCAGTGCCCAGGATCGTCTCGTCAGGCTCCTCGACTGCGCCCGGGAGCTGGAGCGCTATTGGCCTAGCGCGGGGGCCGTCCACGGGCTCTTTGCTCAGTTATCGGACGAGCTTAAGCTCCTCGCCAAGAACCTACAGTCGTCGTCCCATGGGATGGATCGCCAGGGGGCCTCGGACCTCGGATGGATCTGGGATCGGGCGTTCGACTCGTTCACCTTCGCTATTCCTACCGACTTTAATTCCGATGAGTGGATGAACGATGAGTTGTTCCGCCAGGGGCTGAGCTAAGTGCAGTTCCGGCGGGTCTTCATAATACCATTTCTACAAAGGACGGTGTATATCACGGTCAAACGATGTTGGATAGTGGCCTTGTATCAAATCTTGTCTTGATAATAGTACTGCTTAACGGATGAACTGCTGGACATAGTCCCGGCCCAGCCCAACCTTTTCATAATGATCCTTTGCCAGCTGCAGCTTGCTAAACACATCCTCCACTCCCAGCGGGGTGCCATCGGCGTCGACATAAATGTACGCTCCCGTCACGTGGAAGAGCGTTACCATCTCCTCGACACCGTCGGGGACCTCGAGCGTGTGGATGTCACCCGGCGGCTCGAACGCGTGGCTGCCCTCTGTCGCCCACCACGGGTGCTCGAGGTAGTGCCACTTTCCCTTGAGGGTGGTGGCGTGTACGGGCCCCGTATGCCGGTGGCGAGAGAGAATACCCGATTTGCGCACACGGAGGAGGTTGACGAAGTAGCCATGCGACACATTGAATACGAGGGGCCGGAACCATACGTCCTGGTTTCTGTTAGCCTACGCTTCTTCTACCGAGGGCCAGATGTCTTCGGTCTCTAGCTCACTTGCCTTTGCCTGGGGTACCCAAAGTCGTTCGTCAAAGTCGAGACTCAGGACGTTGGGGACGACGAGATCTTCGGGGACGTTTGGGAGAGGGGGCCCTCGGTAGGCCACTGCCTCGGCGTCGGGTCGCACGGTGCCCATAATTCAAATTTGGGGTTTCTTTCCTTTTTGGAATCTTAGTTCTGTGATACTATCGCACCTATGGATCGGTCTGCGCTATGAAAACAAGCGAACAATTGACTGAGACAATTTATGTACACAATATCTTCAAGGCTGCCTTGCGTCCTGCAATTATGTTTTTTTCCCTTCATCACCGAGCGAGCATTTTCGGACCCAGTAGCTTCGGAGCTAGAGCGTTAGCATCGGCTGATGGATGACGGAGCTGTCGGACCAGCAGCTCCTGTTTGCATTCGACCCGAGGCTCTGTACCTTTTCTGGCTCTCCGCGGTACTTCCAAGATGCCGACGGTGGATTGACCCATTTGGGTCACTCCTCAATTGATGTACAAATTATGTAGAGCTATCGCCCGGCAGCCATCCCGTTCTCGTCTGCCGCAGAACAATAACGGGCCATCGCGGGGAATGGTGGGTCCGCTGTCGGACCTAGGTACCTCCGAAGCGGGGCCATTGTACCTCCGACGTTAATGCAACCTCCGACAGGTAAACCCAACTTCACTCACCATATCCCGGCATGTGGGTGCTCGGCCAGAGCGACCCGGTGTACCGGATCGTATCGGGATAGTTCAGGGGCGCTCTAAGCTCCGGGCTCCGAGGATAAGCCACTGAGAACGGCGCTCCACGCCCCGCAAAGCCCCAATTGACTAGGTCCGGTGTCAGGCGCGTCACGCACTAGCTATCGTAATTCCCTCCTGTCGTCATCAAGACCGGGCAGCCATCTATTGGTCCCAACCCCGGATTACCCCAGGCCATCCTTAGTGGACCTCGCGTCTATCCTGGGAATTTTGCGGGGAAGCCTAGTGTAAGCCAGGGAAGCTGGAGCAAGGGTCAGAACAGCCCAAGGTGTACAAAGATATAACAAATGGCAATCTTCCCATCCCCCGCGCCATCGCGGCTCTTCATACGCTTCCAAACCATCTGAGCTTCAAATTTGCTCCTTCGTTGCATTTCCTGATCACTTGCAACTCAGAATCCATGGCCGACGCGATAGAGAAAGGGACCTATCAGGGGCCGACATCCAGTCACTATGGGGACATCGGACCCGCCGAAACGCCGGGGCAGACGGGGGGGGACTGGTCGCTCAAAGAAGCCAGCGGCGATGAGGATTTCGAAATCTTCCGGTCGACGGCCGACGGCGTCAACTTTCGCACTCTCAGCTGGATGTGGGCCTCTGTCATCTTCCTCAAGAGTGCGTTCGAATCAGCTCTCTCTAAACGCACAGTTGGCCCGACTTATGAATGGCTTGCTAATCTGAGCGTGTCTTCCTTTCTGATTCAGTGGTCTTTGCAACGGGCGTCATGACGATCCCCTCGGCCATGTACTCTCTCGGCGCGGCGCCGGGCGCCCTCAACGTCGTCGGCTGGGGCGCCCTGAGCACGTACGTCGGCGTCATTCAGGGAAATTTCCGCAACCGCCACCCGCGGTGCCACTCCATCGCTGACATGGCGGAGATCGTCGGGGGCAGAGCGCTGCAGGAGCTCACCTCAATCCTGTTCGTCGCGACTTGGATCATCGCTGCGGCCTCCTGCGTCTCCGGGGCGTCGACGGCGCTGAACGCCCTCTCCGAGCACGCAATTTGCACCAACTACTTCTCCCTCATTGCCATGTTCTGCATGATTATCATGTCTAGTATCCGCAAGTTCGGGAACTTGAGCTGGCTCACGTGGGTCGGTTTCGCGTGCGTGTTTACGGCTGTTTTGATCGTGGTGATCGGCGTTACGTTCAATGACCGTCCAGCCGCTGCGCCGCAAACAGGAGACTTTGAGTTGGGGTATCACGCCTTTAACAATCCGTCGTTCGTCGAGGGCATCTCCGCGTCTGTGACGATATTCGCGGCGGGAGCTGGGACTTCGGCGTTTCTGCCCATTATCTCCGAGATGCGCAACCCGCGCGACTACAAGAAGTCTCTGTACGTTTCTATGTTTGTCATGAACGCGTGCTACCTGACGTTCAGCTTGGTGGTGTACCGCTGGTGCGGACAGTGGGTTGCGTCGCCGTCGCTCGGCAGCGCGGGTCCCACCCTCAAAAAGGTGTCCTACGGTATCGCCTTGTTTGGTCTCCTGGTTACAGGCTGTCTATATGTATGCGTTACTCCACCTTCGTCATGGTCCCTGCTGTTCCCTCCCTTTGGTCTAACATATACGGGCTGGCAGGTCCACGTCTCGGCGAAATCCATCTTCGTCCGCATCCTTCGAAACTCGAAGCACCTACAGGCGAACACGCTAGTCCACTGGGGCACCTGGATGGGCTGCACTGTGATCCTGTCGATTATTGCGTTCCTGATAGCCTCGGCCGTCCCCATCTTCAACTACATTCTGGGCCTCGCGGGGAGCCTGGGGTTCGCGCCTATTGCCCTGGTCCTGCCGGCCTGGATTTGGTTGTACGACCACGGAGACTGGAGGACCGCGTCTCCGGGGAAGGCGGTCGCGTATTACTTGCACTGGCTCATGGCGCTGATTGGCTGCTTCATGTGCGTCGGCGGAACGTACGGGGTCATTCAGTCGGTGGTCGACGCTTATGCGGAGGGGACCGTTGGCTCTGTCTTTTCTTGTGCGGACAATAGTAACTCTTCTTGAATACGGTGGGAGTAGGTTGGAGTACTAGGATGATATAAGATAAGCTAGAAAACTTTTTGCGCATAGGTGATCTGGAAACGAGGCCGGGGTACCTTGTATGCTGCGTTTTCGAGGATTTAAAGTGATAAAACAATACCAGAAGTTGTACCGCACAGGCATTCTCCACTATCGCTAGCAGGCAGTTAAAAAGAAAATTCGACCTACTTAAGAGTGGAATGTCCGGCAGTCCATTCCTAAACCGTTTGGCTCTATCTGTCTTGTTACACGGACGAAAGTCCAGCCTACACTGGTTTATCCGGCCATACGAACAGGCATGCGCCTTAAGGATGAGCTTCGTACACAAAATCATTCTCAATATACGGCGGTCATACTTCTTCGAGGAGGCTTTCGCCCCTCGACGATTCCGAGCTCATCGTCACGCCACACTCTGTGGCAACGAGGTTTCTCGGTGCAGGTGAGAATGCAGTGGAGATTTGTAAAAGAATTGTTGGGTAAAGTGAACGGTGAGAAGCTTACCAACGGTGTCCGGGGACAACTCCCGTATGATGCGGGGTGTCGGTGCGGGGCGCCTGGCGGGGCTCAGAGGCTGTGGAGGGTCCGAGGTCCGTTGACGGAGACGGAGCTTCTCACTTTATCTCCACCCTAGCTGTCGGATCTAACTAACGGCATGAGGCAGGCGGGGCCAGATTTGGCTAGGGTAGATAACACCACTTGGTCTCACTGAATTCACCGCCGCGTCATTGTTCAATCCAAGCCGTTACCCCTACGCTGCTCTCAGACTCCTGCCCCATCCACACCGCGCTCTCTCGAATCAAGATGCCTCCGATCAAGAGCAAAGCCCACATCAACGTTGACCTAGGCGAGGCCTATGGGAACCTCAAGTGCGGGCCTGACGAGGAGCTTTTCCCCTTCATCGACCAAGCAAACATTGCCTGCGGCTTCCAGTATGCCTTCCTGTAGAGACTGTCCCCAGAGTCACCCGTTACTGACCAATCCTTCCTCTCTAGCTCGGGGTAAACAATCCTAGTCATATATTGCAATTTTAATTCAGTACTAATAATGTAGGGACCCCATGGTCATGGCCCGTACCGTCCGCGCCTGCAAACAGTACAATATCAAGGCGGGCGCACACCCCGGTCTGCCGGATCTCCAGGGCTTCGGGCGGCGGGAACTAGTCCTGTCTCTGGAGGAGCACACGGCCAATGTCGTCTATCAGGTGGGCGCTCTCAAGGCCTTCCTTGAGCGCGAGGGGATGAGCCTGAGCCACGTCAAGCCCCACGGGATGTTGTACGGCCTTTGCTGCCGCGACCCGGACGTGGCACGGGCCGTCATGGCAGGTATTCCGAAAGACGTCCCAGTGATTGGGCTACCGGGGACGTACATGGAGACGGCTGCGCGTGAGGCCGGGTTGACGTTTTGGGCTGAGTTCTTTGCGGATGTGAGATATAGCAGCGATGGAAAGCTTGTTATCGAGAGGAAGAGGCTGCCCTGGGAGTTGGAAGACGTTAGGAAGCACGTTTCGCAGCAGGTTGGCGAGTCGAGCGTTACTAGTGTTGACGGGAAGACGGTTACGTTTGACCTCAAGGATAACCCGGTGACCATCTGCTGCCATTCTGACAGCCCGGACTGCGTTGGAATTGTTAAAACTACACGGGAGGTGGTCGACGCGTTCAACGCGAAGATGGGCTATTCATGAGTGGACTAGTATAGTAGATGAAATTAAGAGTCCGCCCTGATGACCGTGGCTGTCGCATCTAGAATTGTCCCAGTCAATGGTTGCAGTATAACAGAGATCTAATATCGCAGGTCATCGAATTGGAATTAACTCAAATAAAAGTAAACGATTAAATGGAAAAGTCGACTGCGTACTATCCCGTTCAATCGTTGCCGGGCCGCACATTCGGACTATTTAAAAATTGGACAATAAGTGAAAACAAAATATCGCCTAGACTATCCTATCTCCGCCTAAGCGTGGCGAACATGTGGCGCATTGGCTGCCTCAATCAAGCCCATTTGACCCTGGAAAATCCCCGAGTGTACCTACATCCCTGAAAGCACTACTGAGCACCTCCACAGCCTTGGTAAGAGCCTCCTCGGAGATCGTCAACGGGGGACTAAACCGCAGCCTGTTTGCGCTGTTCCCGCACAACACGCCACGGAGCGCACAGAGGGCGGCAATTCGACGCGCAGTGATTCCCTTCGAAGGTACTTCCTCGATGACGAGGGTCTGGAAGAGGCCCCGCCCGCGCCCCCGATGCTCGAGCACATGCGGTAGGGCGGCGTTGTCGATGGATTCCGCTAGGAAGTCGCCGAGTCGCTGTGCCCGCGCTGAAATGTTCTCTTCCTCGAGGATGTCAAGGGCGGCAAGGGCTGCTGCGCAAGCGGCCGGAATTCCTGCATAGGTGCTGGCTACATCGTATGGCTCGAGAATGTCCATGACGTGGCCCTTGCCCATTACGACGGACATGGGAACGACACCTTGACGCACGTTAGTCTTCCATCCTTTGCCAAGTAAGATAGCTATCGCTAAGGACTACCTCGAGAAGACCACGAGTTCAAGTGCGATGCTGTCAAGATGTTTTCCTTACCTCCGGTAACGGCTTTGCCCAGCGCAACTATGTCTGGGCTAACGCCTGCATCATGTTGATAGGCAAGGTCCTTTCCCGTCCGACCAAACCCCGTCTGGATTTCGTCGCAAATGAATAGGATGTTATGCTTTTGGCAAAGATCCTGGGCGGCCTTGAGGTAGCCCTCTGGCGGGACTCTCGTGCTGTCCGGGTCAGTCCTTGCCTCCTTTGATAGAATCAGATATTTCATGCATACCCAGCCAAACCCTGAATGGGCTCGACCATGAATGCCGCGATTCGATGGCCACTCTCATCCAGTACTTGCTCAAGATCCTCGATATTACCGTATCGCACCAGTTTCCCGCTCGCGGGGCCAAAGGGACCGACGTGGGGGATGTGTTTTCCAAAGCCTTATGAACCAGGGATTATTAGCATTGCTCCCGGCTTGCAAGGGGTGGGGTCTTGGAGGCTGACGCACTCTCTGCCATTACGTTGGAGAGGTTCATGGTTACGAGTGTGACGCCGTGGTAGCAGCGGTCCGTCGTTAGAATCCATGCTTCGTCGGCGGGCACCTTCTTCTTGACGTAGGCCCACTTGCGGGCAATCTTGATGCAAGCGTCGATGGCCTCTGACCCGCTGACCATGGAAGTTATCCTGTCAAAGCCAAATTTCTTGGGACACCATGGTCAGGCACTGGAGAAATGACTGATTATTGGCAGCCGAGGACAGAGAAACATTCATACCTTGTTCAAGCGCTCTGCTAGCTCTGCATAGAGCGGGTGAACGTAGGAGGAGTTAACCAGCGCCACCTTTCGGACTTGGTCCACGACAGCTTCAACGATCTTGGGGTGGGAGTGCCCAAAGTTCGTAACCGCAAACTGGGATATCATATCGATGTACTCCTTGCCGTCCACATCTCTGACAGTGTGACCCTCCGCACTCTCCCAGACGACCTAATTCAGAAGTCAGAGCAGTAGTCCACCTCCCGGGAGTGGAACGCGAGAAAAGGTTATGAACATACGGGAAACGTTGCAAATCCTGGGACGATGTTGTTGCGCCACGTCTCAACGTGCTTTAGTGCCCGAGGGCTCAGCGTGTAAGGAGCCTTGGCCACATCAGGACTGTGCTGCCGTTCCTCGGCGAAGACTCCAAGAGCAGGGGCCATATTTCCAGATCGTATGGGGTTGAAGTGAGATTAAACTAGGATCTTGGGCAATTCCAATGCAGAGATAGAACTTGTGACTAGACATCTCGTGCGTGTTTCTACGAGGAAGTTATGCATTTTCACCGCGCTAGTTAATATTCGAGTCAAAACACCACGGGGACTAGGAACAACGTAGCACCCCTGTGAGAAACTGACCTGTCAATTCCCTCATCGGAAGGCGACTTCGCGTGACGGGTGTTAGATCGGAGCTCACGGAGCGGAGCCGGAGTCGGACCCCCGACGCCCCTCGATCGGAGGTCAAAAGGTACCCCGCCAAGGTCCGATGCCTCATTTCCACGCTCCTCCTTCCTTCCATGCGGGGGCCCCGTGGGGCAATTTATGCAAGCCCGAACTAGTGTTAGCCACAAACCCGACGCGCCGAAGACGGACCCGGATTTCGGACACCAGCGATTCGGCACGATTTTGATAAATTCCCCCGCATTGCTAGTCATGAAATATCAAGAATAAGACTTATGCCCGAAAGGCCTACCTCGTGAAGTACCACCCGCACCACTATGAACATGGACGCCTTGAAAGTTGTGCTTATAGCCAATAGGGGGGAGATAGCCGTCCGGCTGATCAGTGCCGCTCGGTAAGCTCATATTCCTTGTCGTGGGGGCTCATGAGACTTTGCGTGACTAATATGCTGGTCTAGTCGCCTGGGGTTGCGATCGGTGGCGATATACACCGAGCCCGACGCGGCGTCTGCCCATGTGTTCGCCGCCGACACGGCCTGTTTACTCCACGGCCCGCCTGCGTCGGCATATCTCGATATGTTAGTACCTCTTGGTCACGGAAACACATCCCTCTCCCAAGGCTGTGGGCCTATCACGCCTATGTCGACTAACCTTGCCCTTCAAGTGACCAAATAATCAACCTAGCCAAGGACAATGCCGTTGACGCCGTCATCCCGGGGTACGGGTTCCTGTCCGAGAATCCAGACTTTCCGAGACGCCTACAACAAAACGGCATCACCTTTGTCGGCCCCGCGGCGGAGACTATCGAATCTCTCGGGCTGAAGCACACGGCACGAGAGCATGCCATTCGTGCCGGCGTCCCCGTGGTTCCGGGAAGCGATGGACTTGTTGATAATGAGGATGACGCGGTCGCCATTGCCGAACGCCTGGGGTTTCCTGTATGCTTAGACCCTATAAGAGCGTTACTGTAAGTTTACGGTATAAGAGGCTAACATATTGCTGTAGGTGATGTTGAAAGCCACGGCTGGGGGCGGTGGCATGGGGCTGCTCATCTGCGAAGCGGAAGATGCAGTTCGCAGCTCGTTTCACAAGGTACAGGAGCGCGGCGGCACGCTTTTCAAGAACTCCGGTGTCTTTGTGGAGCGCTTCTTTCCCAGGAGCCGCCACATCGAAGTCCAGGTGCTCGGTAACGGGCTGGGAAACGCTATTTCGGTAGGAGAACGCGAATGCTCGATCCAAAGGCGACACCAGAAGGTGATTGAGGAATGCCCCTCGTCGTACATCGAGAACAGATTTCCTCAGCTACGGAAGACATTGACCGAATGCGCCGTGAGGTTCGCAGAATCCGTTAACTATGCCTCGGTAGGCACGGTTGAGTTTCTTGTCGATGACGAGACGGGAGAGCACCTCTACTTGGAGATGAACACGAGGCTGCAGGTCGAGCATGGGATTACCGAGATTTGCTACGGCGTCGACCTGGTGGAACTAATGTACCGCCAAGCTGATGCTGAGAGGGCTGGCAGGGGTGGTTTAGCTGCTGACTTCCTTGAGAAGCTCCAGGCGACGACGCTGGAACCAAACGGCCACGCGATAGAGCTCCGTGTTTGTGCAGAGAACCCAGCTAGGGATTTCACTCCCTCACCCGGCGTTTTACAAGGTGTCCAGTGGTTCAAGCTGCCCGGGACGCGCGTGGACACCTGGATACGGCCGGGCCTCAGCATCAGCGCGAGCTATGGTAGGTTCTCCTTGCTCTTAATGCTATTCCCCAAGTTACGCTGTACTTACACAAACTAGATCCCCTCCTCGGCAAGATCATGCACCACGCATCCACCCGAAAACAAGCAATCAAAGAGATAATCGAGGTTTCGAAAAAGACCGTCATCACCGGTCCGCCAAACAACCTTGACTTCCTGCAAGCCATCCTCCAGTCTTCGAAGTTCGTTAGCGGCAACACCATTACCGCCTTCCTGGACGACTTTGACTTTTCTCCGGCTGCCATCGATGTACTATCTGGCGGTTCTTACACCACTGTACAAGACTATCCGGGGCGGCCGACCCTCGGACGAGGGTTTGGACACGCGGGGCCTATGGACCCGCTCGCGTTCAAGATCGCCAACATTATCGCCGGAAACGATGCCGCGGTAGAGGCCTTAGAAATCACCCTCAGTGGCCCAGATTTGCGGTTCTTGGGCAGCGCCGTGGTCGCGCTGTGCGGACCTCCGGTCGATGCCACACTAGACGGTGAACCGATGTCGCTCTGGACGAAGATATTTGTCCGCGCTGGTCAGCGACTGACCATTGGAAAGATGGCGTCCGGTGCTAGGTGCTATCTCGCGATCAAGGGAGGCCTTCCATCAGTTCCCGAGTGGTTCGGGTCAAAGGCAACTAACCCCGGCGTGGGAATCGGAGGTTACCAGAATCGACCGCTCAAGGCCGGCGATTACCTCGCACTGCAAGAGTGTTCCGAGAAGAGTTCCGATGGCCGTTCTGCGGGCAGAGTCCCTAGTTCCGCACTGCCACAGTTCCCTGAACACTGGGACATTCGGGTTACTGGAGGCCCGTACGAGGAAGGATATCTCCTTCCCGAGGATATGGACATGATCTACACGCACAGGTGGGAGATCTCACACAACGCAGCCAGGGGCGGTATCCGTCTAGTAGGACCGAAACCGAAGTGGGCGCGGCCAGACGGAGGTGACGGAGGTTCACACCCGAGCAACGTCATTGAATGGGGGTATCCTCTCGGTGGCCTGAACTGGACAGGCGATGACCCAGTCATATTTCCAATGGACTGCCCCAACTTTGGAGGGTTCCTTTGCAGTCTCACCGTCATACACGCGGACCTCTGGAAGATAGGGCAGCTCAGGCCGGGAAGTACTCTGAGGTTTCACCGCGTCTCGATCGCGACGGCCCTCGACGCCCGCCGTGAGAACGAAAAGTATCTAAAGAACTTTGCGCGAGCGCTTAGCTCCGGCTCGTTTGCGGACGTCAGTCCAGCTTCCGCGCAGCTCTCGGTGGTTCTTCCTAGGTGCACCGACCCCGCCGTCGTCATGGAATTAGAACCGACGGAGGCCCATCCGAGGGTGACGTACCGCCAGGGCGGCGACAATTACCTCCTCGTGGAATATGGCACGGGGTCCTTTGACCTGAACCACAAGAGCCGCGCGACAACGCTGAGTCGGAAGCTCAGGGAGGGCGGCGGCGGCATCTCGTTCGAGTCGGGGCTCATAAACGCCGTCGGCTGCGGTACGTCCCTGCAGATCTACTACGACGGCCTCCAGATACCACAGGCGAAGTTGGTTGAGCACCTGGTCTCTCTCGAGTCGAAACTCGGGGATTTGCGGAGCGCAAAAATTGCGAACAGGACGTTCCGGCTCCCGCTTACGTTTACTCACAAGAAGATACCGGATACTATTGAGAGGTACATGACGAACCAGCGGAGCGAGGCCCCTTACCTACCGGATAACTTTGACTTTGTGGCGCGGAACAATGGAATCTCACGGGAGGAGCTTAGGAAGGTGTTCCTCGAAGCGGAGTTTGTCGCCGTGGGCGTCGGCTTCGTCATGGCCCTGCCCCAGTGTCTCCCCGCTGACCCACGCCACCGGCTTCGGTCTCCAAAGAAGAACCCGTCGCGAACTTTCACGCCCGCTGGTGCAGTCTCTTGGGGTGGCTCTTGTATGGCGCTGTATAACGCCGACGGACCGGGGGGGTACATGCTCACGGGTCTCACCATACCTGGCGTCGATGTGCTGGGGTTCAAGGAGGGGTTCTCGGCGGAGAGGCCGTACCTTTTTGAGGACATGGACGTTATTACCTTTTACGAGGTGAGCGAGGAAGAGTATGAGCGGCAGATGACGGTGTGGAGGAGCGGCCGGTACCGGTACGAGATGCGGGAGACTTACTTTGACATGGCTGAGCACAATTCGCTTTTGGAGGATACGAAGGACGAGGTCGTCCAGATGCGGGCTAGACAACGGGAGAGCGAGGCCGAGATGCAGCGGCTTGAAAGGGAGTCGTGGGCAAGGTGCTTAGAGGTACAAGCGCCAGGTCAAGCCTCCTCTGACAAAATCGAAAAATTGCTAAGGGGTAAGTGCTGATATTCTCTAACCTCTTCAGTAGCACTCCCAACTGATATTAACTGATTTGGTTACTTTAGACCCTGGCATCGAAATCTTCGAGGCCCCCGTTAACGCCCGAGTCTGGAGGGTGCTTGTCCATAAGAACGAGAAGCTGCGGGCGAAACAAGTGGTCGTTGTTCTTGAGGCGATGAAGATGGAGATCAACGTGAATGCGGATCCCCGCTTTGAGGGGTGTGTCGTGGAGGTTTTTGTTAAGCCGGGGGATACTGTGGAGAGTGGCAGAGCCCTCATAGCCGTCAGGAGGGCGTCACCAGATAACTGAATACAATTTTCACGCACTCAGTAGATTGGTTCATCACCGCACCTGGGTTGCCAACCCAACCTACCGGCCTGTCGTTAAATGCTAATACCGTTCTGTCATCCACCTACGTAAAGGCCAGTAGACAACGAAAATCATATCTTTCTGATATCGACTAGAACCCGATTCCTGTGATATTAATGGATTGAGAGCAGAAAAGCCATATCCAAAATCCGTAGGATCCGATGACACCGTTCACATCATGCCAGGTTTATGCCGATACCCAGCATATTCTAGCGTCCCGTCCTCCAGCCTATCCACGACTAAGCGTCCTCCGGCTTCCGACCCCAAACGACCTTCGCCCTATAGTACGGGTAGTGCCTCCCGAAGCGCACCTCACGGCGGAGGTGGGCAATGTAGACCTGGATTTCTTCCCGGGTCCAGCCGGCCGTGTTCGCTATGAACAAGATATAGCCCTCCGTGTCTGACTCGAGCACGACCTGGCCGAGGGTGCCGAGCTCTTTCAGGTGCGGGTCCTTGGGCCAAGGACCAATAGGGATCTAGTGGCGGGAACAGCCACGTTAGCATATTTTGCACCCTCCCCTCCGCCCACCGCGCTCCGCGAGGGAAATGCACAAAGGAGCTTCTCTCACCTTGAAGTTAAACTCCTGGATGTCGACGAAACCCGCCGCCTCCATCGCCTTCCGCTGCAGCTCATCCTCCAGCACAGTAAACGTTTGCCCCATCTTCTTCCCGCCCTCGGTGAAGAACTTGCCCCACTGTCCCAGCGCAGAGTCCTCCGCGATGGGCGTGTGGTCGCTCTGGAACATGCACGACGGCTCGACGCTCTCGTACCAGCCGCCAGGGCGGCAGGCCTTGAAGGCCTCCGCAAAGAGGGCGTTCCAGTCGGATGTGCTGCCAAGGAGCCAGCGGCTGTGGATGTAGTCGAAGGAGTTGGGGGTGAAGGTCCAGTCTTGGGTGTAGTCGTCGATTTCACTGGGGCGGAGAGGCCGGCATTAGCAGTAGCAACGGTGAGGGGTATAGAAGTGCATGTGGCGGGGACGTGGCGGTTAACGCGCAGCATAGGGGAATAGATTCCAGAATGGGATTTGACTAGGTGTGGCTTACAATTTCAAGTTCGGGGGGATCCAGGTTGGCTGGATAGGAGAGATATCGGTGCCTATGACTTCCGCCTCAGGGAACTCGTCGGCAAAGTCGCTACGTGGTTGTTAGTTTTTTTTAGAGCAGGTACTGCAAAGCTCCTAGGGGACATACATGGCCCAGATTCCTAACGAAGCATCGGTGATTAGCGAAAGAAGCCGGCAGCTGGCAAGTAGACGTGCGCTAGCTTACCGGTGCCGGTCCCAATATCGAGGGCCCGCTATGTTTGGTCAGTGGCCAATAGACATGGGATAACTAGGTGTGATGGCGTTCTGGACATACATGGACCTTATCCTTGTCCAGAGGGGCGAGATAGAGTTTATCGCCCAGCGCCAGAGTCATGGCATGGTGGCTAGTCATCCGGTTATTAGCCGTTGGTCTCGGGAGCCACGAGTAGTGGTGAGGGGGTAGGAACTGCAGCGGTCTTACTTGATGTCCAGAGACTCGCTTTGCGCCTCATCATTAGATCCCCTTAGATGTACACATGAGCGTCAGCTTAGAATGTTGCCAACAGCACATTGAGTGCCTGGACGAGGGCCTCAGTCGCCGTACCAGTAAGATGCATTTCCGACTTCGCTGTGGTACCGCCGACCGTGGAGCGTTCGATAGTTTAGAATGCTAGACGAAACCGAGGCGGTTGACGAAGTGGTCGACTCGCCGAACGCCGATTCCGCGTCATCCGGAACTGGCTCCTTTTCAGAATCAGCATGTCGGGGTGCCCCTCTCCGCTACTCGGATACCGTGCCTACCTGCTGCGTCCAGTGTTCGGCTGGCAAGATCCCGCCCGGGCCCGGGTCTGGTTCCTGGCCTGCGGGGCTGGCGGACTTTGATCTTGTCGGGCTTCTCGGAGCGGGCGGGGTTTTCGGGCTAGTCGGACTAGGTGGGCTCTTTGACCGCGGTGGGCTTTTTGCGCCGGGCGGGCTCTTCGCCGGCGGCGTATCCCCAGCCATGACTCTTTTTTTTAAGATTCCAACGACTAAAAGGTTGATCGTGTGAGGGCGTACGCCGCGGCGAGCTTGCAGAACAGGGGCCGGGAAGAAAAAGAGGTGGATAGAGAGAACTGCAACGTGGAAGGACAAATTAGTGCCGGGACGACCCCGTTTCCGCTGATACGTTTCGATAATAACACTGGGGCGACATTCCCCAGGGCCCACATTGGCCCACGTTGTGGGAGGGCCTGGCGTGCCAGGGGTGCCGTCTGAGCGGACACGAGGGAGTGTGAGGTGTGCATCAGGTGGAGAGGTTCTCCACTTTGGTGCAGGGAGCTTTGCCTTTCCTGGCGGCTTTCGAAGGTGAGAGGTGACGGAAATTTCCCCCGTCCAATCGTGGATGTGTTCCGGTCTGACAAAGGGAGGTTTCATCACATATCATATACCGAGGTGGAACGTTCCGGGCGTGTGATTGGCCTGGTAGCTCGCGAAGACCATGGTTCCCAGCTTTTCTCGCTTGAAGATGCTCAGCAATGTGAAGATGGGCAGGGTTCAAGTGCAGGGATAGTCGGCGTCGGGGCTTCGAGACCCGTTGCTGACTGAGCCGATCCGTCAGACATCGGTCTTGTTCAATCGGTAGCTTCCATTTACGTTTGAACGCAGAAGCAGCGTGTAAGGGGCACCTGAAATACGGTTGATGCGGGAGGAGTAGCTTGCCCAGCGTCACGCCAGTACGTGACCCAATCCGCGCCTTCCAACCCATAATGTTCCGTTGGCTCTTCGCGTCGTTCTTTCCCTTTTCTCCGCATTGGCTGGCCGGCTTTAAATACTGAACTTCACAAGTAATAGTAATTAACGCTTTTGATCTCGGCACGCTTACCAAGATTCTACCTCCCTAGTCGAAGATAAACGCCGTGGTATGTCATAGTGGAAGCAAGTGGAACAACAATTAGGAGCTTCATAGTGGATAATGGAACTACGATTGTCAACGTTAAGTTTATAGTGATGAGTTTTGCCGAGTAAGGATTTGTTGCGATGAACTAGGACAGACACAACGAAGAGACACTTGCACAAACTATACTAGAATGCTGAGATAGTCTGATCCGACTGAGAGTCATCACTGCGGGTCACGGGTTTTACTATGGAAATAATCTGGTAAGCATGTAGACGCTGACTTTTGGGTTGGAAGACCCTCAGTCTCTGTATATTTATTCATGTTCTATCATCCTTGTCGTTGAACATTTCAAGGCACCTCTTACAGGTTTCTGGGGGTCGGACCTCTCGGAGTGCGCCGTCGGGGTGTTTGCTGGGGTTTTTGTTTCGCGCTGTTCAGGTGAAGTAGTGGATATTTGCCCTTTACCCGCTCTGAGCCCTCGATCTCTGAGTTGGGGCAACCGGCGGCGAATGGCGGTCGGCTAAGGATTGTACGTGCGATGACGCGGATCCCTTTCCTGGCGGGACACCCCCTTGCGCTTTCGCCTAACCTGTAGTCAATACCCATATCTCCTCGACCATGGGGCCACTCATCGAACCTCTTTCTTCTGAATATCCGCGACGTCGTCTCTCGTTATTTCGTCCTCCGGCTTGCGAGCCAGTTCTCCTTCCTTGGCGAGGAAGTTCATCTGCCGGTCGTGTAGGCTCTGGGCAGTCGCTAACAGGTCATTAGCTGGCGTTTGGCTGGGAAGGCGGGGGGGTATAGATTGTAAGACGCACCTGCAGTTCCCCCGGGGACAGGGCCCCATCCCGTCATGTCCCTTTCCTCCTTCTTGAGGCTTGACACTTCTTCCTGGGAGATGGGCTGGCCGGCGGCGGCCCGTTCTTGGACCTCGCGCTTGTTTGGGTATTCCATCGTTCGATTCGCCTTAAGATTGGAGCCTTGTCATTGAATTAGAGGGTGTGGTTTCTTGTATATAAATCAAAGAAGTCGGTTTCGTTGATTAAACTAATGGGAGTTGCCCCCTTTATACCTTTGAGCCGTTCGTGATGGCCGGTGACGTCGAATGTGGGGCCGTCGGCGGCCCGGGTTCGCTGGGTGCCACACCTAGGACGTCACGCTGATTTAGTCAACGATGAGGGATAAGGTACCGCTGTAGACTGGGTGTCCCGGCTCGAGTTGGTTAAAAACTGGGGTAAATACTCCAGTTATGTAGTCGCCTTTATGTGTTCCAAGAAGGCTTGTGATATTTACGGTTCCTTTCATCTGGACATTGTTGCAGCTCCCGAAGTGCAGCAGTTGAGCCTTTTGCCAGCCAGCCAATCAACTCATACAAGTAGAGGCGGATAAAAGTTGCCATGCAAATATCTTTTGCTTGTTGTCATAGTCATATTAACGCAAAGTTCGCGAGGGTCTAGATGGGCTGGGATCCTCTGATACGAGGACCAACATATTTGAGTGCCGATATTCGCAAATAGACGACAGCCGTCGTATTTGCCCATAGACGGACGCCTGTAAAAGATAATTACTCAAGACGGAGCGATACAGCCCTGGCTAGCGGTCCCTATTGTACTAGACACTCAGGCGAACGGCTTCCTCTGGACCCCCAGGTTATAAACGGCCGTGTATTTCTTAGCTAAGAATGAACGAGCGGACTGCACCAGAGGTGCAAACGAATCCAAATCTCCTAGCCAGTCACCCCCATCACAACACTCCCAAGCCGCAAGATTGTACTCTCAACTCAGATCTACCCACAGCGGCCGGTGGCGCCCCCAGCGCAGTCACCGGCATACCCGTAGTCGCAGCACCCGCCGCTCCCGTTGCACTGGTAGACGTGGCTGACGCTGCCACCGCTGCCAAGGGCCGACACGACGTAGGAGCCCCCGGAGCGGCAGTTGGCGCAGTAGACGCCCGCGAAGCCGGAGCGACACTTGCACCCGTTGGCGGTGCAGGCGCGCTTCTCAAGCGGGAGGGACTCCATGTCGCTGCGGGGCTCGACGGAGAGGTCGTCGCGCGGGTCGCGCTCCGTCGCGGCGGCGAGGAGGGGGACGGCGAGGAGGAGGACGCGGAGCTGCATTTTTGGTTTTGGTTGGTGGTGTAGTTTACGTGGGTCTGGGTTAAGTGTTAGTTTGGTCTTTGCGAGGAATAAGGATGGATCTGACTTTAGAAGATGCTTCTTGAATGTGGGTTTTCTGAGGCGGCTTGGTGATCGTGATGAAAGGAGCATAACAGAGGGAGACCAGTGGGCTTTATATAGACTTTTTTTGCTTTGCATGAAGAGTCCAAGAGACTCGAGCTCTCACGAACTCTAGGCGAAGGTAAGAAAAGCACAAGCTGAGCCCAACCTTCCCATGCTGCCTTTTGGCGAGCTCTCAAAGGCGGGATCCCACAGATGACGCCGCGGAGCATGCTATCTTCGTCGTGCAGCGGTCTCGAATTCGTCCGATCCCAAGACACTCGACATAAGCACCGACTCGCTTCACCATGCCACTATCGCGCTGCTCACCCAGCCGGGAAATATGCCCGCTCGAAGTCGGCGTAATGGATCCCCGGGTTAAGCCTCTGGGTAACCCTGTCGATGCGTCGCGCTGATCTTTCCCGAAAACAGTAGAAGGGTTAAGGAAGGCTCCGAACCGACTGTCACACTGCGCTGCAGGGCCTTGAGTGATTGTCTTCGCTGATACCCTGAGATTGGTTTTAGTGGCGGGAATGCGCAGCGAGCCGTGCTGACGGCACGATTTTAATTAATAAACGGAATTCTCGGCTGTCGATCTCGGAAGATTACCCTCTCCCGGGTTCCTCGTCGCCCAAGGGTGTGATCTGGTGAATGATTAGTCGTGTGGTCGGAGTGACGTTGCACCTTAGCCCACGCCTTTTTTCGGCGATAGTCTTAATGAGGTAGAGCCTCTGCATATATTGAGAGCCTTGTCCAGGGACATTGGGCGGGGAGGAAAGGTGCCGAGCCCCGATGGTGGGCTGCGATGGTGGCTTGCGATGGCAGGTTACGATGCAGATGGGTAGTAAAAGAGGGGCTTTTTGTCCCTGATCGGGCGCGAAGGCCGACACGGAGGAAAGCCACCAGGCGGGGTCGCCAATGTCAAGTGCTCACGTTGCGGGTGGTTTGGGGTGCCAAAAGGTTCTTCGGACGCGTCCTCTTTAAGCGGGTCGACGCTCAGCAGGTGGCATTGCTAACATCGTTCGAGCGGCCGACTCGTGGCGGGCCTATGTGGTTGAGAATCGACAAAGCTGAGCCACTGCCACCGCCACCTGCCTCTGTGTTTGTCTGCATGGTCCTCATTGGAGAGGTACGATTTCGTGGTCCGGGGCTCGCAGGAGGCTTTTTGTTGCGATATGTGCTCTATGTGAAGAAATCGCTCATATTTTCGTCTGTGCTTCCAATCTTCTACCGGATGTGGCAGAGCTTGGGTGCGGCCGGGAGCGCAAGATACACTTAGCCGCTTGTCAGGGGCACCATACAGTCCCCGGTTCAAGACCTGAGGATAGGAAGAGCTAAACCCATGGTAGATTGGACAGTAAATACGCCTACAAATAACACAATCGTGGCTTCGACGTGAAACAATTTTACTAATTCAGTATTTCCTCGCGACTTACCAAGTCCTCTGTTTCTTTTTCTTTTGGCGACTTCGTCCAAGGCTCCTTCTTTGGCCCTACATAGTTTCATTGTTCTGGTTGTCCGCGAACGGTACTTGTCCCTTCCTCTCACTTCTTTGTCACTAGGTATTCCACCCCTTTGTTTACAATAACTCGCTGGTCGCGTCCTTTTCTTTCCCTAAACCTTCAATTGGGGATTCGAAAGCAGACTCATTCGGGGGTCTATCAAGGAAGATGGAATGGGAGAGGAACTGGCAAGGGCACTTTGAAAAGAGGGTATAGTTGCAGAACTAGTTGACCATGTGCGCACGGAATAATATGGGATCTACTGTCGCCTCACTACCATATGGCCTTTGGCCTCGGGATACGGACTTAAAGGGTATCCAATGCTTTGAACAGGCCTTTTACTTACTCACGCCTTGTAATATGGCTTCGTCACTCTTTATCTATATTCGTCTTGTTTCGTGGCGGAGTCGTCTAAATCCCCGGCCGGTAGGCTTTCATTTCACAGCACATCGCAATCACCCTTTATTCCCACACTCCAGGAATGGAACTCCTTCCTTATTCCAACCGCGCCACCCTCATCAAGCCTCGTCATTTGAAGAGAATCGTCTTCGTTATAAAATGACGATACATTATCATTGGCCCCTTTATCGTGCCAGCTCCTTGTTCACGATGGCTAAATACCAGCGGGTACCGCATTCGGCTGCGACAAGGCGATAGCAAGACATCGCTTTGTGTTCATCACGTCCCTTGTTCGAGTCATTACCGTAATTCAGGATGGAGATAAATAGTAGGCTAGGGTCTGAAAGCAAGTATCGGAAGTTTGTGCTAGGTCTAGTTGTCAGATTCTATTGAGACGAAATCAAGATTATTGCGACTTTATACGACACTTTGTTACAGGATATTCAGATATGTTCAAGTTGGAAGAAAAACGACAGCATCGCATCCTTCCTAGGTAGATCAGCACCATGGGGAAAGGAAACAGGCGAAAGTCGGCGGCAGGGAAGGCCAAGCCGGCCGCTGGACCTAGTACTTCAGGTAAGACGATTCCCAGGCACTCCCTACTAATTGTGAAGCGATGTTGTGTTGACCCAGACGCAGGAGCCGCGACCACTCGCAAAAGGAAGCACAGCTCGGAGGAGCACGAAGCCCGAACTACACCCCCCGCGCCGACTGCGTCTACCGCAGCGCGGGGTACAAAGCGAAAGGCCCAGGATGAGCCTCCGGCATCGCCGCCGGCACCTCGCAGGAGTAGGCGGAAATCAGGTAGGGCTTCTGTGGAGCCAGAAAGGCAGCCTGCGGCTCGCCAGCATCGGCCGAGTGTTCGGAATAGTCGTGGGGATACATCCTATCCCCGTTCTGGATATGAGGCGGACGAGGAGGATTCAAGCAAGGGGGAGGCAAGCCAGGGATCACCGGGAATACAGAACCCCGCGATGCTGAACCGTCCCGGTGGCGGCGACGGCGGCGGGCGACGCCCTCCCGGAGGGGGACCTACTGGGGGAGATGATGGAGGTTCTTCCAGACAAGACGCTTCCGATGAAGACTCCGCTGAGGAAAATTTCTCCAGTAGCGACAGTCCATCCGCAGGGAGTCCTCAGCCGGGCAGTCCAACCCAAAACGACGCCTCGTCTGGCTCCGACTCCTCGATATCGGAAGAGTCGGACTGGGGAAGCGACATCGAGTCGCTCGACGAGCGGCGAAACGTCTCTGAACCCGGCTTCATTCTCGCCGTCCGGTACGACCACATGCCCCTCGACCCTGCGGAGGCCTGGCAACTCCAAAGGGTCTGCCTGAGGATGACGAGCGGGGACCTGCTTAGCCAGGCGTGGGAGATCGCCAACTACCTAACGGTGCGGGGAAACGTTCACCGATTGACTCGCGGGATGTTCAACGTGGTCCAAACTAGCGAGAGGGTTGAGAGTAGGGAACATCTCCCCGCCAAGCGTGTCCTCGAGGACATCGCCAGAGCGATCCCCAGTCGGAAGTTCCGCTGCCCATCCAACATCATGCAGGGAACGGACCTGAACGTCGTGTGGGCGTTCGAAATCGACCTCCTTCGGAATATGCTCACAGTCTACGGCCCGCGAAGGGCTGGCGAAGTTAGGCCGCCGAGGAGCATATTCGGGAGCGCCTTCGGGCAGGACTGGGACAGGATCCCGCGACAGGTACACGAGTACACATTCAGCTACCTCGGAGGCTTCAACAGTGCGGAGGCCTTCCAGCTGGACTTCCTCTCGAGATTCAACCTCGAGGCGGCGGAGCATTATGGGATCCCGAGGACGCCTCAGGGGTTACAAAATCTGCACAACCCGGCGCAGCTCGACGAGGCGCACAGCGAGTCGAATTCCCCGTCCGTAACGACGCCGTCGACTGACTACACAGATTACGAGGATGGTCGTCCTACCCCTAAGCCAATACCATTTTACCGGACACGCATTCCCCCCTGGGAGTCGCAGCAATCATGCGGGCCGGGTCCTCACAACCAACTGACCGAGGCCCCTCCCCCAGCGCCGGAGAACCCCGCTGGCACTCTTCCTGGCCACTATGATAGTGGGTACACAGGTGGACAGGGTGGCACGCATCTCGACAACCACACGTACGAGGCCCCTCCCCAGGTTCCCGAGAAGCCGAATCTTCCATTCCCGGGTGGCTACTGTGGTGGAGCGGTGGGTGGACTGCCGCCTGAGCGGAGGATCAGATATACCGACGACTCGGACAGCGACGACGAGATAGAGCGCAGAAGGCCTAGCGGGCCGGGTCTTGGTCTCGTGCAGTATTTTCCGCGCAATCCTGAGCCTGCCAGGTGGAGCGGTTCGTGGTTGGTCCATCGAGATACCAACGTCCCGGAGGGGCCGCACCCGCCCCGAACGCCTCCCGGCCCCAACTATTACGCCACGTACGCCCCCACGAGCCCCAACCAGGATTACAGCCCCCGCCCCAGGCGCGAAGACCGCGACTCGAGGGATGGTTCCACAGCCAGCACAGAAAGGCTAGACGAAAACGACGGCGACGAGGGGCCGGCTCGGCGGTCGCCGGTGGTGTACCATGGGTGCGGGCAGCCCACGAAAATCTACACGCAGCAGCCCACCGCTGAGGACGAGGGGCACCGGGAGGAGAGAACCAGCTCGCCCGACCCAGACCAAGAGAACGACGAGAACGCGCAGGCGCAGAATGGGCCCAACACGCCCGCCCGTGTGGGCCACAGACTGCTTCAGTACCGTGATTCCCGCGTCCTCGACTCCGACTCGAGCGACTCGTCAGTGAACCTCAGTCGGGAGCCATACGGCGATGATGACGGGTCGCCGACGATGAGGGTCAGGGCCGCGATCCGGAGGATGGGGGGTCGGACCGTGGATAACGCGCCGGAGGAGCTGCACCCTCTGAGACGTGCCCCTGGCATGCTGAGGCGGCGGCCTCACACAATGAGTCCTGGGACGATCAGGGAGACAATCGAGAACGACTTCGAGGATCGGCCTGTACAGCGGCGGCGTCATACGCTCAGCCCGGGAGCGCTGCGACACAGGATCGTTGAGGATGACTTGCCCGACCTCGGAAGCCCACGGATGCCAAAGCAGGGCGCAGCGGCCGAGGGCGATCTGCCCGACTATGAAAGCGATCTGTACGAGCTCCCACAGCTGGTGAGGGGTCGCGCGCCGAGTCCCGGGGCAACGCGGTACTCGCTCCCCGACGCCAGCCCCGACGCCAGCCCCCGACCCCCTGACTCTTCTCGGGCGCCTCACACTCTTAACCCCAGGGAGGCGGGATACGCGGCCGACGACTCCGACTCCGACCCCGACTCCGACGCCAGCCCCGGCCCCCCCGACTCCACCCGTGCACCCCGCAGCTCCACGGGCGGCCCGCCAGCGTCACCGTCCAAGAGGCCGTTGCTCAAGCGGGAAGCCCAAGACGCCGATACGGCGCAGACACACGCCGCCGAGCTAGAACCGACCCCGGCGCCGGCGCGAGAGAACGAGAAAATTGTATTCCAGGAGCTGGAGTGGAACAGTCCGGCGCGAGAGCCGATCGGCGAGGATGTTGGTCCCCGGACACTGAGTCCTCTGGTTGGTTGGGGATATATCCATGAAGATGCCTACCCTCATCCCCCACCGTCTCGCTCTCGTAGCGAAGATGGCCGTGAGGAGCTGGAAGACGGATATGAAGACAAAGGCCAGGAGGAAAATCAGGATGTGGAGTCTTCGGTGGCGGTGAGCAATTACGAGGCGCTCGTGGCAGAGGAACAGCGGCTGGCGCAAGAATACTCTGCGCTCCTCGAGGAGCAAAGTCCTCATCCGGCCGTCGCCCGGAGGATGCTCGTCTCGGCGGAATACTACTCCTCTCCCGAACCAGAGGAACACGCTGGGCTTAAGGTCGGTGACGGCGGATACATCAGCGTGGGGAGCACCCCGCCGTCAGAGTGGGACGCCACTCGGGATTTGGAGGATTGCGAGAATGGAGACGACTAGACTATGTCTAGCCACGTGTAGCGGCTGCCGGAGACAGACAATGCGTAGGCTGCTGTGAAGAGCCCACGAAGGGCCAATGCGTGATGTGCTCGCGGAGGTATGCGTCTGCATGGCCGGATATATAGTCGAAGGTCTAGGAGTATGTGTTTTGCGTCCACTTCCAAGGACAGGAGATGAATGGGTTGCTTGAGTGTGCTTGGGTGCTGTTTTAATTTGCCACGAGATAACAATGTTTTCATTGGAACTTGGAGTCGAAGTTTGGAGTTTTGGTCGGCGTCATATTTAGACAGGCAGTGTTACAGACTTCGGGATACTATCTACCAGTCTTGGATGGATAGGGTATGCATCATGACTTACCTCTTGTTTCGTGCCAGACATGTGCTGATCCGGCTAATTCCTAGTTACACTTGCCTGGGTTAGTAGTATAAGTGCCCGGTCCTGGGACTCATCGCGAGGTTTGTTAGGAAAAGGCCTTGGCGCTCTACAGCTCCATACTTTGATAGGGGTCGTTTTCTATGGCTGGATGTGGTAGAGTTAGCAGTAGGGGAGGTTAGCTTAGATTCTGATATTGTTAGTCGGGGGGATGGGGAGGGGTGTTGTGATACAAAGCGCCGCAGGTGTTAGAGCCATATGACTCCAACAATCCTGCGGTGCCTTGAGAGAACAGTAGGTGCTGAAGCTTTTCATTGAATGGTTCGAGAACAGGCTCCTGTTCTTCGCTTGGGGGAATGACCACCCTTGAGTCGCCGACAACCAAACCTTGCCCCGGAAAGAGAAAAGAAAATACCCAAGAACAGGCCCCAAGCATCCCAAATCCCTGTCATGATAGGGTACATGAATCAACTCCATCACCCTTTGGCGAATTTCCAGTAAGGAAAACAAGATGGGAACGACAGGCCAGCACATCATCCAAGACCACCGTCATCCCAGGCGCTGTTTTCGTCCAAGCTCAGCCCTGCTTTCAAACACACAAACAATCATGCTCATCATGCTCAGTCATCGGTCGCACTTCGACGCCGGGAAAGAAGAGGCAGTACCAAAAAAACGGAAACAAAACAGATCTCGCCATCACCGCTTTTCATGTCGTGACGCATCCGCACTCGCGCTGTCTCCGCTCTCCACCTCCGACCTGTCGACACGGGGCACATCCGCGTTCTTCTCGTCCGTATGCGGCACATCCGCACTTGAGCCATCTCCGCTCACGCCATCCTCCGCTTCCGGCCGAGCACCATGAGTATGGTCATCGGGATCGAGTGTGACGCCAGGTGCGTAGGGCAGATGACCCTCACCCCGGCGAGACGGCGGGATGAGAACCTCAAACCAGCGAGGTACGATGAAGCCCATGGCGATGATGAGCAGCGCAATGTGACCAACCCCAAATCCGAGGATGTGAAGAGGTTCGTACCTTATCTTGTGGAAGGCAGGATACGAGAAGCCGAAGATGATCGCTAGAACAGGCGCCGAGATGTACCGAAGAAGTACTCCCCAGAAGACAGGGATCTTCCAGTTCTTGCCCTGAGCAACGATCTCGTTGAGATCACGGCGAAGCTGGTTTCCCTATAGAAGGCAATGTCAGCGAGTCTCGTATCAGCGGAAACATTGGGCATTATGGACTTACCGAATAGAATGCGACCCACCAAAAGCGACTGGTAATCGCAGACCGGGAGAAAAACTTGGGCGTGTCCGCGTCGGGCGTCTTTCCTACGGTCGAGGGGGAGAAAGATCCAAAGCTCCCGGGAATGGAGCCCATGGTCGATGAGATGACGCTGCAGACAATGTAGAGCCCGAAACCAGCCCCGGCTCCAGCCTCAGGACTGACGGTATGAGCAACTGTGACACCGACGATCATGCCACCAATGTAGCCGAAGTTGTAGATGATAAACGACGGGAGACCGACCTGGCCTACCACGTCGTGCCAACGGTAAAGGGTGGTGGCGGACACGCACTCCGTGAACACGACGAAAACCAGAGCGACATCATTGGTCCATTTGTCGATGCCCTCAAGGAGGTAGTAGCCGAACTCGGTGCAGTAAGGGAGCGACAGTAAGAAGGAGATGATGGTAAGGGCGGTGACGACAATTGGGCGCGAGTACTTGACGCCGCTGTCCATGACCAAGGTGACAACGGCGTCCAGCATGGCGAAGGCGGAACTGAATCCAAGAACCATGAGGGTGAAGAACAGCGCAATGGCCCAGAAGTTGGCACCAGGCATCTCAGTCACGGCGAGCGGCAACGTGAGGAAACCGACGGTAAAGCTACCAAGCGGCTCGTTTTCCTGTGGCCAGAGTCTCAAGAAACCGACGACGCCGAACACGGTGAAGGAGGCGACGTTCTCGAACAGAACGTTGCTGGCGACAATGGCCATGGCATCGACGACGGCGTTCGAGTGCTTCCTGTTGTACGATGCGTATGAAGTGAAGTAGCCGAAACCGACGCCAGTCGAGAAGAAGACTTGTCCGCAAGCCGTCTGCCAGACGTCCCCCGAGGCCAGCTTCTCACTGTGCCACTCGGCCCACATGAGCTTGATGCCAGCGGCGGCGTTATCCAAGGACGCCGCGCGTCCAATGAGGACGATGGTGATGACGATGGGAAGGCCCATGGTGAAGTAGACAACGCGACCAGTGAGCCCCACACCCCTAAAGATGGAGATCCAGACGAGGAACCAGGTGAAGGCGGTCCAGCCGACAGTCTCGCCGACCATGCCGACACCGGGAAAGACGGTGTAATTGGCGACAGCATCACCGCTGGCGGTAAGGTTGCCCACGATCGGGTCCACATTCGCGACGACATCCTGCATGTAAAACTCCTCTCCCCGGCCAGTCCAGGGGAGCGGACTCGTGAACGAGTTGCGGAAGTAGTTCATGATCCAGGCGAGGTTGACGACAAAGTAAGGGCCGACGACAAAGCCGACGTAGAGAAGACTGAGACCGGCGCCCTTGAGGCGATGGTTGATGTTATTGAAGGCAACCACCGAGCCACCGCGGTAAGCTTGACCGATGGAGATCTCAAGAATGAGAGCCGGGATGGCGATCAGGAAGATGGCCATGAGGTAGGGGATGAACCACTGCAGCCCATTGTTGTTGTAGAGCTGGGAAGGGTAGCGCAGCAGGTTTCCCATGCCGGCACAACCACCCATGGCAGCAAGGAGGAAGGATGCGCGCGACGGCCAGACGTCTCGGCCATCATCAGCCTTATCCGGAGGTGGGGCAAACCACCTACCGATCTTCCTCAGCACGTCCATGTTGGCGGACGGCGCGGCGAAGTTGGAACAAGGTTCCGGAAGACGGTAAAAAGACGAAGATCGACACGCTCTATACGCTCATGGGTGTAGTGGTAAGACGTAGCGAAGCCCAGTAGTTGATAGAGAAAGAAAATAAAAAGAGTTGAGAATGGTAGGTATTGGATGAGTGAAAGAGGGTGAGATCAAACTAGTCGAGGATAACTTGAGCACGGAAGGGGGAAAAGAAGGAATGGACGTTCGGGAGGAGAGAGGGTGTGTCTTCTTGGGCTGGTGGGGACGATGATTATTTCCCTTTTTAAAAACTTTGGGATTGGATCATTTGGGAAGGATGCGTCCGGTGGGCACTGGCGACCGTCGGAATCTGCGCTAAGGGGGATAGTTTTTTTAAATCGTATGTGGAAGGTTTGACCCTCAGAAGGGCCCAAGGTGCAGTTGCCCTTCTCGGGACGGGACCGATCCTTTGAGTAAATGGCCCGGTCGCCCGCCGCGGGTCACGGCCGCGTACTCCCGGTTGCCGTTGCGCCCGCAAAAAGGCTCGAGTGGTGGCTTTTCGGGAAAGTGTGACACTGGAGTACAAGCCAAAGTAGTACCCGCGTCCCCCGCGCAAGCCCAGGCTTGGCGGTGGCTAATGTTGGGCCGATGTCGAGCCGCGCCAACGTGGGTGGAGTATTCAACATGAGAAGGTGCGAATGAAGGGAGAGGGCTTGACTGATCATGGCCGTTCAGCTGGAAGTGACACCATCCGTGCATGCGTTATGACATTTCGTTGGGCCGCCTTCGTTGGACGGGCATCCCGTGCTCCCTGCTCGGTGTCGGGGCGGCACTTCCCCCCGACTCTGCATATGCGTTGCATCGAAAAACCTTGCAATGTCGTCATCTTTATCGGAGATGCGGAGCTGCAATCTTGCTGGTGTGGGGGGTGGTGTGGATCCATGCATGTGTTAGCCTTAAATTCTGTCTTGGCATACCCCCAAGAAAACTGAGGTCTGCGGAAAGCTCAACCCCAGGTCGACCCCACGAAATCTGCAGTCGACGCCGGATTTTGCTGCCCCTGGGCGTGTGCATGTGCTGCCTCGTAAGCTGCATACGGGAAGCCCGAGGGCGTGTGTCGAGTCTGCGTCACCAGGCATGCAGACGGGCTGTGTTTAGAAAAAGCGTGGTGGGATACTTTGCTGGTTCTGCGCCAGAGGGCTCATTAACTTTTAGAATCCCTCCGGTCACGGCATGGTCAAAGAAAAACCAAGTAGTGGCCTGAGGTGAAGGATTTGGCATTAATAACGAGTGAGACCCGGTGTCAACAGGAAGGCCCTGACAACCTGGTCCACACATGCCAAGTACCAGGTAAAAGCGCAGCGTGAGGCGTGCGGATGAAGTTGAGACGAAGACACCTTGGGTGCACCTTCCCACTCTGGTCTTCTCCACCGTCGCTTCGAGGCAGGAGCACCCGCGTCTAGCTCGTGATTAGCCCCCCTGAAGTCGGCCGCCGCGCCAATGAGTGTTGGTCTTGACAAGGCTCGGGATGTACCCTGGCACAACCGGCAGGCGCGACGGGGATGTTCCCAAAAAAAGTCCCGTCTGTCAAGTTCCGCGGCAAGGAAGGCCCCGCAAACAAGACTGGGTCCCTCGATGGCCCTGCATAATGGATGAAGAATTGCCCGCCCGACCCACTGACGATGGACGGTGCGTATTGTCAGCTCAACGCATTGGGAGTCCAACCATATCCACAGTTTAAGATTTAGGTTACGCCTTCCCGCTTTAGTCAGGGCATCGGATCTGGTGATCGATACATATTCTAGGAATGGCCCTGTTACCGGGTTGGGGTTTCTCGTCGGAAAGCGCATAGGGGGGATGAGGATAATGGGTTACTCGACTTCAAGGGGCGGTCAGCAGAAGGCTGCTCAAGGCTTGGTAATCGTGTGTTGAAATATGGGCTACAGACTCGGCGCCGACGGGCGGGGCGACCATCGACGCAGGTCCACATTGTGATATCTGACACAAAGGGCCTCAGACCCATCACTCCCCTATCACGTAGGTGCACCCATTCTTGCCGATCCAGACTTCGTGGAGCCTCTCCGCCTCGACATCAATCCTCTCGCCGACCCCGTAAGTCCTCTTCTCGGGCAGCTCGTCCTCGGGAAACGAGATGGTCAGCTCGCCGTCGAGGACCAGGTGCGTGGTGAGTCCGCCGTGCGTGTGCGGGTTGTAGTACGCGTTCCTACATTGGTGGTGATGCCCGTTAGTTTGCCGAGCTGCGGAGGCCCCAGACCGGAGATGAGCCTGGGCCACCGTGGAGGGGCCAAAAACCCAGTTCGGCGGGGTATGGCGGGGTGGTGGGTATCGTTCGGCGTCTCGCGGAGGCACTGGAGGTGGGGTTGAGGGGCATTCCGGGACAAACAGCCTTTTGCCGCGGAATGGGGAAGCGACTCACGGCTGGTCTGTCCACGTAAAGACGTGCGAGAAGCCCCAGGATCGGACCTCGGCTTCTCGAGTTGCGTGCCTGGCCATTCTAGCTTCACTATTGCCGTCCTCGGGTGGAAGGAAGACTGGCTGCAGAATGGGAGATGAGCTGACAGGTTCCGGGGTTTTCGGGATTGGGTTCGGTGCGACACGCTTCCGACGTTGGACACCATCACGTTGTTCGAGAACTCCTTGCAGAAGTCCCCGCCAGTGCTCCTGGGTAACCGTCACGCTTGCACATGTGCGCTGCACACTCGCAGTCCCTGCTTCGAAACGGTGATGTCATCACGTGAAAGCGGGGGTTCTCCACCTGGAAACATGGCGGGCGGAATCGAGGTCGGTGAATAATCACGTCACATTTTGCAGCCGGGAAGAACGGGACACAGATGCTCTGCCGGCCCTATGAGACTTGTCTCATGCGTTGGGATACCCGCGGATTTGGTGACGGGTAGTGCAAGGCACCCGGGTGACGGGGACCTTTGGTGCAGTGGGACGGGCGGAGACCTGTCGTAATGATCCCGCATGCCAGAGATGTGAGATTTGCGGGGTACAGAAATTCTTGACCGTGGGGGTGGGTGGCTTGCATAGACTTTTAAATGTCGCAGGAGCGATGGCTCAATGCTTGGAGGCTGGCTTTCCGGGCCTCGTAGGTATTATATTGGTGACATCGAGATGTCCTATCCCTGGGTTGAAGGAAGGAATGACCTGCTTCGGCACTGCCTCCCAGCCTCTTGACCAAGCCGTAGCTGACCGGGGCGGTATCAGGGACATGGCGGGACATGGCGGGACGTGCCTCTCGGAGCTAGCACGTCACAGCTAGAAGATAATCACGGGCTGGTTGGATACCATGAAAAAGTGCCGATCACCGACATCGTCTGGGGATGTCCGATCCCGTCTGTTGTCGTCCGAAGGTCCATTTTGGCCGCGGGAGGGCCTGGAGCGTGTCATCCGCCCATGTTACTGAGGGAACTCTTTGGAGGGACTTTTCAGACCTGGCCGGCCTTCCCAGTCGGTCTTCTGATTTCGCAGCGAACAATGGCTTTTTCTGAGCGCGGCTGGTACCCCGCTGCGCGTTGTCTCAGATGGACTTACATTCAGGAGACGGTCGGATCAGGCCAACGAGACAAAGGTCCCTGAGCAACGGGATATTTCCCTTTCCTTGGACAAAAAAGACCGTCTCACATCGGAAGAACTCCTCTGTCATGTTTCCGAGCCGCAGAGCAAGGTAGCTCCGCATGGGGCTGTGTCTCCAAGTGGGAGGGGCCAGACATCGTGATGGTAACGCGGGATCTTCGTCCTTGGCACGCATGGCCCGCGGCATTGTGTCTCAATCTACTTTTGCCGGCGGGATGGCGAAGGTGTCTGTGACACTTCATGCAACACGCCAAGGGGGATCAAGGAGGCCGGAGTGAGGAGCACGGCGGTATGGACGGTGGAGAGGATGTTGTAAGTCTTTTTACGTTGCTAAAGCGCACCAAGTGCTTGAAGGAAGGGTTCCTGTGTCGGCGGGGATGGTTCTCGGGACCCCATGGAAGAGGAAGTGCTACTGGAGTACCAAGGCGATGCAGGAGCTGTGAGGTGATACCCTTCTCCCTTTGGCAGGCTCAGGCCCTGAAGACGTGATCGTCACAGGAAGCGAGAGCTTATTCCAATGTCTATCAAAAAATCACGAAATCAGAGACCTCGTATTTCCTCGACAGCTCGGGCATGAAAAGGTCCGTCGCTCATCCGAACCAAGTTCTCGATGTGGATGGGGCCATTCCAAGATTCCCGGGAACGAAAATTCCCCGGCCTCCCACACAAGATCCCCAGATTTCACACCGACGAATGTAACGAGGCTAGGATGGCGAAGTATTAATTTCCGGCCCGCGTCCCACGAGGTGCCGGCATATCGATGGAGTAGAATGTCTGTGACGGTTGCAGGGTGGTAACCCGCGAATCCACCTCGGCCCACTCCTCATCGTCGATGCCGGGGCGGGCGGGGTGTGTACATACAAGTATCCGTGCCGAGCTAACGAGCGGGGAGTACCCATGAAGGGGGTTGATGACAATTGGAGGCGTCTCATAAGAAGCAGACCAATCCACAAGGGGACCGGTCTGTGGTTCTCCATCGCCGGAATTTCCAGAACCTCTGTTGTACAGCCTGTGCATTGACAGCTTGATTATGGCAGGACGGAGGGTCCGACAAGTAATCGTCACAAAACCAGATGTCGCGGTGAGGCGCAAGGGTACTACGCAAAACAGATGAACTATGATATTGTGATCAGTGGGCTGGGTATTCCGCGAAAGCACGGCGTGTTTATTGGCAAACTGAAAAAAACGAAAACATTGCGACGCATTCTTGGACAGCGCACAGCTCATGATAGGGAAGCGCAAACGGCGGCGGCGGATCCGGAAGCCCCTTTTGAAACATGTCCGTGTGGCGGAGACGAGCGGGGCGGGGGCGCCGACAATAAGTACCTGCTACCCCAATTTCGGGTTCAACGTAGCAGTAATAGAAGTTTTGGGTACTTTAGACCGCAACGCGGGATTGCGAGACGTTTCGAATGCCAGCGGCGAGCTGCACGTTGGAATCCAAACTGCTTGAAATGTTCCGACCTTTGTTTCCTGTTGTCAATTGCTTTGTAAAGGACGGGTAAGCTCCGAGACAAATCGTGAGATCTCTCTTTGCAGCACTTGCATACTGCCTGCGAGACTTTGTTCCAGAGCTTCCATCGGGGCCGTTTGAACTCCCCGAGACACTGGCTTGGACGCTCTCAACCCGCATTGCAGACCTTGGTAGCTTGCGCCCGGTTATCATGTTCCGCTCCGCTCCTGCCGCAGGGTACTCCGTGTCCCGTCGCAGAGCCACCTCCGATTTTCCCGCCCGTGCTTGACGAGTTCGCCTGGCGAACACCCCAGCTCCGGTTGCCCCGGCCGCTTCCCCGGCCGCCCGGCGCGGTCTTGCTTCTAGAAATCGAATCCACTTAGAACCTGCACGGCGCCGGGGGGAGCAAATGACCCGCATTCGCCAGCCCCCTCATTTTACTTTGTCTGCGAGTGTAATTCGCTAATTGGGATCCGAATCCATCCATCTCGGTTAGACGCGATAACTCGACCATCACCTTATTACCATGCTTCCAAGGCATTGTGCAGTCCGCAGATATAGCAGGGCATGAACAGGGCGACGCCATCAGTATTAAGCAATGTGATGCAATCTTGAGCACGATTAATCTAATCCCCGATCCCTGTTCCCTGCGGGGGAGCACTTGTGAGATCCCACATGGGCCTCTCCGAGTTGCCCCCCGGCTCCGAGACCTCCCTTTTACTCAATCCCCTCAAGCTCGTGCGCCGTCAGGTAACTAAGTTATTTGTTCAATTGTTCGCTACGGGGAAATTGGAGCCGGGCGTTTCTGCGCGCCTCGACTGCGACTCACTAGGCCAAACGTCCGAGGTCAGCGCACACGAAACCCGGGGAGGCCGGACCTCCGGTGGACGGACTGTGGCAACTCGTTCGTGTGAACCCCGCAGGGTTCCCGTCATCGCGCTCTCTTTTTTTATTCCATGTCTGATATTTGGCCCTCCAGGTACGCACTCCGGTCGGTCGCTCCTTCATGTATCCCCGCATGGTATTCCTCCCCACCTCCTTCCCTGTCGGATCCGCTCCATGATCGACGTGCCGCGAACCTCAGCTGCGCCTGCCTCAAACTCCGGTACTTATCTCACACATTTCCGTTCCCCGTTTCCCCCGTTTCCCCCATTCTCGGCCCCCTTCCACCCATATATCTGACGCCCGCCATTCGCTTCGGGTCGTAAGCAGGGCAGATAAGGGTCGATTTGCGGCATGGAAGTTTCAATATCCGCTTAACCCTTGCACGGCCGGCTAAGTTATCGCACAGTCTCTTCTCTCCAGGAGCTCGCCTTACCTCATTGACGTCTGTCCCTCGCCTTTACCCACAGCGGCCCCCATTGCCCGCCTCGGCCAGCACGAGCCCAATTCGGTCTTCCCGCCCGCCCCCGTCGCCTCGCTCCACTTAGATCCCGTCCCCGGAAGCCAAGTTCGCTAGCGGCAAGGGAGGGGAGGGGCGTACGGGAGCGAGGAGAGCCCGACGGTTTGACGCATCGCGGGCGGGTTGACATACAAAGCCTGGGCACGGCCCCTCCCCCGGGTCTCAATGGGCAATGCTACTTCTTCCGTTGAGGCGACCCAGCCGCCGAGGGAGACTTCTCGTAAGCTGTCTAAGCCTCGAGCCGGCCGTCATGCTTTTAGTACAGCTGGTCTGTTAAGCTCGAAAAGCGGCTCGGATTCTGGTATTTCTCAACGGCCCAACACACGCGGTTCTGGTGGCGGGCTACCGACACGTCCTTCGATCTCCTCCCATGCCTCACTCTCGTCTCCGCCGGTCAATGGTCTTGTCTCACGCAATTGTGAACCAGTCCCTTCGGACTTCGATACCTGCCGTTCCTCCGACCCCAACCCCGTGTCTCACAAGTACGCATGTCTCGATCCAACCTCCCCAAAATTCATCACCAAAGGGAAACTAATGTGGATGCGTGCTATTAGTAGCGACACTTTCGCAGCAAGAGACTTGGAAGCGAATCCGCCTCAACCACATTCGCACCTTCAGCAGTCTGCGAACATGCACAAGTACGAATATTTCGTCCCTGAATCCAGATACGGTTCAGGGAGCACTTTGGGGCCCTCCCATCCAAACTCGCAGCCCACGAGCCCGCAGCTATCGCGAACCAACTCGGACGTATCTCTCTACGCCCCGATCCGCCGTCGGTCTTTGATACAAACCCCCGGCATTGCTACCCGAGCTCCGTCTGTGTCCGAGTTGACAAAACGCTCTAGCACGAAGCTCGCCCCGGGAGCCCGACATTCCAGGACTACCTCCTTCGACCCCGGCCCTGAGAACATTTCGGTTCTTCCCAGAATATCGGACTGTGGGGAAGAGAGGGCGGTAACACCGAACGATATCGACTACAGGCAATTGGGGGCCATGAGATTCGGCTCCTTGCGGATAACGAATGGGGCACCGAGCCCAAGCAGTGACAAGAAAGGAGGGGCGGACGGCCCTACGCAGAAGCCATTTCAATTGAACGATGGTTCGGACTCGAGCATGGATGCAGAGCCGAAAGGAAGGACGGCTGTGCCGAAGATCGTTCAGCCGAAACCGATTTCAGCCAATATCAGCCCCGTCACTGCTGCCTTCCTCAAACTGGAGTCGGGCGACTTCGATCAGTCGAGTGTGGTTTCAAAACACAATGATGAAAGCCTAAGGGCCCTTCTTCCACGTCTCAATTCCAGGTCATTCTCCCTTACGGGATCCGAGTCGAAAGCTACGAAGCTCCAAGCCACCTCCAAGCGGGCCGCCGCCGAGGACAATCTGATCGAAGAAGATGTGTCGTCGCGTCATCTGGAGTATGACGGTGTTGCTTCCCATGACACGACTAGCACTCGGCGTCAAGCGGGTCTCGGAAGAAGCAATACAACGGTAAAGGCTCGATCTATCGCCAGACCGGATAGTGGGTTCATCTCGAGTCCAACTTCGGAGACTTCTTCTCACAAGCCATTTTCCAAGACGGACTCGGGTTACAGCTCCAACGTTTCCCTGCGGTCCCTCCGAAGCTCGAAGATATCTACAGACAAGGAGCTACCTTCCCGTCCGGATGAACCATCCAGGCCCTCTGTATTGAATAGGTCGAGCTCCACCGCCTCGTTCCTCGGCGACTCTCGTCCACCTCCACAGCCTGTCTCCTTGGGGAGGGAATCCGCACCCGCTCCACTTGACCAAGAGGTCCGCCCCCCGCCTCCGCCGCCGAAGGATGACCGTCACGTTGCGCGGACCGCACCCTCTTCTGTGACAAAGTCAGCCTCGATGCCGCTCCTGAACCGTTCAGCTACCAGCGCTAAGGCGAAGGGGACGGCGCATCGACCAAGCTTCTTGTCGACGAGTGGAAACAGGGTGTCCGGGCCCGAGTCTCCAAGCTCCGTTCAGCTTAGCCCAGAACTTTTGAACGCATCGGGTTCTGTGACTACCCATCCGGCCGCTGTGCAGAAACCTGGGCCGATAAAGAGGCTCTTTGGTGCAGCTTCCATGAAGAGATCGCGCAGTAACCTTGACATTCGGTCGTTCCTCAACTCAGGCACATCGTCAACTTCGAGAGATTCGACAACTTTAATGCCATTCCGCATAAAGTCGTCCAGGGATGTTCGTCGTGGGGCGGGGGCGGGCTTATCGGCGATGGAGTCCGCCAATGCTGAGGAGCCCTTTGACACAACGCCTCCGCAGACAGTGCCCTCCCAGTCCAAATTATCAACGGGGGCAACCGTGCGACGACACCGCTCTCTACAGTCTATTCCCGCCACCATTTTCAATGCGGCGGTATCTGTTCTCCCGTCACGCAGGTCGATTCGGAGATCGGTGTCATGTACCGTCGAAGAAAGCCACAATGACGAAGATCAGAACGAAGAGGTTGAGGGGAATGAGCGATGGAGCGGGACTAGCTCTGCCGAGAGTGACGTTGCTTCCACTGAAGAATATACGCGAGATAGTCTGATGAGGAATGGGTTCGACCCGTCGTTCATGGCTATGACGAGTGCCAGGGATGCTTATTTCTCGCCAGCCCCGTCGAGAGCCCCGTCGAGGGCTTCTTCCAGAGCCCCTCCCAAGACAGGATTCGTGGCGTCCTGGCCAGTGGATGTCCGCACGGCCGAAGTCCAAGCGTTGTCGCGCACGGGAAGTTTGGCGTCATTCGACACCCGCTCTTCTCAAACCACCAGCATACCCGAGCATCCGCACATGTCGACCTCGCATCCGCTGATGCGAACCCGGAGCGTAGCACAGCTCCGTGTTCCGGCGCCGCTGCGACCACACTCAACACCATCCCGGCTTCACAGATCGCAGAGCCAGACTCTCTACTCACGGCCCAGTCGCGAGTTTATCTACAGCTATCCGGTCACAACAGCCTCGAGCCAGTCGAGCTTTGACAGCACCAGGTCACCGTTGGAGCTACAAAATCGGTACCAACAGCGATCGGCGAATTCGGGTGACAGGGGTGACTTGGCCTTGTTGAATGGTCCGGAAGAATTTCATATTCCAACAAGAGGGACAGGTTCCTACCACAGTCGGACAAACTCTGTCTCCAGTCAGGGGAGCAGTATCGGCCTTTATGTGCGATCGACGAGCGCCAATCCGTACTTGGAACAGCAAAATCACATTCCACGACGGCTATCGAGCGCCAGCCCGTTTCCCGACATCCCGAGGCAGGGACCCGCCCTCCGCCACCGCGCGAGCTACGAGGTGCAGTCCTCCAAGCTCATGACCCGCCCGCGCCGCGAGTTCAGGCGGCAGAGCCCCAATCTGTGGACGTCGACGCATTACGAGCAGCTGCAGATGCAATATGGCGGCACGGCGTTTGATCCGAGGGCCGGAGGGTACCCACCGCATGTGCCGCGGTCGGGGCACTCTCGGAACAGGAGCGTGGTGACACAGGGCCCGGGTGCGCCGTATCGGGTTCTTCACAGCTACTACTCGCCAGCGTATCGACATGTGCCTATCTGGGGATGAGGTGTGGATGGGTGGTGGTTTCAAATCACTCGTTTGAAACAGCAGCATTCCTTGAATTTCAAGGCAGCTTTCGGGGTTCTTCGGTTTGCGAGAGGGATGTGGTATTTTCGACTGATGTTGGCGAACGGTTTAGAGGATTGAATGGGCGGCGTTGATCTGCTTCGCCCGGCTTTACCCTCGGATGAAGGACCCCGATAATACTCGGTTGACATGGTCAAGAACACGGGATCCTGGAAAGATCCCTTTTTTTCTACGCCTTTTTTGTTCGTTCCTCCTCGATGGAGATAGGAGGGTGTCATCGCCCCCCGGGACTGAGCGTGCGCAGTCTTGGCCGCGTGCTTCACCTACACATGTGCCTTTCTTTTGTCTAGCTAGTATCTACTCTTTCTATCCAGGGGCTTCTGTACATGGAACATGGAAGGGGGAGGAGACAATGGAAGGCGCCTTGTTGATAGAATGGCTCCTTGGGCAGTCGGGTCGGATGACGGGCTGCGGCGATGGTGGTGGCTGAGCAGAGCACCTGCTTATCTTTTTCCATTCATTCGTAAATTTGGAAAGAATTGGACAGGGGAACGGGAGGGGAGGATGTTGAAAGGGAGACATAGTGTACGATATCAAGTTTATAAACAAAGACGAAAGCTCAATACCGGCTTTCTCATCGTTTCGCGACACGAGCCGGGCGCTGGGACGGCGACCGCGGGAACCAGAACCGGCTGTGAAAGGGCGCTACTCTTGACCAGGCATCCTGAAATAACACAAGATACAATATACTGCCGTCGTCTTCTCCAGAGTCCCGTTTTCCTCTCGGACTAACGTTGGTCCATTCAACCACCAAGCCCTCAGTCTTGCGCCATCCCCGGCCCTTGTCTTGTGGATTCTGCGGGGACATACGTACTATTAAGACTACACTCCGTTGGGTCTGGACTTCGGGGTTAATGATACCGGGACTAAAGTCCGTTTTGTGCTAGTCCGTGCCACCTGCCAGCATCCTTCTGTTTGGGTATGTGAGTGTTACAAATCGTCGTGCGTCACTTGGGCTGCGGGAGCCCCGTTGGAATCCTCCATCAACGTTGATGTACGTTCAGAATTGCAGGATAGAAAAGGCCGGAGTTAGGGACTAGCCGGGTCCGTTATAGAAAGTTATAAATCAACATGTCCCGCACTGAATACGGTCTCCAGATGGACTAGATAAGTATTATAATAGGTCTGGGGTCGGTATTTTTCAATATTCTACTGTACTTCCCACGATCATAGCATAATGGTACACAAGATTGTTCTCGTAACCGGTGCCACAACCAACGCCACGGAGACTTATATGATGGAAAATGTAATTATATAGCTATATATTTGGGATTGCCATCTGGCTACGAGGGGAGGTGAGGCGTCGTATATCGCCTTGATTATAGCTATATCTGTAGTAGTTGAGATCTTGCACCAGACAGTTCTACGGGCGACAGTTATTGATATAGTAGAAAGTAGCCACTTCAACGCGACTACATAGCACACCACAAAGCGTTATTCATTCCTACTGAGGCATCTGCCTCTACCACTTTCCGACTCAGAAGCCCGTGTCCCCTACTATACTACGTTTAATTTATCGCCCGTTCCTGCCGTACCCCCCTTCTCTTCTGAGTCGTTCGCGGAGGAGCGTTAGCGACGTCAAGGAATGAAATTACGTACCTGACATTGCCGATGAATCATCTGAATATTGAGTAGGTATTACTTCAGAGTGTAACTCATCTTATCTAGCGTTGCGTTGTCGAGGGTGCGCTCTGCGGCTGTGTCGATTATCCGTTCTTCAACCCCTCCGTCTAAGTTGAGGTCGGCTGAATGACGATAACCTTCCCTCTAGGAAACCGTCACAGTCCAGGATTCACCTTTAAAATGGCATTGAAAAGCTGAGGTCTGGGCCTACTGTACAAAATACGCTTGTACCCTTTGATTTGGTATCTCAACTTATCACGGCCGGATTGTTGTTACTGAAGCAGCGGCGCCTTATTGGGGGCCTTGAGCTAGAGGGTGGGGAAGAAATGACCAGAGAATAAAAGGTAGGTCCTTCTGAATATACAAGCTTGACTAGGTACTGGAGATCACTCATGTTAGGACGGCGGTCTCGGTTGGCAGCACCCTTGGTGCAACGGCGCTTTTAGAGGCATCGGCGATAGCCGTCAAATCGGACATGTAAGAATACGCTACAGACTTTTTAAGATTGACCGATGGAAGACACTAAGGAATAGATACAGTGGTGAATGAATAGGGAAAAGAAGTGTATAGGAAAAAGGGAAAAGATTAAGTTGCTAGAAGCAAGAAGCAAGAAGGGACAAGACCCGCCGCCGTGAGATGCCGCGACGTCTGGATGTCGCCGCCGGGAGCACGTGACGGTGTCAGATACTCCTCACACGGTACATAAATATGGGGCGCACATTTGGGGGTCGATCTGACGCTCCATCCGGGTTCTCGGCCTCCGGACCGTCACCAGCTCCACGACAAGCGGGTCCCCATCGGTCGCAACAGATGCGCCGCACAATCCAATACTGTCCCTCTTTATTATAGGCCATCCGAAATGGCTTCGCGATCGATCAGCACCCCGTCGGGCGGGCTCCGTCCAGAAACCGGAGATGATGTTTCCCTGCTCTCGCCCGTCGCGTACGACGATGACGCCACGTCGTTGCACAGTCGAAGCGACCAGGACACCGACAGCGACGATGACGAGATGCAGCTGAAGACGAGGAGCAGCAACGAGCTGCGCGCCCACGATCGGAGAATGTTGGCAGAAGAGGATGAGGTCGAGAAGATGGTGACGAAGTCGCGGCGCCGTCAGACAACAGAGGGCGGGTTCAACCCGTTGGCGATGTTTAGCTGGAGAAAGCGCGATGCGGGTGACGATGCCTCGAATCGGTCGAGCGATGATATCACGACCGAAAAGCGGAGGAGTCGTCGGGCGCGGCGGCGAGAGAAGAGGGAGCGGTTGAAGGAGCATGCGGAACACGGAGAGGACGGCGAGCTCATGTACGAGATGGAGGAGGGGGGCATGAAGGATGGCAGCTCGACGGGGGACAGCAGCGAGGACACCGACGAGCTAGATCGGAGCCGGTTGAACATCTTGGCCAACGCGAGGAAGGGTTGGTCGTGGCGGCGGTGGATACTGATACACACCATCATTGCGGTGGTGTTCGCCATCATCTGCCTTTCCGTGTGGAGGATCTCGCTCGACCGGAAGAAGGCTTCCGTTGCCGGGCAGGTATTCAGCAATGGGACGGCGCTGTTTGGGCCGACGACGGTCATCATTAGTCTTGATGGCTTCAGGGCCGATTTCCTGCAGCGGGGGTTGACGCCGCGACTGAGCGCGTTCATCAAGGAGGGAGTGTCGCCTAACTACATGCTCCCTTCGTTCCCGTCCGTTACCTTTCCGGTGAGTTGTGCCCTCCTCATCGTGTGTACACATCACGAGCTAATACGCGATTAGAATCACTACACGATCGCCACCGGTTTGTACCCCGAAAGCCACGGCGTCGTTGGTAACACCTTCTTCGACCCCGAACTGGGAACCGACTTTTACTATACAGACCCGGCCCGCAGCCTAGATCCGAAGTGGTGGATGGGAGAGCCGTTCTGGGTGACGGCGGAGAAGCAGGGCGTCAGGACTGCCATCCACATGTGGCCCGGGAGCGAAGCCCACATCCTCGGCATGGACCCGAGCTTCCTCGACAAGTACAATGGGGCGGAGGCGCTGCCCAAGAAGGTGGAACGTCTCTTTGAGTTTCTCGACAAGCCTGGGATGGAAGACAAGAACGCCGTTGTGCGCGAGACGCGGCCTCAGCTCGTCGCGATGTACGTCCCCAACGTGGACGCCGTCGGGCACAAGTATGGTCCCAACAGCACGGAGATTATGACGACCATCAATGAGGTGGACGGCATGCTCGACCAGATCTTCACGGGCCTCGAGGAGAGGAACCTCACCAATATCGTCAACATCATTGTCGTGTCGGACCACGGCATGGCTACCACGGACGTGTCGCGACTCACGCAGCTCGATGACCTCGTCGACCTTGACCTGGTTGCCCACGTCGACGGATGGCCGCTCGTGGGTCTCCGGCCCAAGAAGCCAGAGGACCTCAAGACGCTCTACGACCAAGCTACGGAGAACGCAAAGGGCAACCCTAACCTCGAGATCTACCTCCGCGACGAGAATATGCCCGAGCGCTACCACTTCTCCAATAACGATCGGATCGCGCCACTGTGGATCGTCCCGAAGACGGGGTGGGGCGTCGTCGATAAGTTGGAGATGAATGTAGCGGACGCCTTGGCGAAGGGTGAGGTGTATAACCCGCGCGGTTTGCACGGGTATGACCACGAGCACCCGCTGATGCGGGCGATTTTCGTCGCCAGGGGACCGGCGTTCCCGCACCCGCCGAACAGCCAGATTGACGTCTTCCGTAAGAACACCCTTGTTATTCTGCTCCCATTGTGAGCAACAGTGTTGCTAATATAGACCTAGAAAACATCGAGGTGTACAATATGCTCTGTGGCTCTCTGGGCATCACGCCGGCCCCCAACAACGGCACGCTCCACCTGCCGCTCAAACCGCTTGGGATCCACGCGCCAGGCGACTTCGAGGAGCCGGTTGACGACCCTGCCCTGAGTGATGCGGAGACGGCTACGAAAGGGGCGAGCCAGTCCATTGGCGTCGACCCCGTCTCTGTCATCCTCAGCACGACTACTGCAGCGGGTGACGAGTCTCCTACCTCGGCGTCTTCGTCCGAGCCCACTGAAGCCAAGGAGACGGAGGACGACGATAGCTCTGCGCTTGAGGAGGTGAAGTCGACTATGAAGGGGTTTTGGGACTGGGTGAAGGAAAAGGCAGGTGGCGTGTGGGACACGGTTAGGGGGTCGGAATAAGTCTGCCCGACTGGACAACTCCTCCTTCCTAGCTGATGAGCAGGGGAGAGGGAGAGTGGAATGTGAATGAGGGACACACGAGATTGTTGTTCTATACCCGTTTCGAGACCAATGTTTTACTAGACTGTTGCGAAGGGAGGTATTCTAGCGGTGGAGATGGTATTGCTTATTGCGGTTAGCGATCATAGAAGGCGTTTGGATGGGGGTTTGGGTTGGATGGCTTGCTGCTTAATACTATGCTCTTCACTTGTTGATCATCTGCGACATGCTTTTGAGCTTTGCTTCTGCGGCCGTAATAGACGGCCTCGGTAAGGGGTAGATTCTCACTCGAGCACTTCTCACTCGCCGTCATGATTCGAAACAACTGCGTCCTTTTCCACTAGACCCTTTTTGTGACAGTTCGTCAAAATCTGACGTCTCGTGGATGTTTTACTTTTGCCCATCGCCTTATTTTACTGCCGGTGGGACATCGTCGTGATGCCTGTCTTCTTATTCCGATCCTCGAGTCTCCTGAGGACCGACGGCGTTTTCTTTTCCCCGCTATACCCTCTCTGTGTCAGGACCGGCACCGCTTTGGCGTGGTGCCAGATTCTCATTGATTGCAGGCGGAGACGCCGATTGAATTCCGGTGAGAGTTCTTCTTTTCGCCCTTCGTTGCCTTCTTTAGCGCTGGTGGGGAAATCATCGGGGACGTCATCTCAACCAGATTCTCGCGTCTTGTGAGGTCTCTCCCTTTAATCAATGTGGGGGGCGGTCCCAATTATAGAGCTGCGAATGCCGATCGTGGCAGATCAGAGGGGAGCTGGGATGGGACACGGCGGTTTCAGGGCCCCATATTTTGAGGCACTGTTTCGCCTTTGCGTGTTGCCAGAGCATTGTGTCTGGTCAGTTGTGACATAGGCGGGGAATGAAGATGAACTCCGTAAGTGTGTGTTTCTTTAGGCGTGGACGGTGAGTGACAGGGTGAGAGGTGTTGGGCATCAAACACTTCATCCGATGTGCGACACGGAGACCAATGGCAGGTGCACCTTGCATTTCCTGTCGCAACAGTGAAGGACTTGATGCACCAGGGTCGATAATAGGCTTGCATGCAGCGGTGCGTCGAGCACGCATGCCTTGTCCCCACGGTGTTCCTGCGTTGAGCGGGTTTCCTTTCGGTCTAGAAATCCAGTACTGCGGCAGTGCCCTATTACCGAGTACAGGCACATCGGGTCAAGGAGAGCGGGATATGTGATGGACGAGACGAGTTTCCAGATACGGTCGCGGGTGCAGGGATGAGAACAGGTGTGCAGGCACAGAGGTTCAAGACCACTCTGGACCGCGATGACGCAGGTGCCATAAATAAACGGAGGCCTCGAGACGGTCGGGATTCGCGATATTGACATGGTTAAGGAATGTGGGGCCGTTATTACGCCCCATTCCCAGGGCTGGCACACGTTCCTGGGTTGCGCCGTTTATGCGTGGTGGCTGTGTCCATCGACCCGCGCCATGATGCCATTAGGCTCAGTTCCCTGCCAGGAACCAAAGCTTAATACCCCATACTCGGGTACGACGAGCCTCCTCCGCATGGAATGTCTGCGATCAAGGCGGCGGATGGCGGGGCTCGGGTTTGGCGTGGAGAGGTCTGGCCAAGAACAGGTTTTGACCTGAGTGTGGAACGGTGATGGACCTGGTCCCGCCTGCCATTAGGGGCGGCTTCCGACGCTTCCAGGGCAGACTCACTCGTCCCGCGCGCGGGCTTACGGAACCATCGGCAAAGCCTGGGCAGAACAATTGCTTCGTGGGCCAATGAGCGTGCATGCCCGGGAGCGGAGGCCCTGAAGGGACCAATGGAATTCAGCGGAGGTGGCCGTACTCGACCCACATGGATGCCTGCCCGTTTGCCCTGCGAGAGCCGCACATGGGTTGTGCTGGGACTTTTTTGCCGGCATAGGCGGCGCCGCCTGGGAATACGAGGACCTTTGACATTCCGCTCCTCACGGGATCACGCTGTCAGCATTCCCACTTCGTACTCGTCTCACCCTCCTGATCCCCTTTTTTTCTTCTCTTTGTTTCTTCCCATCGACTCACCAACGCCTCTCGTTCCCTATTATCAACAAGCTCTCGCTCTTTTAATCTCCGTGGACCGCTTCGACTGCGTACTCCACCTTTTTTCTTCCGCTCGTTTCACCCTCAACTCCCTGCTTTCTTCCCTTTTCTTTCCGGAGTCAGTGCTCAGCGGTATATCGAGTCCGCCACCGCCCGCTACCGAGTGGTTTACCTGACACCCCAACTTTTTTTTGCGCGCGCATTTTCATGCGTCACCTGGCCGACTGAGCCCTTTTGTCGCACCTCGAACCGACCGATCGGCGAACGCCTCAACCCAAACCCCCATTCTTTTATCGACCCGAGCGATTCTCGGGCCTATACCGTCGAAAAAGACAGACGCCGGACCGCAACAATGTATCTGTCCCGGCTAATCAGGGTGCTCTTCGTGGCGCTCTCCTTCGCCCTCGTGGCGCAGGCGCTACGGGTCGAGACTCGCACCGCTACGACTACTGCTCTCGCGAGGAGGCAGAACAGCAACGATAACGACAGCGATAGCGATAGCAGCAGCGGCAACAGTGGGAACAGTGGGAACAGCGGCAACAGTGACAGCGATAGCGATAGCGATAGCAAGAGCGACAGCGACAGCAACAACGACAGCGACAGCGCCACGCCGACTACCGAGGATAAGAAGACGACGACTTCTGAGAGTCCCACCCCTACCCCTACGGAGGACGACAAGGAGACGACCACTTCGACCCCCGAGTCGAGCAGCTCGTCGAGCAGCGAGAAGGACAAGGAGACGACGTCCGAGTCCACCCCCACCAACCCCGAGTCGAAGACCTCCTCAACCACTGACAAGTCGCCCGACACCACGCCGACGGACAGCAACGACGACAACGACGACAATAACGACAACAACGACAACAACGATGACGACAAGGAGTCGGACAAGGACAAGGAGTCGGAAAAGCCCGTGACGGAAACGCACACCCAGGTTGTGACCACCACCAACGCCGACGGCCTGCCTACCTCATTCACCACCGAGTCTACCAGCGTGCGCACCCCGGGCCTGTCCTCCGACGGCGAGGACGGCGGTTCCGGCGGCATGTCGAAGCAGACGCGCAACATTGTCATTGGCGTCGTGGTCGGTGTTGGCGGCGCAATCGTGCTTGGCGCGCTCGCGTTCGTCGCGTTTAGGATTAGGGGCCGCAAGAAGGCGGCAGAGCCGGACCACTTTGCGACCATGGAGAGCATGGATAAGCCGGAGGAGATGGGGCATTCGCCCGCGGGTGGTCCGGTGGGCGGGCAGAGGAACCCGTTCCAGAGCACGCTTGAGACGTACCATGCGCCGACTCAGGTGAATGCTTCGTCGAACTTCTGATTGCGTTTCCCGTCTTTGGGCGCGACGTGTCGGCTGTCGAGCATCTGCGGTCAGTCGACACGCTGTCGACTCATATCATCTCACTTTGAGATTCAATACTTCAAGAAATAAAGGGCAGAGGAGTTTCCGGTTGTATCTGATTTGTATCCCCTTCTTCTTTTCAAGGCGGTGCTTGAGGCTGGTTGTTCATATCTAGATGGGGAAAATTGCTCACATGGGCAAGTATGATATCTGCTACTATCAGGCACAAATGATGGTCCTGTTCCATTACACACAAATAATAAGATCTGTTCACTCTGAATTTTGGGACGCAGAGTGTTGATGTCGTCACTGCACGGATCGTCAACCGGGTGAATCACGTTCTCTCGTATGTTGCCGTCCGATGTAAGGGAGTCGATGTCCATGGTCTGTCCTAGTTGCAATCTCTGAACCCCCGACCCCTGTCAAATGTTCTTGACCGTTCGTCCCAACGCCTGGGCCTCCCGTCTGCCGCAATCCGTCCCGAAGTGGAAGGGTGTATCGGGATGTGTACCACGTGACTGGGCCCCGGAGAAGTCGGCCGGCAGGCATCGCGTCTCATCGACGTTTCGGCTTGCGCCAACGCTTAGATCAGGGTTTCATTGAGGCCAAGTCCTGGCGGCTGGTTCTTGTGTGGGATCGTGGAGGGTGCGGTTTCTCCTGTTCTCTCGTCCATCTGACTCTTGGTTTGTGATTTGTTCTCGTGTGAACGCCTACATTGTCTGCGACATTTACTATACCCCGAGGGTCTACTCGATATTGAGCCTACGGGTGTTTTGTATTGCGGGTACCTCGACCTCCAGCACGGCGGAGATGGTGTTCTACGCGAGGAAGGTCTTCGCCGCCATGACGGTGCTGCTGGTCGGCGTGACGGCCGTCGACATCACGGCGGAGATGAACAGCGGGTGGATCATGGGGCTGCGGCCCCGGCAAGAGACGCAGAACCTCCAGACGTTCGCCGGCACGCTGGGCGGCGTAAGTGCGTCAGCGGTATGTTCTGACTGCCGATACGATGCGCTGGACGGGGCTAACTTTGCGCGGGCTAGATTACCAACTCCGAGGACCCGGAGAGGCCGTTTGCTGTCGACGGCGATACCTTTGTACGTACGACGTGCTTGAACCACGGGGTCTGGGGAAGGGCGGGGTGGGCGGGCGCTAATGGCGGGATGCAGAACGACTTCAACACGGCTGCCGACAGGTCCTGCGACAACCAGAAGAACAACTGCGCGGACCTCGCGAACAACGGGGGCGGAAGCTTCGAGGTTGGTGACTGCGACCGGCAGAATGGTAAGTCTCTTCTGTTTCTTTCTTTCCCCATGTCACTGTCCGGTCTTGATGAGTGCTGACGGGGTTCCGGGATGCAGAGGAGTGCAAGGAGGCGATGAGCAGCGCGACGCTGACGAGCTTCTCAGAGCCGGCGCTCGTGAGCTCCGATGCTCAGTTTGACTTCTTTTGCGATGTGTAGCGTAGGAAAGCACGGGTGATATGGGCCGGGAAATGGGGGTTGTTCGGATTATGTTCGTAATGATCGGTGACGTGGGCTGGTTCTGGGGGGCGCTGGGGTGGCGTTTGGGTTACTCGTGTTACTTTGGCAGTTGCAGATACCTTGAAGAGCTTCCACGATTTCAATCGTTTCAATAAGACTCTGGTCATCCGACCAAGCCCTACATCAATACTTAGGCGCGACTGATTGCTTCACGGGCGTCGCATAGCGTTCCCCCTCACGGACGGGGCAAAGAACCATCTTTGCCCAGCGCGATCGTGAAATCGAGCCCAGGGGGAAAAAGGTCAGCCGGAGGGTTCGCGCGGGAAAGCCCAAAGCAGTAAAGCCCCAGGAACAAAAAAAGGCGCCGGCGCGAACCCACGCGAAAAGGCGATAACTCAATTGGCGGTGGCGTCGGAGCTTGTGGCCCTCCGTGGACCCACGTGTCACCTTCCCGGTCCCGCAAGCGTGTTTTTCCTTTCCCTGGGCTCTAAATGGCCCGGGGAAAGGGTTCCCCACTGGGGCCCCCTATTTCGGTGCTCGGGAGAGTCGGGTTGCTCCCCTGCTGTGGAATGGTGGAATGGGCGGTGGGCCTTTGTCCGCGCTGAGATTGCGGCCTGTCGGGATACGGTGTGGAGGTGGTAATTTGGGTGCTCCCCCGCTCCGAGGGTATGTCTTTCGGCGAATCGAAGATTTGTTCTCTGCTTGTGCTTGTAAAGTTGTACTGAGTACGAAGTAGGAATTCTGTACGCTCCTTGCTTGCCGTCTCTGACGTCTTTCCTGGTTTGGTCTGATTGGGAGCTCCTTCCCTCCGGCGCGCAGGCAGCCATGGGCGGTACATGAAGCCCAGACGCTTGCATAATTCACTTAAATAGGATGACCGGGGTATTGCGGTAGGCTAATCTGTACCTGGGAGATGCCAAATCCCGGACCGAGATACGGGATACAAGTAGTACGAGTACATTCCCACATTGAATGGTAGCAATATACCGACTCGGAATGTTTCCCTTATCATCTTCGCTTCGCATTCCTACACAGATACCTGGCATAGTGGACTCGACCTCGGCCAGCTTGACGTGACCTTCCAACCTGACTTGTCCACTGGCGCGCTCCACGGTCATCGCATGCAGAGGTACACTTGTGCACTGTCCTGCATGTCTCCCACCAGTTTTCCATCTCCCCTTTCGCGTCACGACTTCGCTGCCACCGGTGCCCGACCTCAACATCGACGAGAGCTTGAACCACGAGATCCCACGTTGCTTTACGACAGCATGTATCACCGCCAGTAATCCATCAGATACTCGCGAATGTCACCCAACGCACTTGGCACCCCTGATCCCCCGCCGTGTTGTCGACCCGTTATGTCACTTCCGTTTTAATGAGATCATTTGGCGGCTCTTCATTAACAATTTTTTACCCTGAATCCCTGGATTCTCCCCGGCTTTCCGCACTGTCAATCCTCCACTTTGCCGGAAAACGCGTCGCGCACCACCCCAGCCCGGCCTCGACTTTTCCCTTCCCGCTGTCCACGAGAGGCTCGGATGACCAGTTTTGCTGCTGCTGGACGCAAAAGAGATCCACATCTAGCTTTTCCGGTGGAAGATAGGGCTCCCGACGCGAGTTGAAGAGACTCAGCAGCAGGCGACTCGAACTTCGTCTGCGCTGATCTCGCCGTGGTGAGTGGCCAGCCCCCTTTCTGTCGCATGTCTCGGAAGGAGGGAATGCAGTGCCTGGACGACCCCAGGCCCCTGGTATCGGCGCGCGAGCTGACACCGCTTTCCCCACGCGTCTAGTTGTCGTGAAGACGTCACCTCAACAGTTGTCAGTCTCCTGTCTTGCTGCAACGGACGGCAGCCCCGAGCCGTCCCGGGCCGAGTCTCCCCAGTCTCCGGCCCTCTCCACGACCTCGACAGCCAACTGTGACTCGGAATCCTCGCCGGTCCTGCCGCCGCTCCCGGCGCCAACCCTTCCCGGCAGGGCATCGGAATTGCTTAGGACGCCCCCGAACGAGCCCGAGGAAGGCCGATACGTCACCGCGAGCTGGGGATCCCCGTACCCGGATAACGGCCACGACCAACTTGACGAGGAGGATTTTAGCAGCGAGACGTCGGAGGAATCGCCGATCCATCAGCTCGATATCCACACCCCGTTTCTGCGACCCCCACCGGAGCTGACGCTTGGGCTCGCAGAGCAGTCAGACTACGCGTTCGTTAGCGCGTCCGTGCTTGCGAACCGAGCTAGGAGGCGGAATAGAGGCCTCACCGAAGATTGGATCCGCCAGCACACCGACTCGAACCTCGAGGAAGGACGCCTGTGGCTCAGTGACGGTTCCGGAGACGACGAGCCCTCTTCACTGAGTGGCTCACAAAGGAGTGATTTCGGGTGGCTCGAACTACACGACGTGCAGACTCCTCGGGCAGACAGCTTTGGCTCTCGTCGAGCATCTGGAAGACACCCCCGGACCCGTTCGAGCGTCGAGACACTCACACCAGAAGCGCTTGCTCGCATGACTGGCTCTCCTATCCCTGTCAGAAAGATGTCGAACCTCGATCGCGAGCTACCGCCGATCCCGGCGGAGGCCGAACAACACGCGCCGCCATCATCCGCCGTTTCGCCGGATGAGGTTGCAGCTCCGCCCGTACCACCAAAGCCGGCGACCATGCCCGACCAAGCAGCGAAGGTGCCAGCGGCGCCCTCGAAAGCGAGGGAGGCGAACAACCAAACATACGTCCCGCGGCCCAGAAAGAAGGTGCCATGGAAAGGCAAGAACATATTTGTTCTCGTGCCGCTAGACCATGAACGCGGTGAGCCGGGGAAACCACCGATGCCCCTGAACGCGGAGGAAGTTGAGAAGATGTGGCGCTCGTGGGATGAGCTGGGGTACAACACCCGCGGCTTCGACCTCAACCATGACGGGTCGCGGGACGAGTGCGAGACGTCCCAGAGCAGGGCCTTCTGGCCCAGCCACGCACAGATGGCGAGGGAGCATCATGACAGAAAGATCACAGTTACGCTCCCCGACCTGAATGGTTAGTTGAAACTCACACACGTCTCGCAATTCGTGGAGCGCACAAACTAACGGATTCGTAGCGTGGAAGAACTACGTCGACGAAGTGAACGAGGCGAAGCTGCGTGCGCTTGGCGTGTCGAGCCATGACGAAGAACCGAGTCCGCTCCCGTCGGTATCACCCTCGAACGCGAGCGGGATACCGTCCAGCCACTACCCTGGACAGCCCTTCTCGCCCCCCGTTCCCACATCATCCGCATCTAGCAATCCGTTCCCCTTCGCCGCGGGGCCTTTCGTTCCTGGAGGGCGATCATCGTCAGTCACGAGCCCAGGCATCCAGTCGGCTACCTCGCCATTTGGTCTACCTGGGAAGTTCAACCCGCGGCAGTCGATCTCCATTCCCGCGTCATCATCGCCCTTCCAGTTGCCGCCTCAGCAGTCACCTCAAAACTGGGCCCAGCAGGCTCTTATGATGCAGGGCGCAAGCCGGGGGGAGTCTCCCCTGGGCCTGAACGGCCTTGTGTCCCCGTCGTCTCCATTCCCGCAGGCTGGGAGTCCTGGGTTTAATGCCCACCAAAGGCACCAGTCGTTGCAATACCCCATGTTGCCGCACCAGCAGATGGCGCACTTCTCGCAGCGGGGCACGCCGACTCTACAGGAGCTTCAGGAGGTGGATGAGGAGGTTCCTAGCAAGAGCCCGTCGAAGACCCCCGAGGCCCCCAAGCACAACTCCGATGGCCTCCAGGCGGAGATCGACGATGCAGAATACCACCTCGAGGAGCAACTACGGAACGAGCTTGAGCACGAAGACTACAGCCCGCACAACGAAATCAACAAGGCCCACGAGGCGTTCCGATTTCCCAACTCCGATTTCTTCCCGACGTCCCATGGTCGCCACCAGTCGGTCCAATTTGCGGTGCCGGAGCAGATTGCGAGCAACTCTGGGCCCGGTCCTGTCCTCCATCATCCCCGCCCACATAGCAGGGGTCAGTCGCTTGGGCACAACTTATTGATGAACCATGAGGCGGCTGGAGCCCAGGGCAACGGAAACGGCGGCTTCGGCCACTTCCAGCACCCCGCCGAAACAAGCGCTCCTCAGTGGGACGATCCCGAGGAGATCCAGACCAATCCCAGCAACCTGGGGACACCCGTTCAGGACTTTGACTTGGCGGGCGCTCTGCAGCAAAACATGCACCAGCGCGCGTTCTCCACGGCCAGCAACCCCTGGAATGATGCGCCTTCCGCCGTCGACAATTCTGCGAGCCGCCGCATGAGCCACGCCAGCAAGCCCTCTTCCACGAAGTTCAATGTCGACGCGCCGGAGTTCAAGTTCAACCCCGAGAGCTCGTTCAAGCCGGGGCAGTTTGTCTTTGGCGGCAACGCCTTCCAGCCGCAGCCGACCATTCTCCAGACGAATCCGGTCGCCCAACTCCCTGAGCCTTCGGCGACCTCGGGCCAGTTTACCATGTCGACCCCGTCCAAGATCAAGGCGGATGCTCCATCCTTCTCGCCCGGGCAGAGTGACTTTAGTTTCTCGGCCTCTGGCCCGACGTTCAGGCCCGACGCGCCGGCTTTCACGCCCTTCGGTAGTAGCGTGTCTGATGCGTTTGCAAGCCCAGTTTCTGGGTCTGAGAGTGGCAAGCGTGGTGGCTCTATCTTCGGTAACATCTCGGTCCCTGACAGTGACGCCGTTAAGCCTGCCAAGAAATCGAAGGCTATTCCGATTGTACGCCCCTCAAGCCAGCCTTCGTCGCCTCCCCCGGCTGGTGAGAACGAGGATGAAAATGGTCGGGCCGCGATTGATGACTCCCGCGTCAAGCGTGCCCGCGCCCTGCCTGCCGCAGACGATGACGAGGTGCCACTCTTTGCCGAAGCCTCTGATGCCAAGGACCCGTCTGCCTCTCAGGCTACCGATGCCGAGAAAACGCCCCAACCTGACACCGCGGCCGAGCAGAAGTCTGGTGACGAGGGTGCCGAGGGTGCTGACACGTCCATGTCCTCCATGATGGCGTCTGAGGCTACCGATGCTAAGCCCACCGCGCCTACCTCGGCTTCTAGCCCCTCCGAGACCTCCCCGCAGTGGGCGTCTTTCGAATTCGAGTCTCAGGCGGATATGCAGAGCTTCAGCCACGCCCTGCCTGTTGGCGAGAAGCCGCCTACTTTCAAGGGCCACAAGAAGTCGCTGTCTGCCGCTGCCAAGCCCTTCACTCCTGGTGCTTCCATGACTCAGGAAGATGAACCCGCGGCTGACGAGAAGACGGACACCGAAGAGAAGAAGGATCCCGCTGCCGAGCCCTTCAAACCGGGTGCCGCCGACTTTAAACCGGACAGCTTCAACCCCAATGTTCAGGAGTTTAAGCCGGAGGTGTTCAACCCTGCTGTTCCCGAGTTCGCGCCTAAATTGACCCTGGATGCCAAGGTGTTCGAGCCGGAAGGGCTCAACCCTATCGCTACGGCGTTTGAGCTCCAGGACGAGGAACCGCAGGGTGACGAGGCGTGGAAGTCAATCGAGGATGCAGACGAGGAAGTCGTCGAAGAGACAAAGTCGGTCACCTCGCCTTCGCCGCCACCCGTCCTGCACCGGGTACCTCAAGGATTGGCCACGTCTCGATTCGCGTCCCCTCCTCCCAAGCCCAAGGGTCTCGGCGCTTCGCGTTTTGCCGCTTCGCCTTCTCCCGAGCCCAATGTCGTTGAGCCGTCGCCTGTTTCGAGCAGGGGTGGCGAGTGGGAGCCAGAGACCCTTGAGCGACAGATCTCTCTTACTCCCGAGCCATCCGCGGAGGAAGACTTCGAGGAAACGCAACCGGAAGCTGAGCATGTTGAAACTGCGGAAGGCGAGCCGGCTCATGTAGACGAGGCCGCCAAGGCCGTTGACACCGGAGAGCCGAGCTTCGAGGAGATCGATGCGGTCATGCGCCTTATCAACGAGCGCGATCCCCACAAGGGCGTTAACTACCGCGGCGACTCCAGCCCCACGCGGCAAATCCCAGTCACCCTCGCCACCAATGACACTCCGTTCCATCTGCTGCCAGCTCAGCACTTCCGAAGTGATGCGCCGAGCCCAAGCCCGAGCTCCCGCCGGTTCCAGGCTTTGCGGAACGAGGCTGCTCGTCCTGCCGTAACTGCGGACCTCGAAGATCCATTCCTCGAAGGGCCCGGAAGCGAGCACTCGTACGGGGGAGTTGTCCACCGACTCAATGGTGCCGAAATGCTGCCTGCCAGCGACTGGGATGGTGATTTCAGCGAAGAAGAGCAGGATAAGCTGGAGCACAGGGTGCAGTTCTTCGACGGACGTGTTAATGATATGGTTGAGACTGTCCTGTCTTCTCGCCTCGATCCTGTCGAGCGGACCCTTTACTCCATCCAGCGTGCGCTGGTCAAGCTATCCGGTCGTGGTATCTCTGCGCACCGGGAGAGGCGCAGCGTGTCTCCGGATGGCGATGCCGATGACGAGGACGACGAGCCTGGGTTCCATCGTTCGATGAGCCCACAGCGCAGCAAACGGACGGAGCAGATCCGTACAGCTGTCCTAGACGCCCTTGCTAGCCACCAACGGTCTACACCGCCCGCCGTTCCTGCCGATTCCTCGACGGCCCAGGAAAATGTGGCGGTCCTCAAGGTTCTGGAGGAAATGAAGGAGCAGTTTGGCGCCAACATGCGACTCGACTCCCGTGGTGATGATCTCCGCAATGTTGTGGAGGAGGTCATCGAGCGGCGCATGCCCCAGGCACCCCAGGCAGAGGACACCGACAACAAGGTCGAAGAACTCCAAGCCAAGGTTGCCGAACTCGAGCAACGTCTCTCTTCCGAGCAAACCCGAGCGGATAAGGAGATGGAGTACCGCCGTGCCGCGCAAGATACCACGTCGGCGCTCCAGCGGAAGCTCGATGCTGCGGAGACGAAGGTCGAAATGGAGATTTTGAACCGCAGCATATTCGACCAGCGTATCGGTGATCTTGAGGATCATCTGAGGATCCAGGAACACAAAACGGAAGAAGAACTCGCCGGGCGACGCGCTGTGGAAGACAGGCTCTCCGAGGTGCAGCGACTTCTCCAGGTCTCCTCGGAGGAAGAGAACCGTCTTAAGGAAGCCCTTGACGCGAGAGACCAACGGGTCAAGGCCCTCGAGCAAGCGAATGACCAATCCTCCATGCGGGTCACGCTTCTCGAGGCAGCCCAGAGCAACGCCGCCCAGTCCCAGTCTGAGCTCACGAACAAGATTAATGCCATGGAGGGTGATCTCCGCAGCTCCCAGCAAGAGGCTAACCACTGGAGACTGGAAGCCGAGCGCACTGCGGAGGGCTCGCGACGACTTGAGTCCGATTACACGCAGGCCTTGAACGAGAAGAAGCACCTTCACAGGCTGCTCGACACGCTCGGGACTCAGCTCGAGGAGAACGAGCGACTGAGGGATAACTGGAGGCACAAGTTCGTCACCATCCAGGAGCAAATGGCAGGAGCAGCTGAGCAGATCACGCAAGAGAACGCCCGCCGCACGAAGCGGGAGCAGGCTCTCATTGCTCGCCATGAGGTCCTCGATGCGAAGCTCCAGGCTGAGGCCCGGACGAGGGAGCGCCTCGAGACAGAGATGGAGCGTCTTGAGGGCATTGAGCGCCAGGGTATGCGTGCGACTAACGAGTCCAAGCGCCTGGAGACTCTTCTACATGAACTTCGGACCGAGAACCACCGCATCCACCAGGCCGCCATGCGGTACCAGCGCGAGCTGGAGGATGCCCGCGAGTCCGGTGCTAGCGACATCCAGCGGGTGCGCGTTACTTTGCAGACGCAGCTTGACGACATCAGCAACCGGGCGAACAGTGTGAGGGAGGATCTGGAGGAGCAGGTCTCGAAGCTGAGAGGGGACCTCGACCAGGCGAGGATTGACGTTGATTCCGCCAAGGCGCAGACGGAGATGCTTGTCGAGGGCGCCCAAACGACCAAGGATGCTGAGATTCAGCAGCTCCTTATCAAGCACCAGAATGAGGTTGAGGATATGCAGACTCGTCATGAGAGGCAGCTCAGCACCGCTGTCGATGAAGGTCAGACTCGGGAGCAGCGTCTGCTCGAGCGTCTGAGCATCTCGACGTCGCGTACCGAGCATCTTCAGGACCGCGTCATCCACTTGGAGGAGAAGCTGGAGATTGCCAAGGAGGCGGCGCACGCTGCTGCTCAGGCCGCCAAGTCGTCTTCTTCTGAGCTTGCGCTGTCGCCACCGGCCGCCATCCAGCCGAAGGCTGCTCGGTCCATGGAGCTTCCGGAGAAGGTTTCTCCTCAAGCACTCCGGGAGTCGATCATGGTGCTCCAGGAGCAGCTGCAGGAGCGCGAGCAGCGTATCGAGGAGCTGCAGCACAAGGTGGAGGATATGGATCCCGAAGCTTCCACCAAGATTGCCAAGCGTGATGATGAGATTGTCTGGCTGAGAGAGCTTCTGGCTGTCCGACACGGCGACCTCCAGGATATTATCGGTACTCTCTCAACTGAATCATACGACAAGGATCGTGTTCGGGATGCCGTCATTCGCCTCAAGGCGAACCTGCAGATGGAGGAGCAAGAGCGAGAGCGTGCCATGAACGGCGGGTCGGCAGTCCGTCTCCCGAACATTGCGCAGACGATTCGGGAGACGGCCACCCCGCGGGTTGCGCAGGCCGTCGGGCCCATCGCGGCCGCCTGGGGCAGCTGGCGCAAGGCCCAGCCGTCATTCGGCAGCTTCTCGGGCGTGCTCGCGTCCCCGGCAGCGGCGAGCCCCCGAGACCGCACACCTTCGAAGGCGACCACTTCGACTCAGAACAGCAGTGCCCTGGCTGGTCTCATGACGCCTCCTGCTTCTGGCCTCCGCGAGACGCCGCCCGCGACGTATCCCGCGGCTCAGCCGGCTGCGTTTTCGGCCTCGGGTCGGCGGTTCACCGGCCAACGGAGTGAGCAGAGCCGGTCGTCGATCTCATCGAAGCGCTCGGAGAGGATGTCCGTCGGGACGCCGCCCAGGCAGACGGAGCGGCCTCAGCCTGTCACGCCGCCTATGATGGAGCGGAGCGGGTACGACTCGGACGCTAACCCGGGGGACTTTGACGACCACGGCTTCTTCGACGACGACTGAGCAAAACTATTGATTTATATGCGTCCGGTGCACTCTTGTGTATCCGGACATTTTACCCTTTTCCTTTGTAACTTTCGAGGATGATGAGATGGGGTGGTTTATAAGATATAATCGAGGTGGGAAAGAAGATGGAATCTAGAATGATACCCTTGATTCGAGGCGGTCGTTTTCTTTTTTACGTTTCGCGGCAAAGACCAGATTGACAAGAGCACAATATTTACGTTTGCCATTTTGTTATTTCGCTTCTCTATACTGTATTTTAGTCATTTTCTTTCTTTCCTTTGTTAGCGTCATGATGATGGTGGGTTGTCACTCGTTTGAAGGGAGGGAACGACAGAGTAGTCATAATTGAGTGGTCCAAATTTGCGTTTTTGAGTGCCTTTAACGGATAGCTCGGAACTGTATGGGAGGGCAGTGGCTGTTATTCAAGGTTCTGAAGACAGTCTTGAGCGTTTCCCTCTTGTGTTGCTGGCGAAGATGCGAGGACTCCGTTCGCCAGGTCCGGACAGTACAGCAAGTGGCGGGAACTCATTAATATGGAGGGTATCACGTGACTGCGCGTCTGCCTTCAACCTCGCCTCCCACGCTGAAAACACGTCGCGTCACGGAACCGCATCAACGAACCCATCGTCTTTCCAAGTCCAGCCTCCAAACGCCAACATGTTATTCTCCGCGGCTTCCCCTATGATTCGATGATCCCGCCGCGGCCATGGATCCCTTCCGGGTCAGACTAAACTGCATAGACCACTACCAGGCGGCGCCGACGCGGTACGACCCGCAGCTACGGAACGATGTGCGGCCGTCGCAGGCGGGGCGGGGCACGCGGGTGCCGGTCGTGAGGGTCTTTGGGGCGACGGAGACAGGGCAGAAGGTCTGCGTTCATGTTCATGGGGCTTTTCCGTATCTTTTTGTTGAGTATGATGGGAGTCTGGCGCAGGAGGCTGGTGAGTTTCATCCCTGGGTGTATGATGGGTAGATGAGAGTGCTTGTACTGAGTGAGGAGTATAGTGGGCGCGTACATGTACCGTCTCCACATGTCGATAGACTACGCGCTGGCGGTGAGCTACCGCCGCGACCAGGGGACCGAGAACGCCAAGTTCGTGGCGCGGGTCACGCTTGTGAAGGGGGTGCCGTTCTATGGGTTCCACGTGGGGTACCGCTACTTCCTGAAGATCTACCTCTTCAACCCCGTCGTTGTGTCGAGGCTCGCGGACCTTCTGCAGCAGGGTGTCATCATGAAGCAGAGGTTCCAGCCGTACGAGACGCACCTGCAGTACCTGCTGCAGTTCATGTGCGACTATAACCTCTACGGGTGCGATTATCTTGAGGCTGGGAAGGCGTATTTTCGGGCGCCGGTCCCGGGGTTGGAGAGCGCGGTGGAGGCGGGGCATCGGTGGCATGAGGGGACGGCTTCGGGGGCGAATCTCACTGATTGCTTTGAGCTGCCTCGGTTGAGCCATTGCGCGCTCGAGGTGGACGTTTGTGTGCAGGATATACGGAACAGGAAGGCTGTCAAGGAGAGGAGGTTGCATCACGACTTCGTTGAGAGGGTTAAACCTCTGCCTGCGGATATGAAGCTCGTGCACAGCATGGAAGGGCTATGGAAGGACGAGATGAGCAGGCGGAGGCTGAAGAAGCTCGGTGCGTCGAAGGCGGGGGCGAGTCCGCTTCCGGAGGAGGCGCTGGTGTCGATGTCGGCGGATCCGAGGGAGTCTCAGGCGCCGGGTTGGATCCACGGGGAGGAACACCAGGAGCTTGTGAGGCAGCTTATCGAGGGTGAGAAGGGGGAGAGCGAAAGCCCTAATTTCGAGGACTTCGTTGGGGAGGATCCGGAGGGGGAGTCGGTGCGGACGGTGCTGCAGTCCGTCACGGATCTGTACCCGGAGAATCTAAGGCCCGCGCTTGGCTTGGTGGAGAGCGCGTCGCAGGGTATGGAGGATCCGGCTAGCAGTATTGATGTTGATGCCAAGGGTATCCTCCCTGCAAAGCCGGATGATGATGACTACTTCCCTGAAGACTCGGAGGAGGAGTTCTTGCTAGAGATGGCGATGGCGGAGGAGGAGGCGCTGCTTGGGGAGTCTGCGGGGCAGGACGCGGGTGGGTCGGGGCCGGGTGACGAGGGCCCGCTGTTGGATATCGACCCGTCGATTGTCGGTGTTTGTGCCAGCGGTCTTGTCACTGGTAAGCGTGCGGAGATCCCCGTGACCCAAGAGTTCCTGGAGATTGCGAGGGAGGAGCAGTTCATCAGCCGGAATCCGGCGCCGTCTTCCGCCGCGGTGACCAAGCCGGCACGGAAGCGCTCAAGCTCGCCGGAGGCGGTCGACATGTCCTCCAAACGCCCGAGGCTCCAGGAGCCGTCGAAACCAGCTAAGGCACCAAGCGTCTCCCAATTGTCGGCTGCGCCTCGCAGCGCGCTGAAGAGGAGGACGGCTAGGTCGCCTGGTTCGTCGCAGTCCAGGGAGCAGCCGAACCAGACGCTTAACTTTACCGTTGTCAAGGATCCGAGCTCGCAGGGGCATCTTAACCAGTCTAGTCAGAAGATGGGACAGCGGACTGCTGACGGGGCGGAGAGTGGTGAGAGATTGGGTCAGACGTTGGGAGTCCCTACTCCCGCTTCTAGTAAAGCGAGGAGGGTCCGGTTTGGGGTAGAGCCAGATTCCACTGATGCTCGCAACCTCACGTCACCCCCGAAGTCTGGTAACTTGATGCGCCTGAGTGGCTCTCAGGGTTCAAGTCCGTCTCCGGTATTTCAGATGCAAGCGCCAAACTTCCCCGTGTCCTCGCGGTGGGCAACTGCCATGCCCACCCTTCCTCCGTCCGCAGCCGAGGTGTCATCCAGCATGAAAGAGTTCGGCTTGCCGGACGTCGTATACCAGGACGCCTTCTACAGCAATGAGACGGACGTCCCGCCGCGTCCTACCGAATATGGGGGCTGTGAGTTTCGTCTCGAGAGTAATGCGCTCCCTTTTCTTCCTGAGTTCAATCCTGCAGGTGCAGCGGCGCCTGAGAATAAAACGAATAACGGAGGCCGCAAGGATTTGACGGATGCCCAGCGCAGACGAATATGCACGCTCCGGAGCTGGGAGATTGGAACACCACCCCCGGCATATGATGAGGTGGACGATTGGTGGAAGGAAAGACTAAAGAGAAGGAAGCAACGGGAAGAAGACAGGGAGCGCTTGAACGGGACACTGTCGTCGTCGAGCCAGAAACTAAACTGCGTCTCGCAGATCGACGGCCCAACGCAGCGGAACAGGCACGGCTTCAAGTACTCGCAGAAGAAGAAGTCTACGGGCGTGGTGCACGAGGCGCAGTACATGAGCACCCTGAGCGTCGAGATCCACGTCAACACACGCGGCAAGTTTGTGCCGAATCCGGAGGAGGACGAAGTCCAGTGCATCTTCTGGTGCGTTAAGTCCGACGATAGTGACGATGATGACGGGGCCGCGTTTCAATCTGGTATAGTCGTACTATCGGATGACGGGGTACTCGCGGAGAAGATCCGCAGGCAGGCGTCGGCGGAGGTGGTTGAGGAGGCGTCGGAGCTAGACTTGTTCGTCAAGATGGTGGAGATTGTTCGCAACTATGACCCAGATATCCTGACGGGGTACGAGGTTCACGGCGGGTCCTGGGGGTTCCTCATCGAGCGCGCCCGGTTGAAATACGATTACGACCTCTGCGACGAGTTCTCGCGCATGAAGTCTAGCTCTCACGGCAGGTTCGGGAGGGAAGCTGACCGCTGGGGCTTCAACACGACGTCTACGATTCGCGTCACGGGAAGGCACATGATCAACGTATGGAGGGCGATGCGCGGGGAGCTCAATCTCCTCCAGTATACCCTCGAGAACGTGGCGTGGCATCTGCTGCACCGCAGGATACCGCATTATCCCTGCAAGGTGCTCACGTCGTGGTACAAGAACGGTCGGCCGCGGGATCTCGCCAAGCTGCTACGGCACTACCTCGTCCGGACGAAGATGAACATTGAGATACTCGACGCCAACGAGCTCATACCGCGCACGAGCGAGCAGGCGCGTGTTCTCGGCGTCGACTTCTTCTCCGTCTTCTCGCGGGGTTCTCAGTTCAAGGTGGAATCCATCATGTTTCGGATCGCGAAGCCGGAAAATTACCTCCTCATGTCGCCCAGCAGGAAGCAAGTCGGCAGCCAGAATGCGCTGGAGTGTCTCCCGCTTGTTATGGAGCCGCAGAGCGCCTTCTATAACAGCCCGCTGCTCGTTCTCGACTTCCAGAGCCTGTACCCCAGCGTCATGATTGCCTACAACTACTGCTACTCCACCTTTCTTGGCCGCGTCACCAGCTGGCGCGGCGGGAACAAGATGGGGTTCGCGGAATACGAACGCCAGAAGGGACTGCTGGAGCTGCTGGGAGACTACATCAACATTGCGCCCAACGGCATGATGTACGTCAAGCCCGAGGTCCGCAAGAGCCTCCTCGCAAAGATGCTCACGGAGATCCTGGAGACGCGCATAATGGTCAAGGCGGGGATGAAGCAGGACAAGGACGACCGGCGCCTCCAGCGGCTCCTGAACAACCGGCAGCTGGCGCTGAAGCTCCTCGCGAACGTCACGTACGGGTACACGTCGGCGTCGTTCTCGGGCCGGATGCCCTGCGCCGAGATTGCAGACAGCATCGTGCAGACGGGCCGCGAGACGCTCGAGCGCGCGATTGCCTATATCCACTCGCGCGAGGACTGGGGGGCTGAGGTGGTCTACGGCGACACGGATAGTCTGTTTGTGTATCTGAAGGGCCGGACGAAGGATCAGGCGTTTGATCTCGGCGAGGAGATTGCGAAAGCCGTCACGGAGATGAATCCACGGCCCGTGAAGCTCAAGTTTGAGAAGGTGTACTTTCCCTGCGTGCTGCTCGCGAAGAAGAGGTACGTGGGGTACAAATACGAGAGCAGGGGGCAGACGAAGCCCGAGTTCGACGCAAAGGGCATCGAGACGGTACGGAGGGACGGCACGCCCGCGGAGCAGAAGATTGAGGAGAAGGCGCTGAGGATCCTCTTCGAGACGGCGGACCTGAGCGCCGTGAAAGGGTACTTCCAGGCGCAGTGCGACAAGATTATGCGCGGCGCCGTGTCGGTGCAGGACTTTTGCTTCGCGAAGGAGGTGAGACTGGGGTCGTACTCTGAGCGCGGGGTTCCGACGCCCGGCGCCCTCGTGTCCGCGAAGCGCATGCTCGAGGACGCGCGCGCGGAGCCGCAGTACGGGGAGCGGGTGCCGTACGTCGTCATTACGGGGGCGCCGGGGGCGAGGCTTGTGGATCGGTGCGTTGCTCCGGAGGAGCTGCTGGAGAACCCGCACGTGGCGCTTGATGCCGAGTACTACATCTCTAAGAATCTGATCCCGCCGCTGGACCGGATCTTTAATCTCGTCGGCGCGAGCTCAAGGGCGTGGTATGATGAGATGCCGAGGGTGAGGCGCGTGCGACGGCTGGAGCCCTCGGCGGCGAAGAGGACGCTCGAGTCGTACCTCTCTAGCGCCTCGTGTGCTGTTTGCGGGGCGCCGCGGAGCGCCCCGATCTGCGAGAAGTGCGAGGGGGACCCGGCGTCTGCGGTCGCGTTAAGGCGGAGGCTGGCGGGGTCGGAGAGGGCGAGACTTGAGGTGGAGGCTGTGTGTAGGTCCTGCGCGGGACTGGGGCCGCTCGAGGAGGTGAGGTGCGATAGTCGGGATTGTCCTGTTTACTATACGAGGGTTAAGGAGGGGGTGAGGTTGAGGGGGGAGAGGGCAGCGTTGGGCCCTGTGCTGGAGAGGTTGGAGGGGGGGCCGTTGGATTGGTAGGATGGGTTTGTGGCATGGACTGGCGTTTTGGGTTGCGGGTTGGATTTTGGGGAGTCTTGGGTGGGAACTTGCATACGCATCATGATCAGGCACGAAGACGGTTACGATAGAACCTCGTTTCAACTTTTCTCAATACATTGACTAAGATCAGGAGAAGTGAAAACGTAACAACACTTTGCAAGTGCCATCCCACCTCCTCCATTCGAGGAAAATGAAACGGAAAGAAACGTGCCCTATCCCGGTGGTCATGAATAGTCATCGCAAGACGCGTACGAGGTTAACTCAAGAATTGAGACTTGGAAACAAAAGAAGTACAGGCTGGAGAACGAGTACAGAAACAGAGAGTTACAAGATAGGAAATGGCTTTTTTGTATTGGGAAATCTGTAGTTTTGTCCCGTGGTTTCGGTTTTACAAAGAGTGTGGATTGTTTCGCCAGACTTGGTATCCTTACCCCAATAAACTCCCAATACGAGAACCCGACAGCGGTAGAAAAGAGACGACGAAAACGAGAACGGGAGACAGTTTCTGGTCCCCGGCACCAAGTTAATATAAGAACAAGGAAGCGAGATCGAGATCCTCCGGAATGGTCATGAGTTTGAACGTCGCTGTAGCGAAACATATCTTGAAAATGGTTGTAAACGAGTGACTTGGAGCTGTGGAGAGCTAGGAGAAATCCGATCCGTAGGCCGTAACTCGTACACTAGAGGGATTGGGGGAGCAAGACGAGTCGTCCTACGTGCGGGACTTCACTGAGCTCGCGGGCGTCCCGGAGGTGGAGCCCGGGTGGGCGTGCGAGATGCGCGGCCTGTCGCGGTTGCCGCGTGTGAGCGTACCGACGTCGTGCTTACCTGCTCACAGTTAGCTTCTGTCCTAAAGATGTAGCTGTGTTCATATGGAAGAGACTTACCATCGCAGCACGCCCTCACATTCTCCAGCCGGTCGGCCTCCTGGTCCTGGCGCTCCATGACCTTCCGCACGTCCTCGGCGCTGTCGTGCACCTGCCCGTTGACGTACACCTCGGGCGTGACGGCCGCGCGCCGCGTCCGCAGCGTGCTGAACGCGTGCGACGGCTTCCAGTACCCGCTCAGGCGCGTCAGGGTGCCCTTACCCCGCGGCTGGGCCGGGGCGCGCCGCTTCGGCGGGGAGAGCGTCGGGATGTTCATCGACATGTCCATGGCGGGCGACTCGTTGCGCACGGACCGCGAGTTGAAGGACGACACGGACGCGTGCTGTCTGTGGCGGGCGGTCGGGGGCCCGGGGCGCCGGCCGACCTGCGGGTTGAACTCGTCGATGTCCTCTCGCGTGATGTTCTCCGCCATCAGCTCCGCGTCGGATTGGCCGTCCTGGTTCGTCCTCATGAGAAGGTACGAGAGGGCGTTGAGCCAGGTCTCGTGGCGCTGATTGGTTGTGCAGGTGAACTTGACAGATCGGCCGGGCGACACGACGATGAGGCTCTTCCTAGGCAGCCCGGGGGGCATCGGGTTGTCGTCCGTCACCACCCGCACGGCCTCGATGGGGATGCTCTTGGTGCGCGCCTCGGAGCGCTGCCCCGCCGTCGTGGGGTCCCGCTCGCTCCAGTACAGCGTGCGCGTGTAGGGGTGGACCCAGAAGTACCGCCTGTGCCGGTTCTCAGACATCTCGTCGCGGCCCGTCTTGCGCGTGTACTTCCAGAGGAACTCCCCAATCATGGTCTGCGTGATTGCCTGGATCATGCGAGGATCAGTGTTGGGGCCGAAACCGCCGGGTACCATGGCCGCGCTTGCGCCCGGCATGTTGAAGCGGCTATCGAGCTCCGAGGCGAATGAGGTGACGGACGACTGCCTGCTGCGCAGGTTGGGCACAGACGGCGCGTCCTCCAGTACCGTTGCGGTACTCGCTCGGGCAGCCCGTGGTGTCGGCGAGCCGACCGACGGAGGCGACCTCAGGATGCTTGGTGTGCTTGGCCGGCTGCTCCTCACAGCAGACGCCGGCCAGAGAGGCGGCGCCATGCTGCCTTGTCCGTCCGACGACTGGGTTCTCGCCGCCTGGATCGCCTGCCTGTGGTTGGCCGGTAGCGGCGGCAGATCCTCCGTCGGCGCCTTGCTGCTCGACGCGCTCATCGGCCTGTGGAACTCCATCGCGGAGTCAAGACCCCGACCCCTGTGCCTGACAACACTACCGCTGCTTTCCGTGGAGCCTCGCCGCATTCTCGGACCTGGTCCCCCTAGGCCGCTCTCTATCGATCTGGTCCTCTCGTGGCCAAGAGCGAGCTGGTTCTGCCTGGATCGCATCATCTGGTCGAGAATATCGGACGTCAACGCAGTCTGGGCGCCCGAGTCCAAGGTGACATTCCTAGGCTTCCGCGTGCGCATGTTGGAGTTGGCGGACATGGCCTGGAGGGGACGCTGAGACTCGGGTGTCTCAGCCTGCGGGCTCTGCCCCGGGGACTGTCTCGTTTCATCTTCGGCGATGAGGGGCGGGGTGGCGCTGCGGTGGTTGTCCCAGTCCAAGACACTTTCTGGAACAAAGCCGGACCTCAGCTTGTGGGGATCCGCGACGGGAGGCTGGGAATCCCGGGGAAGGATGAACGCGTCTCGCTTGGGGCTACGGGGGGACACGGGACGTGTTTCGAGAGACTGGATGGTGGTGAATCCGAAGTCGGGCCGGGGGTCGAGCGGAGATGGGGACTTGATCGGAGCGACGGATTCGGCGCGGATTGTCGAAGCCGTGAGGAGAGGAGGTGCTGGCTTCGTCTCCTCCACGGGGTGAATGTGCTCGGAGCTGACATTGGAGAGGCCGAGAACAATCGGCTCGGGAGCGGGAGGCTCGGGCTCGGCGATAGGCTCAAGCTCCTGAGAGTTGATGTTGACCATCTTCAACTCGGGCAGGACCACCTCTTCGGCCACAGGTTCGTAGCCTTGCGAGCTGATGCCGGCCATGCTTAGCTCGGGAACGACCTCAGGCTCGGCTACAGGTTCGCAAGACTGCGAGTTGATAGCAGCCATGCCCAAGTCGGGAACGACCTCGGGCTCAACAACGGGCTCCCATGACTGCGAGCTGATGGCAGCAATGCCCAGCTCCGGAACAAACTCGGGCTCGGCCACGGGCTCCAGGTCCTGAGCATTAATCGTTGTCATGCTCAGCTCAGGAACAGCCTCCCGTTCCACCTGGGGTTCCACAGTCTCAGACTGGATCGCCGCCATGCTCTGGGCCGATGCTGGCTGTGCGACATCTGACTCGGTCTCGCGGTCCACAGCATGCGCGCCGATCGCAGCGGCGCCCAGCCCGGTGGCCAAGGCGGCCGCACCTGCCGCGTGGGAACCGGCGCCGGAGCCCGAAAGACCCAGGACCGCCGCAAGAGTGTCCAGCGGCGTGTCATCAGGCTCGAGGACCTGCGAGTGCACCTTGGAAACCGTCAGGTCCGGCCGAGGTAGCTCAGGCTCAGCCCGGGGGTCGAGCGCTTCTGCGCGGATGCTAGACAGGCTGAGTGGAGCAGGTACAGGCTCCGGCTCGGCCCGGGGGTCCAATGCCTCCGCACGGATATCAGACATGCTGAGCGGGGCAGGCACGGGCTCCGGCTCAGCCCGAGGATCCAACGCCTCCACGTGGATGCTAGAAATGCTGAGCGGAGCAGGCACAGGCTCCGGCTCAGCCCTAGGCTCCAAGACCTCAGCCTTGATCCCCGAGACGCTGAGCTCGGGCACAGGCGGAGCAACGACCGGCTCAGCCTTAGGCTCCAACTCCTCCCTCTGGATCGAGGAGAGGGTGAGAGCCGGGGGCGCGACTTCCGGCACCTCGACGGGGGTGACGTGCTGGGTTTCGATTGACGTGAACTCAAGTTCGGGTAGCGACGGCTTCTCCCCGAGAGGGGGGACCGGGAACTTGGAGAGGCTCTCCTCGATTTCAGGGTCGTATTGCGCGCCGGAGTCGCTGTAGGTGGAGATGCGCCGGGACACATCATCCTCGGTGTCCTCGGTGGTCGGCGCCTCAGTCGCCAGGGCCATGGGAGCAGGCTGCTCAATATCCTCTGTCATGGTACCAGAATCCACCATCTCGGGCCTCGGGACGGTGGGGATCGTAGCGGTACCCTCCGATCCGGGCTTAGACGGGTCCGCCATGGCAGGGCTGCCCACCATACCGAACTTCTGGATTGACGGGATTGTCCTCAGAGTGCTAGAGTTGGACGCGTTCGACCCGAAGAGAGTCCGGCTAGGCGTGCCCTCGTTGAAGGACTCGTCGCCGCTCCCATCGAGCTCGCCCAGCTCGGCGAACAGGCTCTGTCCGCCAGTGCGCGGGGTCCCATCAGCACTGCTGTTGGCAAAGCTGGCCGGGGAACCATCCATTGCCACCTGCTCGTCGCTTGCGTGTCTACCGTGCCGGAGGAGCCCGCCGCGACTGACGCGCAGCTTCATCCTAGGCGGCGCGGAGCCCGGCACGTCGGCATCGGCGTAGGCGTCCTCGTCGTTGGAGGTGGACGCGGTGCTGTCGAAGGACCTGCGGGCGGTATGCTTCCGGAAGTTGGTCGCCGTAAGGTTCGAGCGCGTGCGCCTCGGTCCCTTGGTCGGGGTGTCGGTCTCCGTAACATCCGACTCCGTTCCAGAGAACTCCTCGGCACCGGTCTGGAAGTCGTCCGTCTCGGTACCCCGCTCGTTGGCCGTCTCGAAGGCACCGTCGGTGGCCTCGTTCGCAGTCTCGAAATGGTCGGTAGGCGGCCCCTCGCGGGCTTGTGGCGGACTCCCAGAAGACACCGACCCGAACAGGCGCGGCGGCTCGTGGTGGTCCTCCCACTCCTCGTCGTCCTCGCTGTAGATGTCCTCGCGGGTAGGTCGCGAGCTGCCGAGGAGAAGCTTGGAGTATTTCTTCGGTTCCTTAGCTTCCGACTTCTTGCCTCTGCGGGGGACAGGAGCCTCGGCCTCGTTTCGGAGGCGCTCCACTTCGTCTCTAGCTTCCTGGAGCATCCTCCTCAACTCGAGCTTCTCCGTCTTCTCACGGTGGACCTGGTTCCGGTGGCTCTGGATAGTGCGCTGGGCATGCTGGAGCGACGTCTTCAGCGTCTCGGTCTCCAGCATGGAGTGTCTGGGCGTAGTGCCCTTCATCGGCGATTGTGGCGGCGAGTGCTCTGGCGTGACATCGTCGCCCGCGTTGTCGAACTCTTCGTCGCTCCTGTTCAAGATGCTGTCTCGCTCCATCATCTTGGCGCGCTGCGAAGACGAGAAAGCGCGAGCAAGCTCCTGGTTCTGGGAGGTCAGGTCTTCAATCTTGCGCTGCAGAGCAGTCCGTTCGTTGTCGGCCGTCGCGATGCTGCGCTTCGCAGTACCAATCTCGATGTCATGGTGCTTGATGGCGGCAGTATGGTCTTCGGATAGCTTGGCGTGCGACACCTTGACTTCGTCCAACTCCTTCTGGGTCTTGTTCTTTTCCGCTTGCAGAACGTTGAATGCCTGCGTCGACCGTTTCTCGCGCTCAGCAGCATCCTTCTGCGCGGCAAGGAGCTCCTGCACCTGACCCTCCAGGGTCCAGTTCTCGTCCTTGTACCGGGTCTCGCTTTCATCAAGCTGCTTCAACCGCTGCTGCAGTGACTCGGAGTCGATCTCCAGCCTCGTCTTGTCGTTGGTGGCATCCCGGAGCTCCTCGTCCTTTTCGGCGAGCAGACCCTGCAGGTTTCGGACCTGGGCGATGAGGGAGGTGCTGATCTCGGCGGCAAACTCGATGTCGTGGATGCGGTTGGAGGGCTGGTTTCGAAGCTTTCGGTTCGGGACGCTTAGTTTCGAGGGGGAGCCGGTCGCGTGGCTTTCGAACTTTTCGAACTTGGACGGGCTAACGGAGCGCTAGTAAACTTGTTAGCATTCCCAAGGGTCTTGGGGCGAGACGACGTGGTGGGGAGAAACGTACGCGTCCTCCTGTTTTACCCTCGGGCACGTAAGGAGACCCGCCAGCAGCCTCGTTACTGGGGACGCGCTGCTTGGGCAGAAAAGCCCTCGCCGTTTGCCTCGCCACGTCGTTGTACTCGCGCTCGATCTCCGCCAGCTTGTGTCGCAGCTCGCCGCTCAGCTGTCCTTCAGCTTCCTGGGTTTCCACCTCGGCCAGTCGATCGCGGAGCTCCTTTTGCTGCTGGACGAGCGAGGTTCCGAGCTTCCCCGCCTCCGCCATTCGGCGCTCGGTCTCGGCAAGGTGGGCTTCTAAGGCGCGCTTCGCCTGGCGCGGCGACGCCGCGGGGCCGAGGGCGAACATTTTCGAGTCGAAGCCGGAGAATCGCAGCTGCGGCTGGTTGGTCGGGCTGACGAAGGGGTCATTCTCCTTGTCGGCGTCCGCAGCCAGCGAGGGGCTGCGGCCTATTGGGGACGCCATGGTGCCGCAGGGGCGGTGATGCAGCACTCCCTAGTGAGGGGGTGACTACATGCACGTTTTCGAGGGATCGGGGGATTGGCGCGACTCGACTGGTGATATTGATTCGGCGACGAAGAACGAGATTGTGTCGATCAGATTTACGCGAGCGAGAGGTAGGCGGGCGCCTAGTCGAACACGGGCGCGGGTTCGATAATTCGCAGCGGGCGCAAGGGGGTCGTCGGTTGCCGCAGTGAAGTGCGCGATTAGGTGTCGCCACCCGAGGACGAGCGGCCTGGGAAGAGAGAGATTACAAAAAAAAGAGACAACTCAAGGAAAGTAAATAAAGAAAGAGAAAGGAGGGGATGTAAGAGGCGCGCCGAAAGAAGCGGCCTCGCCAGAGTTGTTGTTTGGGTGGTTGCCGAATGCGGTCCCCGAGGAGGGTCGTCCAAAATTCCTGACGCGGTGCGGTGGTCCAGTGTAGTGTGTTGTCTTTTGTTGACTAATGGGCCAATAGGGCCCGAGAGATCAGCTTGGAGGCGCTAAACGCGAGGCGGTTCTGGTGCTGGGGGAGGGGCTTTGCGCTCGCTAAAGTGGGGGGTTTCGCGCACGTTGTCTGGGTCAAAGAAGCAAAAATGGCGACGCTAGGCTCTACTCGTACCTACAGGTTCCGTCGTGGGCTTCGTCCGCCTGATTATGGTCACGCCGCCTGGGTTTCAGCCCGTTGGGTGCGGCGCGAAGTGGGTGAGGCGGCACGGAGATCTGGACGGGCTCGAAGAGGCGCGACGCGGGATATTGGCGCAGCGCGAGGGAAAGGGATTGGCGGGCTGGACGGCTCTGGGAGACACACCACTCTCAACCACACAAGGTGACGTGCATTAATGAAGGGCGATGGCGTACAGAAGCGCAAAAGTGAAAGAAAGGAGTGATATTATAAAATATTAGGGAAAGTGCGGTTCCTCCCGCGGGTTTCGGGAAGCGGTCGGGGCCGAGAATCCGGGGAAACCCAAGGGAAAGGAAAAAGAAGTAAAAGAGAAAATAATGGGCAATATCAAAACGAACGATGAGGCAAGATCGCGGCCCTTCGCACACGGGGGCTGGCGAGGGTCGGACGAACTAGCGGGCGAAAGGGAAAGGTGGTGGTGGTGGCTGTTGGCGGATGCAGCCCTGGACGGGAGATGCGAAGAGGAAAAAAGGACGGAATCGACGAGGCCTTCTTGGCCGAGGGACGAAAGGGCGCGCGGGTTCGGTGGGCGGAGAAGCGGGCCACGGTCTGTGGGTACGTCCTTTGAGATGAGATGGAGGCTAGACAGGGGTCTGAGGCTCCAGTCGCTATGCCAAGGACTTCGATGTACTTGTATATCTGCCTTTATTACACCATATCGTGCTCTTCACTGCGTCGGATGAACTGCCACGGGTACCTGCGTCTCGAGGCGTCTCCGCTTCAGCCGCTCTGGATACGTCGGGATCGCTACGGGGGCGGCGGGTCACAGCTGCAGACTCCTTACTCTTACATATGGGAGGCTGCATGCGCAAATGACCTTGTGCGATGCTCGCGCTTCTCTTTGTTTACTTTGCGCGACCCGGCGTTGCCCCGGCGTGACATCGCGAGAGTCGCGTCAACAAAAGAGAAGAGGAGGAGAAAAAAGGAAGAAGAACATTGTCAGCCATACGAGGTACGCATATGGATTAATAGAAACAACATTGGACACCGGGGTGATCGGGATCCACATCGAAGTCAAGGCCGCCAAGTCTGTTAGGCCGCTATTTCGGTCCCTTTAATATCGTCATCTCCGAACCCACGGATGTGATTGATCCCCGACGAGACGAAGTACCCCGCGTTTCTCCGTTTCGTCATATCTTTATGCGAGTCGTGCAAAGAAGAGTGCCAATCGAATGCCAAATCGGTCCTCATTTCCGTCCAGGAACTTCCTTCTTCCCAGGCGCAGTGACCGAGTCGGCGACGCCGCGAAACAAAACAAAACGAGAGGCTCAGACGCGTTGCGTTCCTTCACAAAGCAAGCATGCTGAGCCACGTCGTCGCATGAACAGTAATCTCTCACCGCCAATCAGCGGATGGCGTTTCAGAGGCGGCTCATGGGGAGGATCCCTGTCGCGAGGGGACGGGGAGCTTCGTCATCCAGGGACCTTGCACGTGATGGCCATGTGGTGCCATGTGCGAGGCGGGCTTAGGCGCCTCGCTCTGGATTGGGCCGGATCCGTCGGCCTGTGGTACCTCGCCGTAGAAGGCGCTTCCCGTCCTTCGACGCCTCTGGTGGCGGAGGCGGCGCCTGGCTTTAAAGCTAGGCGCCTCTGGATCTGGTGTTTGCGTTTCGAAACAGGCGGTGTGGAGGGAGGGCCTGCCGGCTGTGTCAGCTTCGTGAAACAGCCTGGTCACCAGATGCGGATAGTAATACTTGTTTACGAGCTCAGGTATGACTGAGGTAAGATGGTCAGGTGTGTTACCAGCTCGGAGCCGATGCCATCGTCGCCGCTTCGCCAAAGCCCAGATGTTGATGCGTTGACATCGGGCTGTCGGGTTGCAAAATAGTGACAAGTAATCTTACATATATACACTATCTTACAATGCAAATCCCCATTCTCCCATCTTGGAGGATTTCTTGGATGCGGCGCTCATCTAAGGCCCCGGGACGAGTACACTAGCGCTGCCGTGAGACCACAAGGACCTCGGCCTCGGCCGAGAACCCCAATACGAGCTTGTGTATACCGCACAGAGGTCCACGAGCCCCGACGTTTGGCCTATCCGCAGAGTGACAGCACAACCCGTCAATTCTCACATACTCCAGCGCCGCATATCAAGCCCGCGCGCGGGAGCACCCCGCGGTCCAAACCACCTTTCCCTCACATCCGGAAGAAGCCCGTCCCACCACCCCCAACATTCCTCGCCTCCTCCCGGATCCACCGCTCGAGGAACTCCTCGTCCGTCATCTTCGCGGGGTCCATAAGCCGTGTGCTCAGCCGCGCGCCCGTCGAGTCGAACGCCATGACCGTCGGCACCGACGAGATGACGTACGTGCTCCCGAAGCCCTCGCGCATGATGTCGGGCGAGTCATACTCGATGGTGCAGAGCGCGACGCCGCCCTCAGCCTCGCCGGCGCCGGACTCGACAAGGGAGTAGAGGATGGGCGAGACGATGCGGCAGGTGGGGCACCACGAGGTCGTCCAGAGGGTTATGAGGGGGACGCGGGAGGTGGCGGAGAGGAGCTGGTAGGTGTGGAAGTCGCCGGGGCGGCGGACGCTAGGGGTCGGGGGTTAGGTCTCCCGGTCGGGCATCATGGGATGGGAAGGGGAGTGGGGGACGTACTTGTCGTAGATCTGGTTCTGGGCCGGGGCGACTCGCGTGCTGGAGAAGCTCCGGATGGGCTTGGGCGTCGCTACGAGTGGTTTCCCGGACGCCCGGAAGATCGAGGATCGCCCCGCGAGCAGCCGCCGCACGCCGTCATGTCGCAGAATCATGGTCAGGAGGTGGTCAAGAGGGGGGTTTCCATCCGGTTACTAGCTTTTCCAAGCACTATTTCCAAGGCCGAATTTTTGGCCCAGGAGCTTGAGTCGTATCATGTCGCACGATGACGTAATTTCACAGAACCCTCCGCAACATCCTAGGTTTCCGGGCGGGCCCGCGCTGGTGCGGACACACCAATCATGCATGCCTCACCCCGCGATTTCGCGCTGAGGCTCTGGGCATGTGAACGACGAGTCGTCCTGGGCGTGTCAGATTGCGCCCCCGTGCCAAGGTGCTGATGACGAGCATGGGCACTTTTCCCGGGAAAAGGGGGAGCTTGGCGGGGGTATGCGTAGCGGTGAGGGTTTGCTGCACGCGGTAGATCTCGACGGCTCTAGTCCTGTTTTTGGGCGCCGGTTCGGTCGCTTTTCGAGATGAGTCCGTAGCTTTGAGGGTGGGCGAGGTGGGCGAAGTCGAAATGTGGAGATGTGTCGGCGCCGGGCTTACAGGGGGCCCAGCTGCGGCCTTCACCGCCGAGTGCGGGGAATGCGAAACCGTTCGATAACCTTTTAGGCTTGCAGGCCTTCAGGGTTGACCCGCACCGGCCCCCAACCACACGGGTTCGTTCCCTCGAAAGACCCTTCGTGCTACTCGGCACTCGGACGCAATCCAGGAGATGGACCGGGTCCGTCGGTCGCACAGGCGGCCCGATATGAAGGCTCCTTGGATACGAGCCACCCCGTAATTGGGCATTTTAGCCCGAAGGCATCTGTACTCGGTACACCGACACAACCCCCCCCCCCCCAAAGACCCCCTCGACCGCGGCGATCGCGGTCAGAATCCCACCTGCAGGGCACCCATCTAAGCCTGGATGAAGATGCGCGTGCATGCGCGCCGCGCACCTTTTTGCCACCGTCGACGTCACCGGCGACCCTGGGAGCCGCACGAAGACGGGGCACGGGGACGAGGTGCGTCCCTTCTTGCATATGCCACTCGCAAGTCCAGACGCGCGGGGTTCCCATTCCGCCCCGCTCGTGTCAAGCTAGGGTATGATGGTGACTAGGAACCGTGGGGGCCGGATGGGATGGGGGTTTCGGGTGCGCATGTCGCGTCGCTTGGGTACCTGTACTTACTTCCTTGGCGGGATCAGCGGACGTGAGGGTTTGTTTACTTTTGTTTTCCCGGGAACGAGGGCGCAGGGGCTGGGCGAAGTCGTCATGGAATGGGGGATGGAGGGGTGAGGTCGTTTGCGGATGTTTCTTCGACGGAGCGGGCGACGAGTCACAGGCGCGGACGGGACCCTTGATTTCAGATCGTCACATGCATGGTTCCCCCAAACGGACACGCCCGGGGGTAGCTCGGAGTCGATGGCATCACGACCACCGCGTCGCGCACATCAAAGGACGGGCTCGGGCCAAGGAAGAGCGGGCGATCTGGGGTCTCGGCCTCGCCTTTAGGCCCCCGCAGAGGCCATCCGCCCCCTATTCAAGGTACGAAGTACCTTGAGACTTACATCGAATCGCGCTTCGCTAGCCCCTCCTGCCGGGGTCATGTGAAGCGTGGTGGTTCGACACCCGCTGCTTAAAGGTGGATAGTGCGTGCGGCGGGGGGGCTTGCCTGCAGGATCGATCGCGCTGAAGGCTGCGAGACGGGACGGAGAGTGTTTGGGGTGTTCGGCTTCTCTCCATCGTCTGCCACCCGTGTTCCGTCCGATCTTGGAGCAGCACGAGACGGGCGGGACGGTGAAGACGGAAATAGAGATACTCTCTCAGGTGTGAGGTTGCTTCGAGGGAGCATGAGCAGCCAAGCCCCCGCGCAAACATTGGGTCGTTTCCGCGTGGTCACCCAGCGCCGTTAGCGCACCGCCCCCCACCACTCCCCAACCACCCGGTCCCCACATGCGCTGAGTCGCCCCCTGTACACTCCCCCCGTACCGCGCCCGCAGCCCCATACTGGCCGCCACTCACCGATCACACACATCGCACGCAGCGCCAAGCTAGGGTTGGCATTTGCTGCGGTCGCGTCCCACATGCCATGGCCAGAAGGGACGGACGGACGCTTCCTAGGAGACCCCGGGGTTTCGCTTATCCCGCGCAGTACCGGGTACGAGTACTTGGAGCCCGGATTCCTCGCCTTGGTTGTGCGTATCCTTTGTGGCATGTGGCTCCGTGGATCTCCTTGGTTTTTTCTTGGCTTGTTTCCTTGGGTGCGGAGCAGAGTCGCGTTGGACAATTTCCGCTTATAATCCAAGGGTCCCTCCCTCGCGGAAGGCCGGGGTATGAAAGCAACCCTTGGCTTGCCATCCCATCGCCCATGCTACGCCGTTGATCTCTCGCCTCTGGGGTATCGACCATAAGAGGCAGGCAGCTGCTACCCTGGCTCCACCCCGCGGTTCGCTCTTGCTCTGAAAGTTCGGCCCCCCACATCGCGCCGACTCAGTACGAAAGTACGGAGATACCGGCCCTGAAGAAGGAACGAACGAACGCGTCCTTCCTTAGCTCGCCGCCGCCCCTCTTATCTCTCCACCTCTACCTTATTTTTAAACTTAAACTCACCGCCCCTCACCGGTTCTACTCTCGCCAACTTCCCTTCCCTCTCACGGCCGGCCCATCTCTTCTTTCCACTGTCGCGAGCCGGAGCTGGGTTTCTGTCATCTTTACGTCTACCAGCTTGGCCTTCTTCCACTTTGCCACAAGTTGCCGTTTCGAGCTCATACCGGGGAATCATAGGACGTGGCCACCGGCGGGGTTGCTCGTTCTGCCGCGCTGCTATCCTTTCTCCCCTCTTTCTTCCTCGAGCTAGGGTCGGATCTGCGCCGACGTGATGGCTGGCAACCGTCGCTGGATGAGCTTCTTCAAGAAGAAGGACCCGAACGACCCGAAGGGGTCCTCCGAGGGTAGCCAGGATGGGAGCTCCGACGGGCCGCCCAAGTGGAGCATGGGCGTCCTGAACGACAAGAGGACCATCGAAGTGCCCGGTAAGCAGCAGCTTCTGTCTAGCAGTGTCCTCCGCAAGTGCTAACAAGCCCGCGCCCAGGTTCCGTCCTCCTTCTTGCGAGCGACCACAACGAGCCCCTCGGTCTCCACCACGCGCCCGCGAGGACCTCGCACTCCTCGCTCCCCGTCGCCTACCCGACGGCGAGCCGCCCGGAGACCCCGCGGCTGAGCACCACGTCGCGGTCTCGCGTCCCGGAGCCTGAGCCCGAGCCCGAGCCTGCGGCCAGCACCAAGAAGACGAACGACGGCAAGATCATCCTCGAACCACAGCCCGAGGAATCGGCCAACGACCCGCTGAACTGGCCGACCTGGAGGCGCGACGCCGCGCTCCTGTCCCTGGGCTTCTACTGCATGATCGGCGGCGGTATCACTCCGCTGCTCGCCGCGGGATTCACTGACATCAGCCGCGACTACAGCATCGATGTCGAGGAGGTGGCGCTCACCACCGGCCTGTACATGATGGGTCTCGGCCTGGGGTCCGTCATCTTCTCGCCCACCGCCATCCTGTGGGGGAAGAGGCCCGTCTACCTGGTCAGCGCCGTCATCTTCATCCTCAGCTGCGTCTGGTGTGCGCTGTCCCCGTCGTTCCCCTCCCTGGTCGTTGCGCGCATCTTCCAAGGCATCGCCGTGAGCCCCGTGGAGTGTCTTCCCTCCGCGACCATTGCTGAGATCTTCTTCCTCCACGAGAGGGCGTATCGGATCGGCGTCTACACGCTGCTGCTTCTGGGTGGCAAGAACCTGGTGCCGCTTGTTTCCGCCGCCGTTATTCAGAGCCTCGGCTGGCGATGGGTCTTCTGGTAGGGACTCCACCCCATACAATTCATAGTACACGTCGTCGCTAACATGCCGCACAGGATTGTGGCAATCATCGTTGCCTTTATGATCGTGATGCTCTTCTTCTTCGTCCCCGAGACCTTCTGGGACCGGACGCCCAGCCCGAGGCCTAAGGGCCCCTCTGCGCGCCCGAGCTTCATCCGCCGCATCTCGTCCCGCTACGGGGATCATCATCACGGAACGAGCGCGCGTCCGTCCATCTCGCGAAAGCTCACGGTGGAAGGGCCAACGCTGGAGGAGGACTCGCCTCCGGCGCCTCCTGCTGGCCCCGCTCATGATGCTGAGAAGCGTGAGGGAGAGGGGATGGACGAGAAGAAGGCTGGTGAGGGTGGCGAGACTGAGCCTAGGCATCCGCGCGTCGAGTTTGCTTTGACGGACGAGCGGGCGGATGATAAATCCAGCGATGGGGAGTCTCCTGAGCAGCGTCAGGGTTCCGTTGCGAATCCCGGGTCTGCCGCTCAGGCGGCGTCTTCTGGCCAGGAACCTGCTGCTGATGCGGGCATCGTATCTGCTGACGAGGACCCGGAGAAGAAGGCGGCCGAGAAGGCCAACAAGGGGCAACAAGAGTCCAGCCATACCTCCATCGAAACCGGCGCCATGGCTGACCCCGCGCCGCAGCATGGACGCCAGCTCGACCCGGAAATGGCGATTCCGGAAATCACCCCAACTTCCGGGGGCCACGCCTACACCATAGCGCTCCGCCGGCTCCCGGCCCAGACTTTTACACAGCAGCTCCGGCCCTACCACGGGCGTCTCAGCAATGACACTTGGTTCAAGGTGATGCTGCGGCCCTTCGTGCTCTTCACTTACCCGGCGGTGCTCTGGTCGGCGGCCGTATACGCGTGCTCGGTCGGGTGGCTCATCGTCATCTCGGAGTCGATGGCCATGATCTACATGGACGCAGACTCGTACAACTTCAACGCGCTGCAGACGGGCCTGGTGTACCTGTCGCCCTTCATCGGCGGGCTGCTCGGCACGGCGGTGGCCGGCAAGGTGTCGGATATCATCGTCAAGGCCATGTCTCGGCGTAACGGCGGGCTCTACGAGCCCGAGTTCCGCCTCGTGATGGGCGCGCCAATCCTCATCACGACCGTCATCGGCCTGATGGGCTTCGGCTGGTCCGCGGAGGAGCGGGATCACTTCATGGTTCCCACCATCTTCTTCGGCATCACGTCGTTCGGTTGCTCCCTCGGGTCCACCACGTCCATCACGTTCTGCGTCGATAGCTACAGGCAGTACGCCGGCGAGGCGCTCGTCACGCTCAATTTTAGCAAGAACGTGCTGCACGGGCTCGTGTTCTCGCTCTTCTTTACGCACTGGATGGCTGACGACGGATCCAAGATGGTGTTCATCTGGACCGGCGTCATTCAGCTGATTCTCATGCTTACGACTATTCCGCTTTATATCTACGGGAAGCGGTGGCGGATGTGGACTGTGAGGAAGAACCTGGTTGAGAAGGTCAACAAGTCGTGATTTCTGGCGTTTACATACTGGTCGTCTCTGGCGTTTCCATTGCCTTTTCTGTTTATCTGGGTTTGTCTTCGAGGGTTCTTCGGGTTTCAAATTGGACTTTGTTCAGTGGCATGCATCTGCATACGGGGGCATGTTTGGATTTTAGATGTTTTCAGATTTGCGAGCCTTACTGCTATTCGATCATTGGCGAATTTGCATTTTCGGGGAGACTGGGTTTCTGATTTCATAGACGCATTTTGGAATCGAGACAGCGCCGCGGATATTACGAGTTCATGAAGTAATTGAAATTGGATATTGATGTGTTACCGGTACTCCGGCGCCGTCCCATGCCTATTCCCATACCCGTACCGAGACCATCTCTCGTGAACAAAAGAAAATCCCCCGTCACGCACGTACATCACCCCTCGATATCAAGTGCCTGCTTAAGCACGACCTCGCTCCCCCTCCACCACCGCCCCCTCTCCTCCAAGTCATCCTCCACGCCCCCAAGCGCATTCTCCTTCCTCCTCCTCGCCTCCGCCGCCGCCGCCCCGCTCGTCTGCCGCTTCCCCTCCAGGCTCTGCACCTCCGCCCCCAGCCTCTCCAGCTCCTTCTTCTTCCGCGGGACCCGCGCGCGCAGCTGCTCGAGCTCACGGTCTAGCCTCGCCTGCTCGGCGCGCCGCTCGTCGAGGAGCTCGGTCGTGCGGGCGAGGGGGAGGGAGAGGGAGGGGTTGTCGCTCGTTGAGTTCGCGGCGCGCAGGGCGGCGATGGAGGATTCTAGCGAGTCGATCTTGGCGGGGAGCTCGCGGAGCTGGATCGTCTGTGTCGTTATGCCCTCGTACCGCGCGCTGAGGTCCTTCCCCCGCGCCTCTAGCTCCGCCACCAGATCGTTCATCTCCACCTTGAGCGCCTTGAGCGCGCGCTTCGCGATGGCATTCTCCTTCTCCAGCGCGATGTTTTCCTGCGGGGAGACGATGAGGGGCGGCTCGCCTACTATGGCGCGGATGAACTTTTCCTTGGTGACCTGCTCGACGTAGCTGAAGCGGAGCTTGGAGAAGAGCTCGCGGTAGTGGCTGAGGTCGGCGGAGAGGGAGGAGGGGGTCGGGGCTTCGGTCGACGAGGTTGTGGAGGCGTCGGAGGTGCGGGGGCGCGGGGAGGGGGCGGCTGTTGTTAGGGGCTCGGAGAGCTTGACGATTGAGAGGGGGTGGGTGTGCAGGGACCCGAGGGTGTCGAGGACCGCGAGGGCGTCGTCTTGTTGAGACATTTTCGCGCTTGCGGTCGTGAGGTCGCGAGATTGTTGATGGCGGGGTTTGGTGGTGTCGGGTGCGACTCGCTTCAGGCCTTTTGCTGATGGTAGGATTCTCGAGTAGGCCGGCTCTGAATACTATCGGCCTTGCAGTATCAAGTAGCCGAGAAGATCGTGGTGAGCGCCCTTAAGTTGCTGAATATTCGACAGAGCGTAAATGTAGAGGTAGTGCACTTTGAGATGCAAAGTCGACGTCGCGACTTCCGCCCGGCGACGAGCACGCATGTTTACTTTGGTCCCCAAAGCAGTAAGCGGCGCGATCGGCGGTGGGTCGAGGGGGCAGGGGTCCGGTGGTGAGCGGTCTGCAGCGGCAGAAATATGTCACCCGCCGCCACCCCTTCGCCCTGGAAATTAGGTTTCCCCGGAACCCAGAAACCAGAAACCAGAAACCAGAAACCAGAACCCAGAACCAACCGAGGGGCGTGCCGCAGGAGCGACTGACACACCTGCACTTCTCCCCTTCCTTTTTGTGCTTCTGTGCAAGGCCCGTTCCTGCACCAGTATGCACATTCTGACCGGGAAGGAGTCTCCTTTCTGTCTTTGCTCTTTTGACTACTCTGTTACTTCGCGGTAGGGGGTGCACTTTTTCTTGATTGTGCCGTACTCCTGGCCATTAGACCGTTGCGGGATTATAAGGACCTCTCTGGGATTCGCATCTGCCACGGAACTCGCCGACATGCCGAACGACGAACTCCTCACCGACGAGCACGTCGCGGAGCTCCTCGCCAAGGACGCCCAGGACTGCTCGCTCAAGTTCTCGACAATGGGCATGCAAGCCTACCGCTCCGACAAGAAGTACGTGCACCCACACACGAAAGGAACTACAGGCTAGTGACCTAACCACTTTGCGCGCCCCACAGGCCCGCGAACCTGCCGAAGCCTAACACCCGCTTCCTGCGCAACGTCATCAAGGATACCAACACGCATAATGCCGCGCTGCTAGCGAGGGAGGCGGCGGAGTCGCAGGCTAGGCTGGAGAGGTTGGAGAGGGCGGAGGGGAGGAGGAATGCGCGACCGGGGGATATTCGGAAGAGGCAGATTGGGAGTATCAATGCTATCCTGGGGAACAAGAAGCGCGGCGGGGATGAGTCGTCTACGGGGGAGGGGGGCCGAGGGTCGAGGGAGGATTCGAGGCAGAGGTCGAGGAGTCGGGATCGGGGGAGGGACCGGGATAGACGGCGGGATCGGGACGGCGGGCGAGATAAGCATAAGTCTGGGGAGCACGATTCGCATAAGCGAAAGCGGCACAGGCGCGACGACAGCGAGGACCGCAAGCGCTCGAGGTCGCCGTCTCGGAGGGAGAGGCGCCACCGCGAGCGGTCCACCTCACGGCACAGACACTCCGAGACTAAGCGCTCTGACCGCCGACGCGACGATCGGAAGGAGAACGCGAACCCCACGAACGCGAAGGCCCGCGAGGACGGCGCGAGCGAGTCGGATCCCCTAGACGACTTCATCGGCCCTGCGCCGCCGCCCAAGGACCCTGTGCGCACCAGGGGCCGCGGGACCATCTCTGCCTTCTCGGGGATTGACCGGCGCTTCGCGGACGACTATGACCCAAGGATGGACGTCGAGGAGGAGGAGGCGCCGGACGGAGAGGACTGGCCCGATGCGGTGGAGGCGTTTAGAGACCGCCAAAAGCTGCGGGCGGCGAGGGAGGGGAGGATGAGGGCGGCGGGGTTCTCGGAGGAGGAGGTGGGGAGGGTGGGGGAGCGGGAGATGGAGAAGACGGAGACGGATGTCAGGTGGTCCAAGGCCGGGGAGGAAAGGGAGTGGGATATCGGGAAGGGGACGGGCGCCGAGTAGAGGCCGGCGTCGGCCTCTAGCAGGATATACTCACCCCGTAGGGAAAGGAGGGGCTGGGGTAGGCGGTGAGAGTATGGTTACGGGCTTATGGGTCTACGTTGGCGTTGGCCGGGGTCACGGCGTTGCATTATCTTTGATATGACGGGACGTTTGGTACATCATGTTCGGTTAGAGCTCTGTTTCAGCGGCATCCATCCAGTGTCTAGGGATCAGTCCCTCTCGAGATAAAAGTTATGGAGTACGTTTCCAAAGACTACGCTGCGTGAAGCAACCGCCGACCGAGACGTGAAGCGACACGGCGTTTGCCACTGGTGATTCCTTTATCGTGGCCCACAAACAGTACCAGTAACCGAATAAACACAAATATTGAGGAAAAGAAAATAGAAGGCAGAAACAAAAATTAAGAGAGGAAAAACTTGAAAGTCCGGCAAAAGGGAACTTCCCCACCAAGGGTCGAACTTGGAATCTTCCGATTAACAGTCGGACGCCTTAACCATTTGGCCATGGAGAAATATGCCAATTTGATGTCTGTTCGGTCGCTCGGCGTGCAGATATATTGCGTTGTTGACGGGGACGCCGTCTCTTTTGTGGCGGGTCTTGGCTCGCCTGGGGCGGGGTTCACATCGTGCATCAAGTGTGGGGCCAGTGGGTGGGATCGCGTGGTGAGGCCGGGGCTCGGTGACTCAGCGACCCCGCCACTAGCTGCTGGGGTACTTCGGTACTTGTTCTGCGAAACATATGCTTCCTTCGGTGTTTAACCTCCGTGCCCCGAAACCTAGAGCCCCCGTGCGTTTGTGCCATCTGATCATTGGGGACAAACAGGAAAATTTCGAAAATGCTTATCTTGAGGGGGGGGTCGGACCTGGTGACATCAACTTTCGGGAAAAAAGATGTAAAATTTCTGACATGGCGCTATGACCCTGACCTTTTTTATCGGCCTGCGAGGGCCAGGGGCCTCAAGCAAGAGAATGGGGTCGCAAAGTTCGCAGTTTCGCAGTTTCGCAGCTCCGTTTCTTGCAGGAAACCGTGTAAGTCAAAAAGAACAAAGGCTCCGCCCCGCGCCTGCCTCGATTGTGCTACCGGAGGTTGCTCTCCAGCTGGGTCCTTCTTTCCAGCTCCACCCTTGAACGGGGAAACCCTGTCTGTTGTGTCTTGTCTTGTCTTGTTGTTCACACCGCGGAGAGAGAGGGGGGCTGGGAAGCGAAGGATTCGCCATCTTACATTAGCTCCGGTCCTCAGAGTTTGGAATTCCCCCACGCGAAGCTTTGTTTCCCCGTCTGGTGACCTTGTCTTGCGGGGACCATGGGGAGCTCATGACGGGATTTTGGCTCCCGCAAGCTTTTGTCCTCGTGGATGCCAGCTGCTAGGAGAAAAGGCCCGTCTTTCCGTTTGCTTCCTCCTTGGAACTGTTTCTGTCCTTGGTGCGACACAATTCATCTCTTTCTTCTTTATTCGAAGATCGGTCCTTTGTCTCGAGGACCGATATTATTTGGACTCCTTCGAAACATAACCCGCCTCGCAACTTCCCGATACGGACTTCCGTCGCCAAACACATCTTAACCACACACCTCATCACACACGACCTTCCGCGACCAGTCCTCGCCATGAAGGTCCCGCGCCCGCCCGTGACGCCCATGGAGAGGGCCTGCGGCATCATAGCCGACCCGCCAGACAACCCAACCCACACCCTCGACCCGCGGGTCCAGCGCCAGCTCCGCCGCGCCCAGCTGCACCCGTCGCCCTCGCGCCGCGGCTTCACGCGCATCCCGGCCCTCTCCTACACGAGCGCCGACCACGGCTACGACGTCCTCGACGTGCCCACCGAGTGGAACTCGCCGCAGCACCTGCAGTTCTGCGGCCTGCGGCCCGAGGCGGCGGAGCGCTTCTTTGCGCAGTGGAGGGTGACGAACGGGGAGGGGGACGGGTGGCTGAAGGGGAATGCGCTGGACGAGTGCCTCGTCGACGTTGCGCTGGCGGGCATGCGCTCGCGGCGGTACGAGGAGCTGTGCGCGAGGGATGACTGGGAGGCCGCGCTGAGGGAGCTGGGGCTCGCGGACGACGTCGTGCGGGCCATCATGGACCCCCGGTACGAGGGCGTCAGGGAGCTGGGCGACCCGTTCTACTGGGCGAAGGACACCATCGCCACGAACCACAACTTCCTCCTCGAGCTGACGAGGCGCATCCGCGCCAGGAAGGACTACTTCACCAACCTGCTCCGCGCCCGCGACGGGGAGGCCCGCCCCGCGCCGCTGGACCCCGAGCCGAGGGCGGCGCCGGGGACGAGCATGTACTACATGCCGCTGCCGGCGCACGCCGTCGGGAAGCTGTTTGATGTTTTTAACGGCGCGCACCCGGGGTTCGTGTCGTCCGGGTCCGAGCTGCATCCCTCTGCGCAGCATTATATCCACCTGCTGAAGGAGAGGTCCGTCGCGGAGGCCATGGCCAGGTATACCGCCGCGCGGTGCCGCGCGAAGGAGGCCGTCGTTCTGCATGTTCCCGTCCCAGAGAGCGTGGTGGCGCTCGCGAGGGACCGCGCCATGTCGTGGGATGACTGGCGCCGCCTCGTCTGGCTGTCGCGGAATAAGGGTGCGAGGGCCGAGTCCGGCGGGAGGCTACCGCCGAAACTGCAGAAGCACGCCGAGAGGCCCGTCGTCGAGGTCCCGCTGTGCGGGCTCTCCGAGGAGCGCATCTCGGCGCTGGTGTCGGATAACGACGTCGAGCCGCTGCGGCTGGACGATGGTTCCGGCGCGTCGCAGCTCGTCCTCCAGAGCCACGAGGCGAGGAGGCTGTGGTATACGTATGCGTCGCACGAGATATGGCCTGAGTGGGTCACGGACGTTGCGAGCGGGATGGAGGCGACGTTTATCGGCCGGGGGGACGTTCCGGATGTGGAGTGGCGTGCGAAGATGATGGATTGCTGGAATGGGTGGCGGTGGAATGTGAAGCCGGCGATGAATTGGGGGTGATTATTGGTTCTGGGTCTTGTCTGTTTTGTTTAGACTTTTGGGGGCTTTTTTCGTTTTCTGTCTGGTTTTTAGTTGGGCGTTTTGAGGATGGATACCTTGGGAATACTGGGAAAAGGAGCATTATACCCCCTTTTCTTTGTCGGACTTGGATGGTCCTGTTGTTGGTTTGTCTAGAGACTAATGGATACACTACTTATAGAGCGAATAATATGGATTATTGGGTTACTGGAAACGAAATCAAGTGTATTATGTATGCTACCTGTGAGCCTGCCGTCGTGTGCTGGCACCTCGCATTCTCCATTAACACAAGCTCTTCCCCGGGTAGCAAGTATATATGCTACCCGCCCCCTTTGAACACACAACAAGCACAAAAGGAAACTCGAAAATCATAACCCGTGAATCCTCCGTTTACCCAATCTCAAGCTCACTTACACCCGGCGACCTACGCCCGCTACCACCACCGCTTCTTCCGGGGCGCCACGGGCATGTGGTCCAGCGAGACTCCGACACCCATGGCGCTCACGTCCTGGTGCCGGTGCACGGGGCTGTCCATGCCGAAGGGGAAGTTGGCGTTGGTGGGGAGGGCGTCGGGCTTGAGGCTGGCGCTCTCGCCTGCTACGCGGGCGTCGCTGGCGGAGGTGTCGGAGGTGTCGGCGGAGGAGGGGCGGGTGGAGGTCGCGAAGGTGGTTAGGCGGCCGGAGGCGTCTGTTTGTGTAAGTCTATCTGTTCTAGCTTTCAGGAGAGAGGTGTGTGTAGAAGGGAGGGGCGCTTACTGTTCTCCAGGCTGGTAACGTTCCGGTATGGGGGCGTGGACATGGTGATGTTCCCGTTATCCGCGCTCGAAACCGTCGCCTGCGGGATCTCGGACTCGGAGCACGACGAAAAGGTCGTGGTGATCTCCGTGCAAGTGGTATCCGCCGTCCCGTCCCCGGGACCCGTAGGACGACCCGTGACGCTAGCCTCCGTGCCCGGCGCTCCGTTCGTGTTCTCCGGGAAGGAAGTGTACTCCTCATCGCAGGTGGTATCGGGCGCGCCGCTGCCGGCGGGAAGGGTTTGGGTTCCGGTGACGGCGGGGATCGAGGAGTTGGTCCACCTGGGAGAGGTCTGCGACTGGGGGACGTTGGTTCCGGTGCCCATCCCGCTGGACCAAGGGCTCGAGATGGTACCGGGTTGTCCGGTCGTCGAAGATCCAGAGGCCAGGGAGGAAGATGAGAGGGTCCCGGTCTCAACCGAAGAGCCGCTCAGCTCAGACCCGGTAGGAGACACGACCGGCCCGGAGGAGGTCGCGGAGCCACTAACACCTGTTTCCCAGGAGTCCGTGGACGCAGGGTGCGTAGCGTTGGGCCACGGCCCCGTACTGCCGTGCCCGGATGACGTCGCGGATATGGGTCGGGAGAAGGTGCTCCCGTTGCTCGTCCAGGCGGTCCAGTCAGCCGTGTAAGTGGATGATCCCGAGGGAGGTCCCGTTCCGGTGGCCGTCATGGTCTGGGCTTGGCTGGTGCCGTTTCCTGTCGACAAGGGCGCGGTGCTAGGGTTCCCTCCAGGGGCAGTATAATCCCCTGATGATGCTGGCCTTGAGGGGGTGCCTCCGGTCTGAATGCCTGTTCCGCTAGTGGGAATGGTAGAGTTCTCGGTGGGGAAAGAGAACGATGTGGCCGAGCTGGGAGGCACGCCAGAACCGCCGGGCTGGGACGTGCCGCTCCCGGTAGGGAACGAGAAGGATATCGCCCCTGAGTTAGGGGGGGCTCCCGTTCCGCTGGGTTGGGCAGTCGAGTTTCCAGTAGGGAAAGAGAACGACGTCTCCGCCGAGCTGGGAGAGCGGGTCCCAATGGGCTTTCCTGTGGAGTTATCCGTAGGGAAGGAGAAGGACGTCGCGCCAGAGCTATAAGCCACGTCTGTTCCGGAGGGCGGAGCAGTTCCGCTTGCAGTGGAGAACGAGAACGAGGTGGAATCCGAGCCAGATGGGATGTTCGAATCTCCGGACTTCGTCGGGTGCGGAATAATCCAGGCCGTCGAGTTGCCTATAGGGGAGGATATTCCTCCCGTAACAGGGGCGGTACCGGTTCCGGTCTGTTGAGAAGGAACCCCGGTTTCTGAGCCGGAGCCCGAGGCAGATCCCGTGGAGCTCCCAGTTGGCAACCCAAAGATGCCCGTCTCAGACCCCCTACCGGACGAGATTTCGCTCCCTGGCCCTTCCGGTGCGGATCTGGTGAAGATGCTGGTGGACTCGTGGTACATAGAGTCGGCAGGCGTAGGGTTCTGCGGAGGGATGGTCTGGCTGGTCCAATCCTCTGCGGTCCGGTTCCCCGTCGGGAAGCTGAACGAAGTTCCGTCCCCATTGCCGGGATCACCGTTAGATCCAGAATGGCTAGGCGGATTACCGGTTGACTGCCCGCTCGCCGTGGGGAAGCTGAAAGACGTGGCATCTCTGGTATCAGGGTCGGTGTTGGTTCCGGTCTGGCTAGGCTGGTCACCGGTCGAGTGCCCGCTCGCCGTTGGGAAGCTGAACGACGTAGCGTCGCCAGTACCGGGATCCGTGTTAGACCCAGGCTGACTAGGCGGGTTGCCAGTTGACTGCCCGTTCGTCGTATGGGAACTGAAGGACGTATCATTCCCGCTACCAGGCTTAGTTCCTGACTCGGAAGGGCTCGCAGGAGCACCTGTGGACACCGTCTGCCCGCTTGACATGGGGAGGCTGAACGACGTGTTGCTCCCACTACCAGGAAGGGGGTTAGACCCAGAAGGCCGGGGCCTGACGCTCGTATAGAGCGTCGACTGTCTGCTCGGCATGGGGAAGCTGAGGGAGGTTCCCTGGCCTCCAGTGGGCTGGCCGGTTGACTGGCCACTCGAGACGGGGAAGCTGAACGTGGTTTCTTCGCCACCAGAGGACACGCCAGTAGGGCTACCTGCGGAGCTGGAAGGGATGTTCCCAGTATCCGTCGGCATATGAGTGGAGTTGCTAATCGGGAAGCTGAAAGAGAGGGACGTCGAGCCGGTAGTAGCGGGGCTACCCGGTCCCGACTCGGGATAGTCGGACGACGCGGTGTTTCCGCCCGAGGAAACTTGGGAGCCGCTGGGAGTACCCGTTGCACTGGTTACCCCTGAAGCGGACCCAGACGGTGCCGAACCAGTCGTGTTCGAGTCGGAAGCATGGGATTGCGAGGTGGATCCGGACGCACCGGGCGTCGTGGAGCCCCCGGGAGCCCCCGTCGGTGTGCCTGTCGCACTGCTTCCTCCTGGAGCGGATTCGGACGGCGCCGAGCCAGTCGTGTCCGAGTCGGAAGCATGAGACTGTGAGGCGGAGCCAGACGCACCGGGCGTTTTGGATGTCCTGGATGTCCCAGTCGGAGCTCCGGTCACGGCCGTCGAGCTCCCGCCGGTATCAGAATTAGAGGCAGTAGACTGCCCGGTTTTAGTGCTACCCTGAGAGTCGCTGGCCGGAATAGACGTCCCTTCATTGTAGCCGCTGGAGGCGGACCCTGACGCACCGGGCGTCGTGGAAATCCCGGGAGTTCCAGTCGGAGTGCCCGTCACGGCCGTCGAGTTGCCGCTAACACTAGAAGTAGGGGCGCCAGACTGCCCGGTTCCTGTGCTACCCTGGGAATCACCCGCCGGGATGGTCGTCGCTTCGTTGTAGTTCCCAGAGGACGTTCGTGATGAGGCACCGGAATGGGTTCCGCTTTCAGAGGGGCTCGCAGAGCCCGGGCCTCCAGGGCTATTAGTCGACTGCGGCACGCCCGTTGTGGCCGTGGAATTCCCGCCTAGCCCGGAAGTAGGTGCGGTGGACTGTCCGGTTTCGGTGCTAGCCTCAGATCTACCAGACGGAACAGACGCGGTGTTTGATGTGCCTCCAGGCTGGGTCCCGCTCCCGGATAGACCCGCAGACCCCGAGCTTCCAGGGTTATGAGTCGAATTCGGAACGCCCGTTACCCCCGTCGAGTTTCTGCCGAGACCCGAAGTAGATGCGCTACGCTGCCCGGCTCCGGTGCTACCCTCGGATCCACCAGACGGAACGGTCGTCACTTCGGGGTACTCGCCCCACGTGGTTCCCGAAGGACCTCCGGAACGGGTCCCGCTCCCGGAAGGAGTGGAGCCCGAGTCTCCGGTGCTGTGGGTCGACTGCGGTACTCCCGTGGCGGAGGAGCCGTTGCCTGTCTGCGGGATAGAACCAGTCGCAGACCCGCTAGAACCGTTGGAGGGGGTTTCGGATCCGTGTGCCGTACCAGACGACTGGGAAGCGCTCGAGGCTGTCAGCGATCCTCCAGTAGATGCGCTAGAGGACGGATACAGCCCGGAGTTCGTGGTATGGCCGTGAGAGGGCTCCGAAAAGTCGGATGACCCCTCGTTTCCTCCAGTCTGAGAGCCCGATGGCCGAAGAAGACCAGTTTCCCCGGATCTAGAGGCCCCTGGGCCAGTAGTCTCTCCTGGAACTGCAGTGCCGGTACCAGTGACCCCTGTGTTCGTTCCGTCGCCCCCCGTCAAAGTTTGAGAATTCGAGGGCTGAGGAAGACCCGTACCCCCAGATCCTGAGGCTCCAGGACCGGTAGTCCCCCCCGGAACTGTTCCGGATCCAGTGGCGCCGCCCGTGCCGGGCTCAGACGGGTTCGTCCCGTTACCCCCGGTCGAATTCTGGGAGCCCGAGGGCTGAGGATGACCAGTGCCCGACCCGGGGGCTCCAGGACCGGCAGTCTCTCCTGGAATTGTGACAGTTCCAGTGGCGCTTCCAGTTCCAGGCTTAGACGGGTTCTTTCCGCTGCCAGAAGTCTGAGTGCCGGTACCCGTGTCAGGCGTCTGCTGGGAAGCCGAGGATCCTCCCGGTAGCCCGGTCGTAGCCGTGCTCTGGGAACCGGTAACCGTTGAACCTTGAGAGACAGAACCGGACGAGAAGGGCTCGGAGATAGACGAGTGGTCAGAGGCGCCGGGGATGCTGCCGGTAGAGTTCAAGCCAGTTAGAACAGTAGAAGCGAGCGTGCCGGTGGAGACGGAGACGGAGGTCAAAGACGCAGTGGCCGTGGAGCTACCCCCGGAAACAGTCTGGTCACCCGAAACTGTAGACCCTTTTCCCGCCCTGGGTTAGTAGACCGTAACCACGAATAAATGATAACGAAGCCCAAGACACTCACCCGAAGGCACAGCCGTCTGGCTACCAGCCCCATCCCCAGAAGTCGACCCAGTCCCCGCCGCCGACGGCGGCTGCGGAGGCAGCGGTGGTGGGTTCCCGTAGTCGTACCCGTACTGCGCCGCCCTCGGCTCGACGGGCTCGCGGGGGCGGCGAGGGAAGCGGGCGCCGCCTGGGCCGTTGGGCAGGGCGGTGGCGCCGCGGACCCAGGTGAGTAAGGCTAGGGCCGAGAGGAGCTCGAGCCCGATGGCGGATGGCTTCATGGCTTCTAGTCTTTGGTCCTGTTAGCTCTGATTTAGGTGTGTGGTGAGTGTCTTGGGACGTATGAGATCTGGAGCTGATGAAGAACGAATGGCGCTTTGGGTAATGTAAGAGGCCGGACCCTTCAAATAGCCAGGAAAAATTATTAGACTTACAGCTCTCTCTCTGGTATCAAGCAGATATTTAACGAGTGGAAAACTTGGGGCACGGTAAAGGTGGAAACGAAGTAGGTGTGCAAGTCCCAAGATGTGAGAACGAGTGTAGAGATAGAAGACCGAGAAAGCACAACACCAACGGGGGCAGTCCCTTTAATAGTAAGAGAACCTCCGACTCCTTAAAACTCTCCTAACCAGTACCCAAAGTGCGTCACCCATCAACCTCCGCCTCGAACTTCCGAGTCTCAAGTCGGCAACTCCTCACAGGCACGAAAGCACCCCTCCTCTCCGATGGCCCCGATACGAGGCCCCGGACGGAGATTGTAAGTGGTATCGTCGTCGCCTCCGTGGTACCACACCTCCATCGCGTCGGACATCTTGTCTCTGGGTTGAGACCCTGATATCATGATGGTAAAGGGGCCTTACTAACGCCGCGGGAGGGGCGTTCTGACCGGGGTCTAGGGGGGGATCGCAGGTCTGGACCGGAGGCGCCAATTAACATGCTACGTGTTAGTGGGGTAATGATGCTGATCTTGGGAACGGGGGTAGGAATTCTCCAGGTAGGGACGGAGTTTATCGTGGGTTCGGGTCGTTAGGCTTGGAGATGGTGCGTGTAAGTGACGCCGAAGAGTGCGCGTACACCTTTCGCATTCGGCCACATTATCCAACACACGACACACTAGACGTGCCGACTTCGCTCACCGTCGGTTCCTTATCAGTCAGTAACAAACAAGGTTAACCTCCTCTTTGGCCTCAGGGGAGGCTCCGAAGATCCCGTAACGGGACTCTCGAAACACGCAGATGACGAAGCTCCGGCCTCGCGGGAAAGAAGCCCGAGTCTCCTGGCTTACACGCCAAAACGCAACGGGCGCCGAGACAGCGCATAAGAGGTAGATTAATGTGCAGCAGTCTAGCCCCTCAAAGACGCCACCCGCGTCTTGCGCGAGCTCCGAATCAGCCGGTGGGTAAGACGTCATGCGCACCTCCTCGTGGCGCCGTAAGCGCTGCCATCCGCCGTCTTGGGCAGATAACACTCCGATCTAGGAGGGGAGAATGAGCCGAGAAGGTGTCGTGCTCCAGGGATACCCCCGGCTATCTCACGTCTCTCGGCTTCTCTTGCATGCCCCCCTAGCGACCTCTATCCCGAGGCAAAGACCACACGTAGCATCACCTTCTCACCTTTCCCCGTAGGGCTTCTCGCGTTCTACAGACGTGAATCGGGTGTCCATAGGATTGCCGTATCGGTCTTTAGCTGCATGCACCAACGCGATATCAGATCTGACGTGAACCACCCCCCGTCTCCCCGTCGAATCACCGCTATTCCCAAACGAGGAGAACGTCATAAGTCTATCCAGGGTAGCTAAGACGTCAGTGAATGGGATACTTGGCCCGCTCTTGCCCCCATATGTCTAATCTGGGGGACTCAGGAACCTGTAAGCATAGGAGCTTGTTGGGTGTAGCCGTTACCGCGAATGGGGCCCTGTTCCTGGATACTACGTGACACAACTGGAGCGAGGATTGAATTCGAACTGGCAGCTTGCACAGTGAGTTTCTCATGGGATTCGCGGTCTGGCCTGGACTCATTGGTCGACATTACGAGAGAGACGGGCAGGATAGACCCGAGGCGGGCGAATACCAGGGGGCGACTGGGAGGTTGCAAAATAGACTAGAAAACCTTTATTGGGGGCCGTCTCGCTGCTGACACGGGGAAACATGCCTTTGACATGTCGAGTGCGCAATATCCCTCGTGAAACCATGAAAAATGCCGCTGTAAGACGTTTGTTCCGCCAAAGGTGATCGCCATCAACTCCATCACGCGCGGCAGGACTGCATTGCGAGTCGCCAGATCAAACCCCTTCCAGAGTGCCATCGAACAAAGTGACATTCCCAGCGGTATCACGCTCGTTTCTTGCCACACATTGTCTCTGTACGCCACCCTCCCCTGGATGTGACACACAACCGCACGTGCAATTCAACACATGCCGCAGCCCGAAACAAAGATACGTCCAGCTGCCGAGTGAGCTAGATGCGTATCAGAAACATGAGCGATTCGGTTCTCACCGTGTCCCGGCGGACAGAGTACTAGACATGTTAAATCGCAGTGCCGCCAGGATAAAATAAAGTGCATCCTCTGGCCTCTGCTTCTTTGACCGGAAGACCTGGTTGAGTGTAGCGCGTTGGCGTGGCATACCATTTTCTGATCAGAGGACTTTGGAAGCAGGCCATGACATAACGTTGAAAGCTACAGGGCTGATCATTTCAGAGAGTCCGTGGTGTTCACGAGCATGGTAGGGTCGACGGGGATCCCGTCATACAAGGATATTCACCTTGTTACCGTACGGATGCTCGTAGCTGAACCATCGACTCCGCCATCGCAGATGGCTATTCGGGCTTTTCCTCCGGGCCACTCGGTTCACCACCGGCATAGTTGGTGGCCGGATCCACTGCCATGGACTCATGGTTGGTCTCCATATCGGCTGCCCAAAGTGCAGCGCCGACTATAATTTAGATGACATTAGCTTTCGGAATAACCTCCGCTTCGAGATACGACGCATGAACTCACCAGTGTTGGTAAAGTTGAAAAAGATGGAAACGAATGGTATCATCTCGAGAAGGGTCGCGACAAGACCAAACCTTCAGAGTGTAAGTTTATCTATCCTGCAAGGATGGGAGATAGCACGTGAGACTTACGCGGTATAGGGTGCAACGTGAATCCTGAGCCAGTCCGTCTGCCGGGATTCAGGCCAATTCTTGAGTTGGAAGTACTGCGGACCGTCAGGTAAGATGACGTCAATTGTATGCTCAAGATGCATGACTTACACGATCGTGTGCTATCCTGCCTCTGCTGCGCCCTTAATTAAGTTCGTGTTAGACCGAAGCGCGGCGGTTTCTGGGGCAAAGTGATACTCACCTTGGACGAGAAGGAAAACAAAGGTGCCGATGATTGGGATGAAGTTCAACGGGAGGTACATTATATAACGTACGGCCGCCTTGAAGCTGAACTTCTGGAATGGGCTCTTGAGAATCCGGCCAAGTCGGTCCGCGCCGGTAGCCCCGGGTCTCAGCTCACGGCCCTCCTCCACAATGTCTGTCATGTTCTTGGAGACCAGAGTACCGTCAAAAGTGTCGACGAGCGCGTCCCGGAGAAGCCATGTCCTGGAGAGCACATTGACGATGGTCGCACTCTCGTTAAGGATGAGAATGACGGTTGTGAAAACGGCCAATGGCCCGTTGACAAAGATGAGGATGGCCAGTTGGGGCAGGTAGGTAAAGAAGAACATGGCGGCGACGACGGAGGTGGAGAGGAGCAGATACGGCACCAGCTGCCCTGTCAGGGGCTTCCATATCGACGGACGAGTCACGAAATAGACGAGGCCTTTGATCGGGTACAGGTAGGCTCGGCTCTTCGTGGCGTCGGAGAACAGCACCTTGGCCTTGTCGTAGTCTTCTTGGCTATCGAACACTAAATCAGCAAATGTCGTAGAATAATATGGCGACCGCTGGGTAACTCACAGGACTTCTTGGGCTGCGGATTGAACACTGCCCGCGGTGCTCCGCCGCCTAGAAGATCCCGAGTCGCGGGGCATCGTGGGCCTTTTTCTTTGGTTTTATGAAGTCGGTGTCAGAGTATCGATATTGGTCTGTCGATGCACTAGATGGGGATGCGGTTATGCTCAAATGGGTTGATGATGAGAGTAGATGCAACTTGAGAAGGAAGTGCTGGATGTTGATTTAGGGGCCCTGGTCGATGGAACTTTCCCCGTAAAGGGTCCTACGATGATGTGATGTCATGCACTTTTGGTAGAGTAGGTGCGATGCACCTAAAAAAGCTTAGCATAGCTGAGCCGCAAGCGGGAAACTGCCACCGAGCTGAGGGGCAGGAGCGGTAAAGCGGAAACAGCTCACTGGAGTACAATGCTCGATGAGGTCATTACAGGTCACCAGTATCGCAAAGATGCACAGCAGATCATGATTTGAGAAGGAATCGAGACCAGTCAGCAGAGAGGCATCGAGTGGAGGAATGTTCTTCCCAGCTTCGAATCTTTTCATTCGCGGCGGTATTTTTGTGGCTGGGGCTCATAGTTGAGGTACGGTTGTAGGACGAGGTGGTGAACATTTAGATGGTGTTCTAGACCCTGGGGCGTACACTGGGCTGTTGGAAGCATCGTATGACGAGTTGCCGTCGGTCGGCCGAGGGGACGCTGTGTTACTCGTACAACGCCCTCACGTGTCATCCGAAAGCGCGGGCATCGGGACTCCCCGTCGTACTTCGCGTGGATTCATCGTTGGATAATGGCACACGTTCATGAAGGCATCGCCACAGTTCCTCGTCGAGATGCCGAGACCCATGTCCTTCCCCACACGTCGGCTTTCGAGAATGCCTTCTGGGCCCAAGTTCTGCACTTGTACTAACTATATCATCCCTTGCCAATGGATGGGGTCAAACAAGATCATCCCCTTCAACTGCGAAAGGAAACCTCCGGAAACCCAGTGTGAAGCACTCGGGAGAGTGGGCCAGCAATGCAAGCATGTTTCACCTGGCCTGTGTCCAAGTACTCGGTACTGCAGGCCTACTGGAAGGTCGATCCTGCCAGCTCATCTTAAGCTGAACGAGACTGATATTCATTCGCGAATGCCAAGAGCTACCAACGAACGAGCTCGGGCGCGCCAAGGCTTGGCGCTGAGGATCACTCTCAGGGCACTCGGCGGGAACTGCCGGACCTCGTAATGGTGGGACTCAGGAGGAGGACGCGCAATTCGGTCGCTGATCAGTAGCCGGGCATCTTCGCCGTCGCAGCACCCAAAGATGTCGAAATCAAACCCCCAACCGGCCTGTCTTAGAACTTTCTCTGCGGAGCGGAGTCACGCGAGTTATGCAGGATCACGGGAATCATGGGAGGTTGTGTTCTCCAGACACTAACGCGTTGCGGGCATTGGACGAACCTAAAATAGTGCCACCCCAGGCCGCCGAAGGTGGGGTTCTCGCGCCGTTTCACCCTCCTGGGCTCCCTCTTGCGCTGGTCAACTTTCCGGTTGGTTAGTGGCGGTGCTGGCCCGCTGGGTCATCCGGGTCCCCGCCTGGAGCTAACGCCAAAGGGAGGCCGGTAAGTTTAACAGCGTGAGGCACGGATACTGCATGTGACATCACACCCTGCCAAGACACCCCATATATTACCTGCCTGACGCATCTGGTGGCGGTACCCTCGATGTACCGAGTCCCCATCAGTCATTGGATTCGTGCCCGTTCAAGCCTTAACTCTCCGCAGTGCCTTTCCCGCCGGCTGATGCCCAGGTGCTTCGTCTCGCCTGCTTCTTGCAAAACACGTTTCTCGTCGATAATCATTCCCCTTCTCATGCATGTCCTTCTCCCCTCTGTTCTAGGAGCCGACACCTTGGCCTGTACAAGTACGGGTGGGATAGACTGCCTCGCATAGTCCGGCACCCCTGCAGCTGACAGCATCAGCCGCCGCCGCTCAGCCACCCTCGAACCATCCGAACCATCCCTATTACCTCAGGTTGATGCGAATGGGGACGCGACCAGACCGCGGTGAGCCGATCCAGACGCCAACCTCATAAGCGTCTATAGGCCACGGGCCAAGGGGCCTCGTCCCTGCGATCGATGACGACGTCGACCCTCCCTCGAACGCACCAACACACCAACCTGCGCCCCTCACTGCCCGCGTGGGCTCCGCCGACATAATGCGACCCCCCAGAGTGATCTTGTTGATCCTCTGCTTCGCCGCGTCCTCTTTCCTCCTCTTCCGAGCCCTGACCGCGCTTGCGCGCGCGACCGTACTCACAAACCACCTGTCACGATCTTCATCACGCATATCCAGCCTCTTCTCCTTTACCTCTCCCTTGACGCTCTTCCCGCCGAACGCCGTCATCAGCTTGACCGACGACAACAGCACCTCCTTTCCGGCACGTCCTGCCGCCTTTGGACCGCCCCTCCCGATCGACGGCCTGAGCGGTCAGCTGTGGATCGGCAGCGGCTTCGCCGACGACAACCTACAAGAAGGGGAGGGCGAGGGGGAGCTGGGATGCAGTGATATCCCCGGTTGGGAAGACGGCATCTCGAACGGTGTCCTAAAATTCTCACCAAAGACGGCGGGTGCGGCAGGTGCTAAGGATGCCGCTGCTGTCGGGAAATCAGACGGGCCAAAGCGGAGGAGTAGTCCCGTAAGTCCTCTCGACGGAGACTCCGAGGACGACTCTATTCCGTCGGTGTCGGAGGCGGGTGCTGTCGACGACGGGACGGACGATTACCTACAGCAGGACATCGCGGATACCCCGAAGAGGGCCGGTAACACCAGGTCTTCGATGGTCGGCCATGCCGATATCCAGTCCATACAGGAGGCCGCCGAGATTACCGGCAAGATTGTGCTTCTGAGCCGAGGCGGATGCGGCTTCCTGGAGAAGGTCAAATGGGCTCAGCGGCGCGGTGCCACGGCCCTCATAGTCGGAGACAATAGGAAGGGCGGGCCGCTAATCCAGATGTTCGCTAGAGGCGACACATCTAACGTCACCATCCCTTCCGTCTTTACGGCCAGAACCACCGCACACCTTCTGTCGTCCTTGACGCAGCCGGGAAGCTTCATCGAGGACACAATCGACGAGAACGGGCGCCCGAGCTTCAAGGTACAGCAGTCTGACCAGGCGCGCAAGCGGAAGAAGAAGCTTGGCGAGGCGGGCAACTCGGATGCGGGGTCCAAGTACGGGCCCAAACTACAGGGCGAAGAACATGCGGTAGCCCCGCCGGGACCCCAGAAGAAGCGCGGTTGGTTCTCCTGGCTTTTCCGTTCTGACGACAGTTCTGCCCTCCTGGAGAAGAGTCGCGCTTCGAGCAGTGATCGCCAGGATTGGGTTATTGTTGAGGACTGGGATGAGAGTAATGACCAGCTGCTCACGGATAGCCTCGCTCAAGGAGCTGCGCTTGACTCGAGCACTGGCGATGGTAGCGAAGAGAGCCTCAACGGCGGCTCGGGTGACGAAGGAGGTAATGGCGCTTCAGGAGGTGGCGAAACTTCCGGCCATGAAAACGGACAGGCGGGTGACTCCGAGGATACGGGGAGTAAAGCGGGTTTCTTTTCGAAACTATTCGGGGGCGGCGATGATAGCCCAGAGTCGAACCCTGACACTCCTCCCTCGACGCCGCATGAGGACGAAAATGAACCTGGGCCCGGGATGCCGGAGCGGGAAGGTCTCTGGGTCACCGTTACCCCCACGAGCAGTGCCGGTTCATTCTTTGACACCCTGCTGATCTTGGTCATTTCACCCCTGATCACGCTCACCGTGGTATACACCCTACTCATAGTCAGGGCTCGGATCCGGCGACGCAGGTGGCGAGCACCCAAATCGGTCGTCGACCGGCTCCCCGTTCGCACGTACCACACAGTCGCGGCGACGCCCTTGCACTCGCCCCGCATCGCCTCTCCGACGGCCGCGTCCCCGACGACACCCCTGCTGCAGGGTGCACCCTCCCGGTCGAGGCCCCGCTCGCAGACCGCGACAGGAGTCCCCGAGTCGAGCAACTTCTTGGCCGTCAGTGCTCCCGCGCGGCTGCCCATCTCCGTGCCGGGGACTAACCATGACCAGGCGCCCACGGTGTCTAGCGAGTGGAGGAAGTATATGGGGAGGCAGGTGGAGTGCGTCGTCTGTCTCGAGGAGTACGTTGATGGCGTGAGCCAAGTCATGAGTCTACCCTGCGGGCACGAGTTCCACGCGGAGTGCATGTAAGTGATACACTCCGAATCACTGGGTATGGATGGATGGATTGTACTAATAATAAGTAGAACACCCTGGCTCACGACGAGGAGGCGGACCTGTCCTATATGCAAGGGCGACGTGGTGCGGTCCCTGGCTCGCGGCACTCCCTCGAGTCCGCGGTACGACCGGTACGACAGCAGCGACGAAGAGAGCATCCGGCCGCCGGCCCGCAACAACCCTGGTCCTCTCATGCGCAGCAGCACGGGTGGGAATCGCGAGTCTGAGCTCGAGCGCGGCATCTCGACGTTCCCCCCGTTCCCCCGGCAGACGCCCGTGAACCGGATAGGGGCGTGGTTTGGATCTTTCACGGGTAGTTTCGGGTCATCGACTTCGACGGATAGCGATTCCCGGTCGCCCTGAGGTGCTCTTCCGGCTCCGGTTATTGCCTCTAATACCTCAGCAAACCTGTTCGAACTATTGATACCCGCGCGGGACGTGTCTACCACGACTCTGATCCCTTGAGCTTTTCTTATTGTTGTTATTCATGACAGAGGGTGCGGTGGAGTATGGATCAAGGCCGTTTTTTCTTTTTCGGGATACAATCTTTTTGTTTTCTTAAGTGCTTGGTTATACGCTCTTGGCTGTCCTTTTCTTTGTTGAGCACGGAATGCTCCACGCCGACGTTGGCGTCTCGCCTCTCATATATCTTACGCATACACCTCCATCCTCTCAGACTCGAACCCCCCCCCTCATGCATTGGCCTGTTCTAGTCTCTGCCGTAATACCTACAGTTCGTCTATTCTCCGCTACTCTATCGTTGAGGCGTGCGTACCTTTTGCAGGGATTAAGATGGCATGTACGGGGATTAGGAGGGCATGCGGGAGGGAGTATGGACGCTGGGAACTCTCATATCCGTCATGAACCTATCACTCGCTAGGAGTCCGGCTTGAATACCAAAAGAAGTCCTAATTGGATTATTACTCTACCACACCTGCCCCACATCCCACCCCGTGATGTCAAGGTGGAAAACGTACATGGCATGTCCAGGAAGGGGTTCCCGCCAGCTTAGACGTCCGTGTACGGAACCAGCGGGGGGTTCTCCCTCTCGCACACCGTCCACGTCCACGCGGCGGACGGCCAGTAGCTCATGAGGAGGGAATCCTTCGCGCCGTACGCCGCCCTCTCGAATAGGGATGAGTCGGTCCGCTTGAGCTTCTCGACGTTCTGGGGCGCGGCGACGGCTAGGAAGTGGTCGCGGCGGGTGCCACTCTCGAGCGCGCTGCGGGATGCCGGTCAGCACACTGTGGGGGATGCCCGCGCATGGTTCACCACGGATACGCAGGCCCTTATTCCCAAGGAGAAACTCACAGTGCGTTGCCCAGGATGCCATGGCACAGGCTCGGCTCCTTGCGAAGCAGCCCCTTGTCCCAGATACACTCCCTCGCCCTCTCCACCGCGCCGTCGATGTCGCCCCCCAACTCCGGGAAGTACCCCCTGATCGCCACCAGCGAGACCACGAACCCCGGCGCGCCGTGACACCACTGCACGAGCTTATCAGCTTCATTCTCCTCGGAACTAGGCCAGTTCCCGCTCTCGAACTGCGCGGCCAGCAGCTCCCTCAGACGAGGCCGCAGCTCAGGCGCGAGGGAGGGCGTCGTGAGGACGAGCTGCGTTAAAATACCTAGGTCGCCGTGCGCGGCGCCGAGGTAGTGCTTCCCGTGGAAGCGCCAGTTCCCGGTCCCGTCGTCGCCCTTTTCGAGGAGGTGCCGGCTTATGGCGCGGGCTGGGGCCTCGAGGCGCGGGGTCGAGGAGGGGACGAAGTGCCGGACTGCGCGGATGAGGTAGAGCGTTCCTGCACGGCCTCGGAGGAGCTCGGAGGGGAAGGTCGCGGCTGATGAGGGGTCGAGGACCGGGTCTAGCGTCCGGATGAAGACTTCCACGTCTGGCGCGTTGTTAGAGAGGCAGGCCTTTACGGCGGCGTAGGAGAGCTCCTCGCTTGTTATGCCGCAGTTTCCGTGCTTGAGCGCCGAGGTGCCGCGGGAGCCGCGAAGGTAGGACTCGGCCCAGTGGCGGGCTGGGTGGCCGGCGATGGTGAGAGAGGGGTGCGCGGCTGAGAGGTGGAGGAAGAGGTAGGCGAGGGCGGTGGGGCCCGAGGCAACGCCGCTGAGGCGGTGGGCGGAGTGGTAGGAGGTCTGGGGGGGCGAGGTGCGGACGAGGTGGGAGAGGGCGTGGTGGAGGAGGGAGGGGGGTTGGGAGGGGAGGGTGAGGGGCTCGGGGAAGGCGTTGGGGAGGCAGCGGGGTGAGGACATGGTGGTTGTCTGGGAGGTGAGGGCTTCGCTGGGTGGAGGACCCGGTGGTTTGGGTGATGAGGGCGTCTAGATGGTATTTGCCGTCCGTGTTCAACGCTGGAGTTGCTTGCTTACACGTTGGAGGTGTTTGAAGTATTGGGGTCTACAACCGATATGCCTGCCACTAACACAGCTGCTCACCGAGGCGGATCAGCTGAATCATAAGTTCATGACAATGGAAGATGGTCCAAGTAGTTCCTCGGCCGTCGTCTCGAGGGCTGGTACCTTGGCTGTGAGGTCATCGTTTTTAAGAGTCGAGGTAATCTCGATCTAGCGAAGGTTGGGGATGAGTAGTTCTCGGGTTGCTTGTCGATGTCTCATGAGGTCCTGGAGCTCCGGCTTAGCTCAAGGTGGGTGGTGGTGGTGGTGGTGGTGGTGGGGAATCCAATCCAAGGTGCCCCACATGCCTGAGGCAGGGCGGCATTCCACACAGTCCCATCTTACCCCACCTTCTGGAATGGTGCCACTTATCTTACTGTGCCCCCGCACTGTTTCTGGCTCGGCTGAGACGGCATACGTCACGCAAGCCGGAGAGGATTCCGACCCCAAACACGGCCGTTTAGTCAGGGTCCCCTTTAGCCTCCGCCGCTTCCGTCCTCCTTTGTTAACGGCCAACGAGGAGGATCCGTCATACTGCGCCACTGTCCGTCCATATTCTCTTCTCCTCTCTCCTTCCATCACATATTACGTCTTCTCTTCAAACCATTCGCCAAACCTTTATTTTCATATCCCAAGACACAACTTTTTTCGATAGCAACAACCCGAGAGCCGACATCATGCTGGTCAAGTCGGCCCTGACAGCCGCGCTGGCCGCGACAGCCCAATCCTTCGTCATCGTCCCGGACGTCGCCCCCGCCGACAGCGCCTTCGCCGAGGTCGCCCCGCTCAACCCCTCCGAGAACCTCCGCGCCGTCTCGGTCGACTGCCCCGGATGCCCCGTCTCCGTCCCGGGCCCCGACGGCGCGGCCGTCGTCGCCACCGACGCGCCCAACCACCTCGAGATGACGTTCTCCGTCGAAGCCTCGCCCGCGGGCGATAGGTTCCTCGCCAACGGCTTCGAGCTGTACCCGAACCCGGACCCCTTCAGCGCGCCGCTCGCGGCGTCCCAGGTCCTCGAGGGGTCCGGCGGGGCGCCCGCCGAGGAGCAGACGCTCGGGTACAAGCTGCAGGTGTTCCCGCTCGCCAAGGACCAGGAGTCGCAGTTCATCGAGGTCATCGGGGTGGACCTGCAGGTCATCGAGGTGGGCGGGGCCTTTGTGGACGGGATCCCGCTCGTCAAGGTGCTGCTGGGGAAGAAGGGGGACAACCTCGCCATCATGAACGTCGAGACGTTCGGGTCGACGGCCAAGGCCGACCCCGCGGCGGAGTGCACGACGTGGTTGTGCAGGTTCAGGGCGGTCGTCGCCAAGAAGCTGTCCATGTTCCGGAGGCCCTGCCCTGGCAAGGGGAAGATGGCGGGCGGGTTCCGCGGGCATCACCACGGCCACCACGGGAAGCCTAGTGATGTCGCCATGCCCCAGGGCGGCCCTCCCCGGACCCACCACGGCCACCACCACGAGCAGCCCCACGGGCATCCTCACGGACACCACCACGGTCACGTCTCGCCCTCGCGTAGCAGCAGCTTCTTCTGGACCTTTGCCATCATCATCACGAACATCCTGTTCCCCATCCTCCTGGGCATCTTCGTCGGCGCCTCCGTTGGCCTGTAAGTTTTCATCCGTTTAACCCCTTTTCCCCGGGCCTTTGAGTTTGGGCTTGTGCTAACTACGTTCTAGTCTTGTCATGGCCGTCATGTCCGTGTCGGCCGCCGTCTACGGCGTCGTCCGCCGCCGCAAGTCGCAGCCGCAGCAGAGCCACAAGGCGGGGCCCACCGAGGTCGCCGTCGAGGAGGAGGAAAAGGACGGCCTCATGGAGGGCCAGGAGCACGTTGACGCTCCCCCTTCGTACTCTGAGGAGCCCGAGGTTCCAAGGGTTTAAGCCGGCTGTCGCACTAGCTTAGGTATCGACGTTGGCTGGGACTCGTGCATGGCATGCGTGGGTCGGGATTGAGCATCACGCCGCGAGTGTAAAACACAGTTAAGTATGGGAGCGGCGTTGATATGGATTGCAGGGCCTGCGGAATGAGCCAGTTGGCTCGTGAGGGATGCCCTCGGGAGAAACGTGGGACTAAGTCATTCTGTGCCTAGTCATTCCCATTTCGTTTGTTTACGTGAATAAATTGTCTACTATAGCGGGAGTCCTGACCCTGTCTGATGTACATCTTTGGATGAGCTGTCGGTGTCGCGTGCCCCGGCTACGATGCGCCTGAGACACGGCACCGAAGCGAAATATGTAATTCTCCAAGAAGCATATATACCCGAGCATCGGGAAATTTCAGCGGGGTGGGTGCAAGGCCTCCGGTGAAAGGTCGCCGCAGGCCATGACGCGGCCGACGTTACGCCCGAAGGTCGCACAATTTCCCATTCTCCCACGCGGGAAGCACAGGGAGAGATTGAGAGGGCGACAGCGCGCGAGGTTTGAGAATGGGTTTCTGGAATGAATTCGTGGGATTGCGCAGATGCGATACGTGCATTGATAAGGGGATACGGGGGTTGGGCAATACACCGCTCCAAGTAGACAGGGGCTGAAGTCGAAGCGACATGCCCGGTTCTCGGTCAATATTAAGCGACACGAGCAAAATCGCGGCCCGCTAGAAAAAGCCGCCAAGGTGCGACAGCAGGGTGCGCCCGCCGCTCCCGTCAGCTCGGCCTCCTTCGCGGAACGCAGGGGCCCCGGGCAGCGGCCATGAGCCGTTTGCGACCCGGGGAGACCCGACAGAGCCAAGACGGACCGAGACCGACAACAAGGAAAAAAAGGCAGGAGGCTCGCGAGGACGCGTAAACGAGCCCGCGGGCCGCGGGTGGAGACTTGTTTTTTTGAGGGATTTGAACGTAGTAATGGCAGATTTGGAATGGACAAGGCAAGGAAGACGAGGTTCTGATTGTTCCCCGCCCGCGGCCGCTGGTGGGAGCGCTACCAGCCTGCCAATAGCGGGGGCGGCGACGGTGCTGACGGTGGGGACTAGATTAAACGGGTGCAGTGGGTGGTGATGGGGCCCCACCGCAGCGTACTATTAGCCTGAGCGAAACGGGAGCGCTAGCCCCTGCCCTGCGGGACTTGGTGCGTTCATGTATTGAATTGATGTGGCAGGCTGCAGCTCGGCAAGGCGACGGGCGCGAGGCGACCTCACGCAACCTCCTCCTCATCCCCCCCTCACCTTCACCCGCGCCCCAAATCTCCCGCTTCATTCCCGCTCTGCGAATTCCCTCGCACCGCCAATCCCTCCGCCTCCGCCTCGACCCCGACAAATGCACCCGCGCCCACGCGCCCCGTAACCGCCACGAAGACAACCAGCAAGACCCCATGGATCCGACATCCCCATGGCACCCCCCGCCGCGCCCCCAGCGCGCCTAAAACGACCTCCCCCCCAACCCTCAGCCTCCGCCCCGACAACGACAACCCCCTCCGCCTCCCCGTCGTCCTCGGACCCCGGGCCCGAGTCCCCGACCTCTCCCGGCGCCCACCTCCCAAGCTCGTTCCTCGCGCCCCGCGTCGCCGTCGCCCTTAACGTCCCCGGCCCGTGGCACATCTTCCTGTTTGCTTCGCGGCTGCTGAGCATCGCGCCGGCGGTGGCGTGGGGGTGGCCCTCCGCGCTGCTGTTGCTTGATGGGGTGATTTCGAGCTTTGTGGAGGGGGGTGGGTGGGAGTTTGCGGAGACGGCGAGCGCCTTGGCTTGTATATGGGTGGGTTATGCTTTTCTTTCCCCCGTTTGTTTTGTGGGAGTGTGTTGTATGGGGTGATTGGGGGATTGCAGAACTGGGAGGGTTGGAGGAAGTCGTGGGCGATGATGTGTGCTAACAGTAGCAGTGCTTCGCGGCCGGATATCTCTCCTTCTTCTTCACCGACTGCCTCATGTCAAGATGGTACGGACTCCCTCGCAGCTAATCCACCCCACTTAAACCGACCACATTCCATGCGGAGACGGATGCTGACTCTGTCTTCCAGGCTCATAAACTACACGCCGCAGGCGACCATTGTCCGCCTCCTCACCATCAACGCCGTAAACGCCTACGTGACCTCCACCGTCCTCTCCCTCCTCGGGGGCTTCCGCGACGCCCGGCTGCTTCTACCGGGCTGGATAGGCATAGCAACAGTCCGTCCCCCCACCTGTTCTCCTCTTATACTCCTCCCATTCCCAGCTAACCAAAACGCTAGACCCTCACAATCTGCTACCACATAACCCACCAGCAAATCACGATCCGAAAGGAGACCTCCACCTCGATAAACGTCTTCTCCATCGCCTCCTTCCTCTCCATGCTCGCCCTCCTCGCCCTCCTCTACTCCCGCCACAAGGACCACCCGGACTTCCCCGAGATCCCCCTCTTCGCCGCCGCCAGGACCCTCGTGCGCGAGGCTAGGAGGGCGGCGCGGCGGTCGATGAGCGCGGCGGAGGAGCTTTAGTCTGGGTAAGGGACGGGGCTGGCGGTTGGGTGTGGGGGGAGGTGAAGTGTGAGGGGACGGACGTGACGGAGGTGACGGGAGGGGAGGATGAGGGCGGTGCGTGGTTAGGGGTCATGGGGCGATGGGCGTTTTTCTGTTTTCGTGTTTTGGTCTCTTAGCTGCTGTAGCGGACTTCGTTTCCTCGATACCCTTCAATTTGTAGTTATAGCGCAACATGCGGGAGTATGGTGTTCATCACGGTCCACTCATTAGCGTTCATTGCCCATCAGGTGTTCTTCCGTCACAAACAACGGCGGACGGCTCGCGTCGATGTAATGGTCTCAAGCCCAGCATCGCCAGGCTTATTATACGTAGGATACAGACACGGTAGACTAGCTAGTACAGACCCCATGTTCACAGCACAAGGGGCAACAGGAGCACACTCCATGTAACGATAATCGTATTGATCCATATCAAATCCGAATTCCTCAAACGGGCACCTGATTCTCATCCCAGTACAAGCCGCCCCCAGGTGGCCCCGCCTTCCAAGGCAGGTGCCGGCTGGCAGGCTCCGCTGTGCACGCCCGCGGTGTATGTCCAGATGGGTGGCGAAGTCAGGTGTGCCTCCGCCGCAGCGGGGGGCTTTTGACGAGGCAGTAACGCGGCGCGTACGACAGACGCGCAGGCTCGGCGGCTGCCTCTCCCGAGACCGATCCCCAGACAGAAACACGACCACCGTCGCAACCACCCGGATATACGGGTCGGACGACACTCACGGTGTGGCAGTACTGGGCATTAGAATCCGTGGACCTTGATGGTCTTGGGGTCTAGCTCGAGGCCTCCCTTCTTGTCGATGAGGAACTCTTGGACATCCTTGCGCTGGTCACCCTGGAGCTGGATCACCTCGCCCATGTCAGAGTCGTTGACGATGGTGCCATTGCAAGCTGTTGAGCGTTAGCGTCGAAGTTGATGACTGCAGGGAAGATGGGGTGTCGACATACCGAACTTCTTCTTGATGACCTTGAGGATCTTCTTCTGGTCGAACTTCTTGGGAAGACCCTGGACCGTAGTCAAGGTCTTACGGCCATTACGCTCTGCAGTCATGTCAGCACATGTTCCATTCACTGTGGCGGGGCGCGGCTGAGGCGCAGCTCGGCGGCCCCGCGCATGCTGGGGAGGCCGCCCCGAGGGGCTAGGGTGGACGTACGCTGAATCCGAATATGGATATAGTTTTGCGTCTGTTTGACTTCTCCGGCGGGGTTGTCTTCGTCGGCTTCGGCGAAGGGGTCTATCGCGGCGGTGATTGGTTAGCCCTCTGCAAAATGCCTCGATGATGGTGGAACCTAGGTGCCAAGGAGGGGTAGGCGACGCAGGACGCGGCAAGCGAACGCGAGGTGGAGCCTGACCCCATGGGAGTGGCGATGGAAATGACCCGAACGGGGGCCGGGGATGGGATGGGGACATACCGTAGGTCTTGAGATTTTCGATTGACATAAACTCGTCCAGTGGGGGGTGACCGTGGGAAATGGGTTTTGTTGAGTGGGACTCTGAGGGGTAGCGACGGACGTAACTTGTAGCGTCTCGCTTTTTTATGTGTTGATGGGAGATGAAAAGGGTCGAAAGTTTTGGGCTTTCTGGGTTGCGGGAGAGAGGTTGGGGGGGATGGTTGGTGTTGAGGTTGTCGAGGCTGGTGTTGTTTTTAAGGAGGGGAGGAGTGGCAAGGAAATGGGAGGAAAGGCCTGGCTGGGGCTTGAGTTTAAAGGGCTTGGCGCGTGTGCGAGGAGTGGGGGCTGACACTGTGTCACGAGTTTTCGCCACGGTTTGTCCTCCAGCAGCGCGGCAGCACCCATCCCTTTCAGTCACAGGCTCGCAGCTCATAGGCCTGCTCAGGCGGGCGGTGTACAGGCGGTCGCATCTCTCAGGAATGCGCGAGGTGACACCAGGAATAGACTTTGTGTGCCTTTGCTGAGCCTCCTTCCATCCTTTGTAGCAGCCCATCATGCAGAGCCAGGCGGGGGCCTCAAAGCCTGCAGGACCAGGACCCTGTGCAGAAAGTCGCTCACCTCATCTTGCACCCATCAGGTCTGCATCGCGCATCATCTGGCCGGAGTGTGACTGGGCGCATGCGGCACGGGGCACCAGCACCAGCGCCAGGGACAAAGCCACCGCGGCTACCTCCGTCTGGGGGATGATGGAGGGGCAGGATAGGCGGGAGGGGTAAAGCGAGAGTCGCACTGCACAGTGTGCCCCATCCGCGTCGGCCCAGACCGAGGCCCGCCACCGAGAGATCATGCAACCAATACCTCGTAATGGTGGCCCCCAGCGATGACTCAGAAGTTAAGATTATTATCAGATGAGGCCTCAGTCGTTCTCTCTCTGTGGCCCCTCGTGGGGAAAGCCCTCGGACGAGGCAACGGGGGGAGATGGGGAACGGGCCCCGTTTCCCAGCGTGGTATCACTCCACAATACAGGCCGAAATCCAGGGGCGGGGCGGGAAAATTCGAGTGGGTCCCAGCCCTCTGACGTCAACGAGGGGGATTTTCGGGGTCCCTTTTTTTTTCCCCCTCCCCGCTGAGAAGCCGCCAAAAGAAAACGGGAGTCGAAACAAGACATTCTATCCGCGAGAGGGGCCAGCGCCATGCCCGATTTCGACCCCCGCTCCTTCGAGAAGGACGCCGGTCCCAGCATCCGAGATGGCGCCGGGAATGCGTGGGCTCCGGTCCTGGAGCACCCCTGCTCGTTCGACCCGACGCAGTTCGACGAGGTCATGACCAGCTTTGTGCACAGCCCGAACCTCAACTCCAACTGGCTGTTCCGTGCCGATATCCTCTCCAAGCAGGGTTCCTCGGGGTCAGAGCCACCCGTTTCGGGCGTCGCTCCCTGGGTGCTAGATTTCGAGGGCTTCGAGCTGCGCGAGGCGCTCGTGCGGAAGCTCATCCCGCGGAACCCCAGGAGAGATCAGCCGCTCGAACAGACGTGCCTCTTCCTCCGCTCCGAGCAAAACGGCCGAATCCGCTCCCTCGTCGTCTACATCCCCCACCTCTCCTCCCCCGACGAGGTCCCCTTCTACCACCCGACAGTCCGCGGCATAGCCCACCTCCACGAGTGGACCCCGACAACCCCCGCCGGCACCGTCTCGATCCACCTCTGGCCCTTCGCCGCGGAAGATCTCGCGGACAACAAGGTGCAGCGCACGGCGCGGATGCTCCTCCAGCACCTCCACAAGCACGGCCAGGGCAAGGTCGCGGGATACGTGAAGCGCGTGGTGCACGACACCGTCATACCGCGGGAGAGGTTCCAGGACAGGCACGTTGAGCTCAAGGGCTGGTACGCGAAGGATCTTATAGACTCTTGGGCCGAGCAGACGGATCCCAGGAAGCACGTTTTTGAGGATATTGCCATCGCCGCGTTCCTCATCGAGCTTTGGGCGGACATGTACAAGGAGAAGGACTTCCCTGGCTTCGTGGATATTGGGTGCGGGAACGGCCTGCTGGTGCATATACTACGGAGGGAGGGCTACGCGGGCTGGGGCTTCGACGCGAGGGCCCGCAAATCATGGGCGCAATACAACACGGCAGGCCCCACGGGCGACTCCCTACAAGCCCGCGTTCTCCTCCCGTCCCTCGCCCGCCAGGCCCCCAACACAGACGACGACCTCCCGGAACGGGACCTAATCCACGACGGCGCGTTCCCAGAGGGGACCTTCATAATCTCCAACCACGCCGACGAGCTGACGCCCTGGACCCCGATCCTCGCCGCCCAGTCGCGCAGCCCCTTCATCATGATCCCGTGCTGCAGCCACGCCCTCAGCGGCGCAAAGTACAGGGCCCCGCCGCCGAAGGGCGCCGTCAAGGGGGCGTCGGCATATGCCAGCCTTGTGGCGTGGGTCGCAAGCCTGGCGAGCCAGTGCGGGTTTGAGGTTGAGACGGAGATGCTGCGGATCCCGAGTACGCGGAACACGGCGTTGGTGGGGAGGAAGTGGAGCGGGACGCCAGACCTTGACGGCATCGTCTCGAGGTACGGTGGGACGGCGGGATACTACGAGAACGTGTCCAAGCTGCTCAAGAGCGGCCCGCGTGGCCATTGAATCGGCGCAACAATTCGGCGTTGGTAACATATATACAGCTTAAACTACGCCATCTACCCGCCACCTGTCCACTAGTCCACGTCCGGCACGGGCAGGTGGTCCACCAGCTTCATCCTCAGCCCCAGCGCCTCCATCGCCTCCATCGCGTTCTTATCCCGCAGCTTCTCCGTCTCCTCCTTGGTCACCAGGACAAAGTCGTGCTTCAGGAACGCCATGCCCTCCTTCACGCCGTACTTCTTTGCCGTCTCGGCGTCGACGGTGTCGAAGTCGACGATGAGGCTCTGCTTGACGCCGAATACGGCGTCGGTGGTCTCGTACGGGTCGCCGCGGAAGTAGAGTGCCCTGTTTTCGTTAGAACGCGTTACTCTTTTCCGTTGGAAGGGGTACTAGTGGGGAGACTCACGTCACGAGGTGGTCCCAGCCCTCCTTCTCAAACATAAAGTGCAGGTGCGCCGGCCGCCAGCAATGCCGGTTCAGCATCGTCAACAGCTTCCCGACCGGCCCGTCGTGCGGGATCGGGTAGCTGACGGGCTTGATTCCCTCGAACCAGAAGCTCCCCTGCGCGTCCGACGTCATGATGCACCGCTCGCTCGGCCCGTCGCGCCCCTCGTGCTGCACGTCGTAGTGCCCGCTGCTGTCCGTCTCCCAGATGTCGATCTTGACGCCCTCGACGGGCCGGCCCTCCATATCGGTCACGGTGCAGAGGCAGAAGAGGGGTTCGCCCTCCGGGTCGAAGGCCATCTTGGCGCCGTTTTCGAGCGAGGGCGCGTCGTGGGTGTGGAAGGGGCCGAGGACGGAGCCCTCGGTTGAGTGCGGGGGCTTGGGGTGGTTTATGGCGTCGACGAGGAGGGAGAGGCCTAGGATGTCGGAGAGGAGGATGAATTCCTGAGGAGGTCAGCCGTGGGCTCCATCATACCGGGGTTCGGTGGGCTGGGGAGGGAGGAAAGGAGACGTACATGTCGCACGTCGGAGCTGATCTGCCCACACCCCACGAGGAAGTTCAGCGCCGCCATCCACTCGTCGCTGCTCAGCCGCGTCTCGCGCGCAAAGTCGTGGAGGTGCGTCACGAGGCGCGTCATGAGGTACGTGAGGCGCGCATTGTCGCCCTGGGAGTTGATGCGGTTCGTGTTGGGGGTGATGTTGTCGATTGTGAGGTCGAGGAGCGGCGGAGCGTTGGCGTTGGCGTTGGCGTTGGCCATGGTGGGCGAGTCCTAGTGGTAGAGCCTGCTAGCCTGAAGTTCGTATGAGTTCTGTTACTGGTGCTTGGACGCGTCTATGTGTGTGTGTGTGTGTGTGTGTGCGTGTGTGTGTCACGTAAAGAGAAGTCGGCGGACGGGAGGTGCTGAGAGAAGCTGTGCCAGACCGCCCCCTTTTAAGGAACCAGACCCGAGCTCGTCGTCTCGCGCCGGAAGGACGACCGGAACGACCAGCCAGTTAGGTAATGCTCGTGTCATCATATCAAATCGCTCGCTAACCAAGCGCCTCCTCTCCTCCTAACCCCTTTCCTACCCCTCCTACCCTCCACCTTTCCCCCCGGCCCCGCTCTTACCCCCCGTAAACCCATGCGAATGGACGCTCCCTACCCGGATGGGGTAGTTAAAGTGCCGAAGGCGGGTGCCATGCGTGGGGAGGGGGAGGGCATTGCGGGGCACCTGCTTTGGCGGGGTAAGAGGTGGGAGGTTGCCGGATGGGGCGGCCGCCGTGTGGGGTTGTTTTCCGGTGACATCAGTGGCTGCACCGCGTCTTCGGGGTCGGCGCTGGGGCTTCGAAACGTCGCCTCGGAGCCGAGCGAGTCGGTTTGGGTTTCGCTTCCAATAGTAGCGGGGATGTGTAATGTGCATGACTGCCGTAGGCCGAGAAGCATCACAACGTCACTCGGAGCTTCATGTTGCAAAGGAAAGAGAGACATGAGAAGAGAATCGTGCAGTCCATAAGTTCATCCCTCATTGCATCGCGATAGAAAAAAGGAGCAAAGTACAGGTATGCGATGCGATCCGCATGCTCTTTGATATCCCCGAAATTCCAAAAAACACAACTCCAACATAACCTCGCCAGACCATCCCCGTAACGTCATGTCATGAAAGGAGAGTCTCCGGACTATTAGCCAGCCGTAATTCTTCCAACCAGTCCTGTTCGTCCTTCTCACATTACACTTCCCTTTACCCATCTTTCTAGCAACACCACCACCGCCCGCCTCCAAAAGCATAATGCCACAAGCCAACCCTAATACTCCTCCTCCTCCCCCTCCTCAATCGGCGCCGGCGTCCTCCTCTCCATCCTCCTCTTCGGCCTCCTATGCCTCGAGCTACTAATGTTGCTCGCCGAGTCCTCGGGCTTGAGCTCAAAGTCGTCCGCCCCCCAATCGCTGTCACTCGCGCCCCCTCCATCCTCGCTAACAGGCCAGTACGGCGCCCCGGCGTCGTGCCCTGACCCCGCCGAGTTCCCCGACGTCGGCGCCCCGCCGTATACGTTGATGTGCCGCCGCGACCGCATGCTCTGCATTAGCCCCGCATTCCGCTGCCGGAGCGCAGTCTGCACCTGCTCCGCCTTGCCGTGCAGAACCTCGAACGCGTCCTCCAGCGCCTCCATGCCGGAAAAGATGCCGCGCTCGAGGTCCGCCAGCGCCGCGATCTCCGCCTCCTCGTCGTTGGAGACGGGCTGCCTGCTCGCCTGCGCGGAGGACCCCATGCTGACGAAGGACGTGGGCGTCGCCGTCCCGCCGCGCGAGTAAGGCCTGAACGGCGTCGTCGTGCGAGAGTTGAGGCCCGGCGTCGCGGCCCCGCCGGGTGGGTTGGCCCTCGAGCCGAAGAAGCCGCTGGCGGGCGTCGCGCCGCGGGACTCGGTCGCCAGCGGCGTCGTGGCGTCCTCGCCGTCCGCGCCGGACCACAGGAAGCCGTCGAAGCGGCCCGACGTCAGGATCTCCCACTCCGACGTGTTGATGTCCGTGATGGTCACGAGGAGGTCGTGCGTGCCCGGGTTCTTGATGAGGTACATGGCCGTCTCGGCGTCCCGCGGCGCCTGCTGCAGCCCGTACAGCCGCTGGAGCGAGAGCCCCGTCTTGACAAGGAAGTCTGTGCGCGGCTTCCGGTAGGGCGTCGGGGCCCGCAGCGCGGGCTGCAGGTCTCTCGTCCCCGAGAACAGCGCGTTAAAGTACGACCGGTCCTCGGGCTCGAGGTTCGTGAGGATGGCGAACGTGAGCGTCTCGTCGTCGACCTCCTGCGGCGGCGGAGCAGGCGCCTCGGCGCAGTTGTTGAGCCACTTGTCCACCGCGTGCCGCACCTTCTTTGACTGCCGGAGGTAGTGGTCCCGCCACTCCTCGGCGATGTCCGGGTCGAGGTTCACGGGCGACTCGGGCCGGCGGGGAACGTCGACCTTGGGCTCGACGGCCTTGGCGCTGAGCTCGGCGAGGTCGAACGGGGGCCACTGCGGTAGTTCGATGCGGCCGCTCACCCACTCTAGCACCTCGCCCCAGTTGAGCCCGCAGTGTTCAATGTCGGAGCGCTCGCATATGACGCACGAGCACCCGTGCTCGGGGAGATCCCGGGAGAATACGTGCTCGAGCCTGTCCAAAAGCCTCCTGGCGACGGACCGATGCCCGGTGGCCACGGCGATGGACCCGTGCTTCTCAAGAACGGTGTTATACTTGTCTAAGAGGTTGAAGAAGGGGGCGAATAGGGTCTCGGGGCCGGTAAGCGGCGGGTTTGAAGGCCGCGTGCCGTTGTGGCGGGGTAGGACGGAGAGAAAGTTTTTCGAGACGCGCTGGGGTAGGCCGCCGTTCTGGAGTAGGTAGTCTACGCGAGGCTGTTCCTCTAGCTCGAGAGGCGGTGGTGGAGGCGGCGGCGGCGCTGGCGTGCCAAACGCGACGCCGGGAGTGGCAGATGGTATGACGACCGGCGGATCGTTTGGATAGCCGGAAAAGTCTTTCCCGCCGGGGAATGAGGGCGGCGGCGGCGGCGGCGGGACGGGGAATCCCTGCGCTTGAGTAGGGGTCTTGGGAGATGAGTCGGAGACGCTGGGCGGTGAGAACTCCTCGTCCTGCTCGGCGAGCCTGCTCCGCCGGTCGGACCTCGACACTCTCGAAGACGACGATCTCCTGGGCCCCTCATCGGGGTATAGGTGCTCGCGGGATGTCGTACCCTTGGGGGCCTTGACGTACGTCGCCTGGCTTGAGACGCCCGACTTGGACGCGCTGAGGCGAGACTTGCTCGCGTTGCGCGACGCGGACGAGACACGCGACTTTGGCCGATCGGACTTGGTCCTCCTGAGGGAGTCCGGGGTGCTGGTTCCCGATCGGGACTTGCGCCGCGAGCCGGTCAGCTCCGTGTCGGGCGGCGTGGGCGGCCGGGAGCTTCTCTTCGACGTCGACGGCTTCCGCTCCGGGTCAGCAGAATCGGTCGGTCTAGGCGGCTTGGGATTCGAGCTTAGATCTGTGTGCTCCGGTGTCAGGGGGTCCGACTTCTTCGTGACGTCCTCGCGGCTGTGGACCGCCTCCTTGCTGTGAGCCTTGCTGAACGTCGGGTACGGCACCGAGATGCGGTCAACGCTAAACGCGGAGCCGGCCTCCTCGGCCAGCAGGTTCGTCAGCGACGAGGCCCTCTCCTTTCCATCCTCGTCCCTCGGCCTCCGGTGCCGGCGCGAGGACGACGAGTGCAGGTCGCTGTCGCCGACCCTGCTCCTCGAGGACCGCGACTTTCGCGGCCTGTTGGGGTCGCGTTCCGTTTTGCTGCTGCGCTCCGACTTGCTCCGGCGCTGCTTCTCGCGGGGCCGGCCTTCCTCGTCGAGGACCTCGTGATCTTTCGAGGGCATGGCGGGCCGATGACCATGGGTTGCGGGTGTGTCGTCGACGTGCGGCTCGGGGTGAAGATGCCGAGACGAGCAAAGCTTCGCTGGGCGGGGCCAGCTTCAGGTGGTCGGGGAGTATCCAGATCAACCTTCCTTCTTCCTAACGTGCGGCTGGGATCGATGGGGGGGTCGGTACTTCCAGGTTGCGTCACCGATTCACCTGGCGGTTGCATGTGTGTAGGGGCAGGTTCGAACGGGAGACGGCGTCGGGGGCCGCCTTATTTCTGCCCAAGTCGGGGACGCAGGCTTCCATTGCTTGCTGCGGTGAACTGAGGAGAAGGCGGCACAGTAACTGCGGGCGCCAACGCGCACTATATACCCACCTGCTTCCCGTTACCGCCCCCGAAGATCCGCCCAGTAAAAGGCTTGGCCCGGACGGCGGTGGGGTGACTTGCTATCAATCGGACCCTTTTTTCGCCGGTCCCTGGTGGCTTGCGGCCAGGAGCTGGTCTAAAAGTCAATTGACCCTATCCGTCCGTCTGTACTATAAATATGGAACTAATCCGTCGAATATGTATTCCTCAAGCCTCCCGAGTACGGACAACGCACACCCGCAAAAGCAGGGTGCTGCTTTAATGGTGGGGTGACCCCCGGGTCCGGCACCCACCCGCTATATCTCCGGCGCACGCAGTGGCAACGCGGCGGTAATGATGCTGTAAAACGACACCAGAGGACCTCCGTCCAGTCCCGTGATTCGACCGCACCAGCCCACCATCCCACCAAGACTCTGACGTGGCTAGCGACCGCGGCCGTCCCACTATCCCCCCCGATCTACAGCATCTCACTGGCCCTTCCTCCCTGCGCCGCTCTCCACGCCGCCAAGCCCAGCCACCAACACCGCTTCGAGGCCCCCTGATTCACCAACCCCGTCACACAGTGCGTCGGTTCCTCCTCGAGCCGCCGTCTTTTCTTGCAAGCGCCCGCCGGTACTCACCCCCCACATGTCAGCTAAAAATACGCCAGCGTCCACCGACTTTTATCGCCGACCGTCCTCTCATTTGATGTTCGAGATGGTCCTGCGCCGCGGGTCAGCACGCGCCGTGCCATACTCCCGGGACGCGTTGAGCGCCACTCACGTACATGACATCACGCACCTCACTTGCCGCCAGGGTCTCAGACCCCAACGTCACGAGTCCGCCGGGGGCGGAACGGCTGCAGGAAACCGTATACGAAATTCACGAAAACTGAACTCTTACTCCGAAACCCGGGAAATGCCCATCGATATCTTATGACTCCGGCCATACATGTCCAAACCCAAACCTCCTTTTCCTCCACCCTAAGCCCCTCGGACGAAACCTCTAGCTACCTCTCACACCGAGTCGCTCACACCCGGTCGAGGAGACCCCGGCTCTCGAGCACGAGGATGATCTCGTGGACGATGGACCGCACCGTCTGCTTCTCAAAGTCGACGACGACGTCGGCGTTGGTGGGCGTCTCGTACGGGTCGTCCACGCCAGTGAACCCCTTGATCTCGCCCGCCCTCGCCTTCTTGTAGATGCCCCTCCGGTCCGTCTTCTCGCAGTACTCAAGCGGCGTCGCGACGTGCACCAGGAAGAAGGGCCCGGACTTCTCGACCAGCTCGCGCGCCTGCTCCCGCGCCTCCTCGTACGGCGCGATGGGCGCCGCGATGACGGCCGCGCCCGCCTTGGTCAGCTCAGAGGCCACGAAGGCGATGCGCGAGATGTTCGTGAAGCGGTCCTCGCGGCTGAAGCCCAGCTCCGACGACAGCTCGTGGCGCACCGTCTCGCCCAGCAGCATCGACACGGGGCGGCCGCCGCCCTGCATGAGCGTCACCTGCAGCGCCCGCGCGATCTGGTCCTTGCCGCTGTTCTGGTACCCCGTCAGGAACACGGTGAAGCCCTTGGCCGACGGCACGGGGTTCTGCTCCCGGAGGACCTTGACGACCTCGGGGTACGAGAACCACTCGGGGATGTCGCGCCCCGTCTTGAGGCGGTACCGCAGCTCCGTGCCGGAGATGTTGGCCGTCCGGACGCCCTCGGGGATCTCGTCGCGCGGCATGTACTCGTCGCGGTCGGGCAGGTAGATCATCTCCTGGAACTCGACCATCTTAATCCCCAGCTCGTCCTGGAACTTCTTGACCGCCTCCTGCGCGTCGTACGGCCCGTAGAAGTCCTTGCCGTTCTTGTCCTTGCCCGGACCCGCGTGGTCGCGGCCGACGATGAAGTGCGTCGCGCCGTGGTTCCTCCGGATGATGGCGTGCCAGACGGCCTCGCGGGGGCCGCCCATGCGCATGGCGAGCGGGAGGAGGCCGAGGGCCGCCATGCCGTTGGGGTAGCGCGGGAGGAGCGCCTTGTAGACGCGCACGCGCGTGAAGTGGTCGATGTCGCCCGGCTTGGTGAGGCCCACGACGGGGTGGATGAGGACGTTGGCGTGCTGGGAGCGCGCGGCGCGGACGGTGAGCTCGCGGTGGGCGCGGTGCATGGGGTTGCGGGTCTGGAAGGCGACGACGCGCTGCCAGCCGAGCTTCTCGAAGTGGGCGCGGAGCTCGGAGGGGGTGTCTGCGGGGTGTGTTAGTGGGCGGAGGGTGGGAGGGAGGGGGGAGGGAGCGGGGAGTGGGAGAGGGGCTGCTTACAGCGGAGGTCGAGGAAGTCGTAGTGCTCGAGGCGGCTGAGGGCCTCGAGCTTGCCGCCGATGTAGAACTCCTTGGCCGACTTGAAGAGGTAGTTCACGCCGGGGTGCAGCGTGTCCTCGCTGCCAAAGACCTCGCGCGCCTCGAGGGCCCTGTGAAGCCCGTTAGCACCTGGACAACACTACCGCGGAAATGAGGTTGCATCTCGGGAGGGTTGACGTACTTGTCGGGCCTGTAGACGTCGTCAATGGTCAGGATGGCGAGGTTCCGGTCGTCGCGCAGGTCGCGCAGGGTGATGCGCGCGCCGGGCTTGGCGCCCAGCTCGTCGATGGTGGCCTGGTCGACGTCGAGGGTGATGGGCATGCTGAAGAGGACGCCGCTTTCGAGGCGGTTGTTCTTGACGACGCTGCCCGGTTGTTAGCCCGTGTCCGTCCGGGGTGGGGGTGTGTAGTGGCTTTCGACTTACCCATTGTAGTCCTTCTCGTTCATGAAGCCTGTTATTGAGCTACGTTAGCAATCTCGCTCTATTCTTCGTGGGAGATTCTGCCCGTTTCGCGGGGTTGTAAGTCGGCGGGGCATCCCCGCCAACCTGTCCTCCCCACCAAACGAGCGGAAAGCCGGGAGCAGGAGGAGGAAGCGCACCCTCAAGAGGCGAGAAGCCGCCATTGAGCAGCAGCTCGAGATCGCAGAGGTGCCTCTCGGTGAGGGTCAGCGCGGGGAGCGTGTCGGCCTCGGCGGCGAGCTCGGCCTTGCGGGGGGCGTCGCGGGCGAAGAGGTCCTTGAGGACCCCGCCGTGGGGCGTGAGAGGCATGATGTCGGCTTTTTTTCGTAGAGTCCCGGGAGAGGAGGGAAGTGGCCGTGAATTGGAGGCTGTAGGGTCTGAGTGTCGCGGAGAGGTGAGGGGCAACGGGGGAGGACAAAGGTGGTTTGAGGCGGGGGAGTGGTGGAAAGGGGGGGGAGGTTTTAAAGGCGGGATGCCACTTTAATTATGGGAACGGGAGGGTCGGGGTACCGGAAGTCGGAGCTCCGGCGATATTTTGGCGTGGGAATACTTGGAGGGGCGGAGGAGGCGTCTGGCTTGTAGGCTTGGGGGAAATTTGCCTTGTTTTCTCGTCCCTGCCCGTCTCTGGGTAGGCCCCGCGCCCCTCTTGGGATATGCAAGTATTATTGCTCGTATTAGAAATCCGTCTCCCGGCCAGACTCGGGCTTATCTGTTTACGAATGGCCCTGTATCACTGGCGGTAACAAACAGAGTTCTAGCCCGGGGAAAGCTTATAAGACGTTCCTGGGCGTCGTCCCCCTTGCGAGAACGGAGGTACACAGGTGAGGGGCATTAAAGTACCTCGCACTCCCAGCTCTTCCAGAATGCTCAATTAATACAAGTAATCCCCCCCGGCAGGTACCGTTTCATGCCTCGAACCACGCAGAAAATTCTTCCACCCCCTCGCCGGGTCCGTGGTCGAAGATGTTCTTTTAGCTCGGGATGACGTGCTCGACGAAAGCGCCGCTTCGCAGCGAGTCTTGGTGGGGCAAGAGGTCCGGTTTTGGGTGGGGGAGGGGCGCGTGGGGCTGGTCACGTCAACGCCAGCGGCCGGAGCAGGGCACCGGGCGGGTGCTGGGCGAGGGGTTTGGGATTACTGAACATTTAGGGTTGCCCGGGACGTTGAGGTATTCTCCCGATTTGGTCCAGTCGGGGTGACGGCGTATTACCGAGTAAGCTGATAAGCGCTCGGGCTGTGCTCCGGTGGTGTCGTTGCCGGTCGTTGTGGCTCGGTGAGGGTGGACTCGGGCGGAGACGCCACTCCGGCTGGGATTGGGCCCGACGGACGTTCGCGACTGAGCGCCATATAATCTATTCACCCCGTATGGCGTCCTATAGAAAGGAGGTCCTGGAGGTTGAAGATTCCTTGTCGATTTCCCGCGGAGTAAAGTACCAGGGCTGCCAAGCAGCTGAGAAGATACCATACCTGTATGGAGGGCATGCCGTCCGGAAGCTCTTTCTCGGTGTTACGGCGCTGTCCACTACTACTACTACATCCGCGGAGATGGATTGTCATCGCTTACAGATCCATCGCCTTGTACTTCGTATGTTCCCACTTACCGAACTCGACCCCTTCACACAACACAAGCAACCATTTGGCACCAAAGAGCGGGCCTTCACATCCCGGCCCCAGGCAAACCCCTCCAGCAACCCCCGGTACTCATCTTCCCCCACGTCTGCCCTTCCGCGGTATATCCCCCGATCCCAAATCGGCAGCCAAGCACAGCCAAGCCTCGCGCGAAAGTAATCCTGACTGACGACACCGAGCGTGGCGTCGAGTAGGAGGAGGCCACGGACCGCGGGCGATGACACCATCCATCCGTGAACGGCCCTCGGATATCTATTTCTGGGAATAGAAACCGGGAGTCGCGTCCGGCCGCTGGCCCGTTCGTGCGTCTTGGCCGTTTCGCTTCCGGCACCGCCCTTGGCGGGAATGGCGATGCGCCGACTCCTTGGCGGCGGGGGGTCAGAGATACATGTGCGTATGTGGTCCCGAATCAGATACAGGGGCTAAGAGCCGACAGAATAGTAGGCGTCGTCCATTGGGCAATGTTTTGACCGCACAAGACGGAGATGGGTGGTTGATGGATGCTGGCTGGGATGATTGAAGATGGGGAGCAGCTGCCGACATGTGAGAGACCCGGAGCTCCACTCCCACTCCAGCCAATAAGCGGCCCCCAAAGCTCCCCAAATTTTCCAATTGACCGCACCACAAAAAAAGATCTCCAGAGCACCATCACCACGACCCGACCCAACAACGCCTCGCGACCCGCGTCCGCGCAAACCGGAACCTCCCCCCCTCCCCCTCCGATCTCCACACCGTTCCGGAACCACGACAACAATGGCCGCCGCCACCCGCGGCCTCCGGCCCCTCCTAGCGCCCCTCCGGCCCTCGGCCCGCGCGCCGCGGGCGACGCCCGGGCTCACCCGCGCCGGGTCCAACGTCCGCGACCAGACGCGCGAGTCCAGGGCGCGGAGCACCAAGGAGATGAAGCGCGGCGACGTCAAGGCTCCGTCGCCTTCTGCCGAGATGTCGGCGCAGACTGACATGATGCGGAATAAGATGCTGCTTCCTGGTGTGTCCTACCCCTTGTTCCTCTGGACTTCCGTTCTCCCCCCCCGGGCCAATTCGAGGAGGAGGGTACAGAAACATAGGAATACGGGAGACGTAGCTGGGTAGAGGGAAGAGAGAAAAACTAACACCCGTCCAGGAACCTTTGTCCGCCTCCCCATCTCGAAGTGGCCCCGCAACCCAATCTCCTTCCTAAAGTACCTCTACGCAACCGCCTTCACCACCGGCCAGAACACCCTCATAACCTGGGGCCTCCGCCTCACCTCGATGCCCAAGGGCACCTTCCGCGCCGCCTTCAAGCCCGGCACCCGCCGCATCGTCCCCACCGCCGCCGCCCTCCACCGCCGCCTCAACGAGGCCGTCGCCGCGGGGGACCTCAACTCCCTGCGCGAGGTGTGCCACGAGCCGCTGTTCGACATGCTCGCCCGCGCCATCGAGGGGAGGAAGCGCGGGGAGAAGGTCGAGTGGGAGCTCGTCGAGTCGCACAAGCGCCTGCTCCTCCCGAGGCTCATCTCCCACCGCGCCACGCTGATCCCCGACTCGCGGTGGGCGCAGCAGAGCGCCGTGGTCCGCTTCGACACCACGCAAAAGGTCACGCGCCGAGACGCGAGCGGCAAGGTCGTCAAGGGGGGCGCGAAGGCGCAGAGGAAGAGGGAGAACATGGTGATCATGCGCAGCGTCGACTCGAGGGGGTACGTGCCCGAGGAGTGGAAGGTGTGGGGGTTCGAGGACGAAATGACGCTGGACGCGTGGCAGGAGATGGAGAGGGGGAAGAAGGCGCTCGAGAGCTCGGGGCTTGACAAGAGGGTTAGGGAGCTGAGGGGTGAGGTGGGCAAGTAGGGGGTGTCTCGACTGTACGAGTTTTGGCTGCATAGATGGTGCTGGGGCATTTGCTCGCGACTAGTGTATAAATTGTAAATTACAACTTCGGTCTACTACTACTTACTCCCCGGGGTCTCACCGGTGAGATTCGCTGTGCAGTGGTATCGATCAGATGCGGGAAAATGATACTCGCTGCAACGGGTAATGTATTTCTCTCTTATGGATAGCGTATCCGAGAACCAACCCAGCACCCTCGCTATTCCCACTCCACAACAAAAGGCATGCCGCCTCGAAACACCTTTGGAATATAAGGCAACCCGGCGAGTCCGGCAAAGCCGACGACCCATCGGGGCAAGAAGAGAAGTCACCCCTTCCAACACCTCCCACTCACTCCTCCACCCTCAGTCCGGCTACCAATATCCCTCACCGAAGCCACCACGCCTAGAAAAACTTCCCAGCCTTGCCCGAAATTCCAACCTCGCCCGAGGACGCACTAACAATGCTCTCCCGCGACCCCGCGACCTCGGGTCTATCAAGCCCGTCAAACCGCACCCCTTTCCGCCAACACAGGCCCCACTGCACCGCGATCCGGAGCCCCGCCGCTCCAAACGCCCAGAGCATGCCCCCCACCGGCGCGGCGACGAACGCCCCAAAGACGGCCCAGTCCCCGCTCGTGAGCCCCTGCTCAACGAGGATGAGGCGGCCGCCCTCGTACGCGTCGCCGTAGTAGATGGTACCGAACAGGAAGACGGTGAAGATGCCGCCGAGGCCGCCGGCGACCACCTCGAAGCCGCGCCACCAGAAGAAGTACTTGTCCCAGAGGCCGAGGACGAGCACCGGGATGACGGCGGCGGAGACAATGTCCGTGATGAGGTAGATCTGCAGGATGGAGGGCGCCTTCAGGGCCAGGACTATCACGGGGATGATGATGAGGACGACGATGCCGCGGATGTACCACGTGTTGAGGCGGTTGCGGAAGAGGTCGTTAGAGGCCGACGAGACCATGGCCGACTGGATCGTGTCAAAGGCCGCCGTCGAGACCGTGAGGACCATGACGAGCACGATGCCGACGACCCACGTGGGCAGCTGACCCAGCAGCAGGAAGAAGGAAACCGAGGGCGTCACGTCCTCAGGCGAGTCGCCCGGGTAGGCGCCCGACCACACGGCGATGGGCCCCGTCATGCCGACGAGTGTCAGGATCACGAGGATCGCCACTACCGCGATCGTGATGCCCGTCCAGAGGTCCCTGTCCGTCTTGGCCGCAAAGGTACGGAGCCAAAGGTGCGATAGGAAGAAGTCGTTGGTAAGCACCGCGACGGGAAGGATGTAGATGAGCTGCCAGCCCACCATCGACGCGTCTAGGAGCTTCGAGGGCCCGATGAGCGACGTGTCGATGTCAGTCTCGACGCCGACGGTTATGGCGGCGATGACGATGAGGCCGATGACCATGGCGCCCTGGATGGTGTCCGTGATGAACGAAACCTTGAATCCACCGAGGGCTGTCCGCAAAGACGGCGTTAGTCCACTTGTAGGCTGCGGGAGGTGTCCGGGGCACCGGACTCACAGGTATAGATGGTCGTGACGGCCGCCTGCGCAATCATTATCGGCAGCGGCTTAAACCCCGTCAGGGCCTCCACAACCTGCCCGACAGCCGACAACTCGGCAATCATGTACAAAAACAGCGTGATGAGCGTCATTAAGCTCAGGAACAGCGCCGCCGGCACGCCGTACCGCTGCCTCGTCCACTCCGTCAGTACGAAGCCCTCGGGGCACCGCTTGCGGATCATGGGCCCGAGGGCGGCAAAGGCGAAGAGTGGCAGCGACGACGAGAGCCCGTACACGATTACGCCCTGGAGGCCGGCGATGGTACCGAGCTCAGGGTAGGCGAATAACATGGACGAGCCGAGGACTAAAGTGGTCAGTCGTCTCCGGGGATCCAGAAACAAAGGGGGAAAAGCAGGGGACAATCGGAGCGGCAGCACGTTTCCCACGCAAGCATTAACTTGATCGAGTAATCACGGTACAATCTCAGCTTCATATCCACGGAACAACGTAATCTCCGCAGCTGTAGACCAAGGGTCCGCCCTCCAGAGCCTCTCAAGTCCCTGGTGGTCCAGGGAAGAGGATGTGGGTAGGCCTTGGTCCAGCCGGGTTGGGTACCGTCGTCCGCTTCAACTCGGCGCCCGTAGTGAGCCACTATCACCCCCCCGCGCCCCGAACCCGCCGCGTAACCGCCACCTCCCGTCCCATCCCAACGAAAGGGGAGGACGGCGGCGAGCACAACGATGAGTTCAGGACGGCAGGAGGACGATGACATGATCTTTCTTGGGGAACGAACCTAATGGTCAGCGTAGTCGTCCGCCCGGCCAGCCCTAATCCAGGTCTTACGGCCGAGTCAAGAACCGTGGGAGCACGGAGCATCCCGGGTCAAACCATTCCGCGCCCGAGGGCCCATGTCGAAGTCTCTCTGATCGTGGAAGGCGTATCATCGCCCCCATCAAGTTTGTAATGCGCGTTTCGTCGCCGTTGGCTGCCGCTCTGAACGGACATCCGAGTGTGCAAAATCAAGGACCCCGGGGAACCCTCCCTCTCGGCATTTCTGCCAGCGAGGTTTTCGTCCCCGGATCCAGCGACGCTCACTTACTAGCAGCGATGAAGTTGAAGGCGAGCGGAAGAGCTGTGGGGTGGTTAGTTTCATCACTGCTAGAGGTGCTGGAGCTTGGGCTAGGCTGGGCAGGAGTCGGCGAGGTTCCCCGCCGCTCCCTCTAGATCTGATTTTTCATCCTGACCCTTCTGAGTTCCGTTCCCGGCGAGCATGTCGCCCTTGGTTTTCGACATCTTCCACGCGACCGATGTCCCGGCGATTCTGTCGCGCAGCACCGTCAGCAGCAGAAACCACATGCGAAAGCATTCGCGTGACGGGGAATCCCATCTCTCCTCATCTAGGAGACGCGCGATCAAGGGAGCCATACAGGAAGACGGGATACGCCACTGCTATGATGGCGATCGACGCCTTCTCGGACAACAGGTTCGTAGCCATCTTGTCCAACACGGCGAGATAATCTGATAAACGAGCGATGGACAATGCCAGAAACAAAATGCCCCGATGTCCCAGCGCAATGAGCCTAAGTAAGGAAAGAAAGAGTATGTAATCAAAAAAAGTTGGTAGGACCGAAATAGCTTGAGAAAGCAGCTAGGGGAAGACTCGTGGAGAACGGCGTCCCCCAGTATTTATATCGACGAGTCATGAATCTAGAGAAAAAACTTCTCACCAATTACACCACCCCGAACCCATGCTAAACACCCATCCGGAATGGAGGCGTGGGATAATTAGTGTGGGGGCCCTCTTGTCGTCCCACCTCTGGTGCCGAGCACGGGGCTCCGCTGTTCGGAGCCTCTACGGAGCCTTACTCAGTACGGACGGCCTCCGCTCCCAGCCGATGGTACACGGAGCGCCGAGATTCACCTCGACTCAACAGGCACAATGTACGTAAGAGCCACATCGCCTGCGCGACCTCACAATCTACGGACCCTTATTTTCATGAAATCATTCACTACATACTGGTTTGAATCGTACAAATTGCTGCCACATTTCCATATCCCCCTCCCCACAGCCAAATCAAACTTAAGAATCAAACTCGTTAACAATCTCGGTCATGAAATTCCTTCCATTTTCCCCCAGTTTTTGCTAGGCGTAAGTTCACAGAACGTCAGTCTCTCGTCTCTTTCAATGTTCATAATCTGTGTCGGAGAGGTGAAAGGGCTGGTGCTCTGGTGTTCTGGTTTTCGTTCTCGAAGCAAATCGCGTCGTGGTCAAATCAAACGATACAGGGCCGTGACAAAATGCAGCTGGTTTGCAAGCGGATCAAGAACTTTCTCGAACCAGGAAAAGGAAAAAGGTATTGCTGTGCTGTGTGCCGTGGAGGGGAATATGCTGCGCTAGTGAAACCGGGAACGGGCAGCAAGGGAAATACTTCCCTGGTCACTCCAAACGAGCCCTTGCCTTCTCTTCGTTTTCATGTTTCGAATCGTCGATCGCGAGCTGTGTGAAGTAACAGGTGGAAATATCTTCAGTGCGAGCCGTGATCCCGTCCGTCGTTGAGACCTTGGGCCGGCATGTGGTATCCATTAACACGATGCTGGATGCCATCCTGTGCAGCCATGTACGGTGCCATGCCGTTGACCGGACTCAAGCTCACATCCGGAGCACGGCCGTGGGGATAGCCACCCCTATTCACAGGACTTCGAGCCATCAGACCCGGCCGGTAACCGAGCGGGCTGCTCATACCAAGGAGTTGGCCCGGGACCATGGCAGGTCCGGCATTCAGACCGCCATTGAGACGGTGGTCAATTCCATTTACGGGGCTCCCAGCAGCAGGGACTCCAGGACCAAGCGGGTTGCCCACGCCGAGGAGATGTGCCGGCATGATGGGATAGGTCGGACTGAGCGGAGCGCCGCCGCCGTTGGCCAATCCCGTAAAAGGCACCGCACCCGGGAAGATGGGCCCATTCTGCTGAAGCAAGGAAAAGGGCATGGCGAATGGGTTGAAGATGGAAGGGGCTCCAGACGCCATACCTGCACCGGCATCCATACCATTATCTGCGCCAGGGGCAGTGTGTTCCAGAGACTGGGAGTCGCTTTGAACCCTGATATCCTGGAGGCTCGGCATGGTTTCATGGTTCTGCTGGCCATTGATGGTCTGAGCCGTGTGGAGAGCATGCGCGGCTTGAAGAGCCTGGATATGCTGCTGGGCACTCTGAAGATAGTGCAGATAGTTGACGTATTGAGCGTGGTGCGGAGATAAGGCGCCATCGGCTTGACCCTGGGAGGCCAACTCGGCCACAGGAGCGGCGGCACCGATATTGGTCTCAATCGGAGCCGGTCGGCCGCCCTCATTGTGGGGTTGCTGCATGCTGGTCTCAATTCCGTGTTGGACCTGATGAGGGAGTGGCAGACAAGTGATGTCCCGCGTCCCGCGTTTGGGGACGACGCTACCACCGCGATGAGGCATCGATGCAAAGCGCTGCTGATGGGCCGGGATCGGACTCGAGTTGGGCACTCGAGCCCTCTTTCGCTCAATCTTCATGCTCATACCGCGAAGATCACTTCCGTTCTGTAAGTGGATACCACCGGTTAGCCATCGCTCCTGCACTCGTTCTCTTCGTTTAGGTGATGGGATAAACACACCATTAGCTCAATGGCCGTCTCGCAAACGTCCGCTCGACCGAACTCAATGAATGCATAAGCGGAATGGGGGCATCGAACGATCTCAGTGCTCTTGACGGGCTCTCCAGCTTGCCCAAACACCTGGCACAGCTCGGCCTCGGTCGTGTCTGACGGAAGGTTTCCGCAAAAGACCGAACGGCGGTCTCGGTCATATCGCTCCATGAATGAGCCCCAGCGAGTAGGCCCTTCCGACGAGGTCTTCTTATCAGTGCCAGGGCTTGCACCGTTAGTCCCATTCTGGCCGCTGATATTTCCAGTGGACTTCTGGCCGATACGGGCTTGAGCTGAACTGGTGTTCTGCTTGCGACGCGTGAGCGCGAACTCGTCAAGCGGATCCGCGATAAACTGGGAGCTGATGGTCTGCAGGTAGGGTCAGTCACTTGTCACAGAGAGTACCATTGCAACGGTGCACTTACTCGGCGCAGGTCACGAGCCTGGTCCCACTGGGGAAACTCGACTCGGATTCCATGGTCGATGCCGAGGGCCTCGAGGATCGTAGGCTGGGCTACCTGGACGCTGGAGGCTCCCTGGCCAGTGAGAGCTTCTCGAACTTCAGTCACGGAGGCGGGCTTGCCATCCGTGCGGCGGACTAGCCAGAATCCTGAAACCCAAGTCAGGTTGAGCTTGACCTTCAATACCCCATTGTCAAGAACTTACGTTTGCTGTTGGCTGGCTCCATGCGACAGACTCGATCAAGGACACGCGCACCTCGAGCCCCTTGCATGGCGGCACGAGCATTGCTGGAGTTCTAGAGCAGGGGTTGGAAGTTAGTTTCAGAAATGTCGAACAAAAACGCTTTGACTTCGACTTACCGTGTACTGGACAAAGGCATATGGCATATTAGAAGCTTTGCGCTTGATTTTGATAAAGACTGTGCCATAGCGACCAAAGACAACAGTCAGTGCCTCGGCTAGCTCCTCATCCGGGGCACCTTCAAGCAAACTGGGGAGAGAAAGGTATTAGTACGGGGCGCCTTCAAAATATACCAGTAGATTGGTGTCAAACTTACTTTGCAACAAAGATGCACGCATCAGAGGGATAGGCGCGCTGAGGGTCAAAAGGCTCATTGTGGGCACCAGGGGCCTGTCCAGCGATATCAATACCACCGTCATGGTTGCCAACGGTACCGTTTCCTGTACCAGAAGTATTAACGACATGGGCCAACCAAGTTTCCACATGACACTAAGATCCCAGAGAAGTTCTTACCGTTCAGTCCTCCGACGTTGAAAGTAACCATCTTAGCCGGGGGTGGCAACTGCAAATCCTTCCGCTCCTTTCGCGACATGACAATGTGGGACGGAGCCAGGGAGACATCCACGGGAAGCGGCAACTCATTCTTGGTGGAATCACTGCTCAAGCTCAAAGAGCTTTATTACAGAATGTTAGTCCAAGCATTTGGGACTCGGTCAGGATACATTACCTTTCAATCTCCTGGAGCGGCTCCAAGTCAGGCGACGAGGCAGCGCGATGCTTGTAAGACGAGCCGTTGGTGGGCACGTCGGACACGGGTGCCATGTGGCGCGGGCTCATTCCCTGGCCAAAGCCGTTTTCGTTGTAGAGTTCTGTGTACAGCAGAGGAACAGTAGTTCCGCCTAATATTTATTAGAGACAAGCCGAGAAGGGGATTGAAGGTCCCGCCGGGGCTAAACTCATTCCATCGCGTAACTCGTTCGAATCAAAAGGCCGGTGACAACCATTCCCATGGTGGAAGGAACAGCCGAACGGGGAAGGTATAACTTACGAGTGTTATCAGACGCGGTGCGTCGCGGGCTTTCGGGGCTTCCGATACAAGCCTGGGCCAAGTGTTCGATGAGCGGCCGATGCCCATCTCTCGACGTGGGCGTGTGAGGGGCAACATCTTCCTCGCTCTTTGGAGCGGAAGCGTGTGTCATTTTTGCTGAGCTCGAATCGTCACTCAAGAGTCTGGTGTTCCCTAGTTAGCGGCGATGAAATAAACAGATGGCCTCGGTGTTTCGACATGTCAATTGTCAAGGAGAGGGGAAGAGCGACAAACCAGAACACCAGTAGATGATGATAAATGGCAGAGAGACATACAAATGAAAGCTGATTGACTGAGGTAATGATCAATGGCTGGTAGATGCAAGCCGACTCTGGGGCGACTATCCCACGAGTATCGGCTGTCCAAATGAAGGACAGGTCGACGCAGTCGCGCGATGCTGTCAAGCGATGTAGACTTGGGTAGATAGAGTCAAATGTAATGCGATGTAGACAGGAGGGTTCCGGGGGAAGGAAGGGGTATGATGAGAACCTTGGTGACCAAGGAGGTTGAAGAAGAAAGTACGAGAGAAAGTTGAGATTCTGAAGGAAGAATGTGTGGTGACGGAAGATCACAGGTTGGGAAGGAGAGTTAGTGAATGTAAACACCAAAGTGCTTCCCGAGAGGGAAGGAGCGGGAATATGGTCCAGGTGGCAGGAGCGAGTGCTTGTGACTTCCCTCTGGAAGTGAATTTGGGTGACCAAGTATCAACAGATGCAAATCCCCCACATTATCCAGTCCTGCCTAGTGGGAAATGAACCATCTTGACCGAATTTGGTCAAGGTACGCGAGAGTTTGCTCCAGCAATGGAAAGACCTGGTGGGCTAACCGAGGGCCTGGGAAACCTGGGTAGTCTGGCGAACAAACGGTCACAAGACGGCCCATAGCGTTAGATCACTCCACTTGCCTCATAATTAGAACAAAGTAGATCGCAAAGCTCTTTCCATATAAAAAAACTCTCTGCTTCCTCCTGTAAGATAGAACTTGCTCGTTTGTGAGTAGCATGAGATAGCTATAACGCAGGGGCCTGATGGGGAAGCACGATACTTCTTGAAGTGGCAGGTCAAGATTAAAATCATGCCTAAGCCTAATTATGTATAATTCTCTATGTTATATCAGACCCATCGCCGTCAGATCTTGGGTTTAAAGTGGTGGGGGTACGGTATCGGCGATGTAAGCCTTGAGTTCCCTTGGTTCCAAGGTGACGATTGGCCGCCTGGAATCGTGATTCCACCCTGAAGGATAGAACTCTCAGTACCTATCCATTTTTTATTAATTCGTCCGACTATCAAAAACAGAAATGCTTCCCTAGCAAGGTCGGCTCTCATTGTAATGCTTGCTGAAAGAAGTTGGCGACTTATACCCGGCGCTTGCGCTCTAGATGCAATCCTGCCCGCATATATTTGTGAACACGAGCGAAAACAAGGATAGTAGACTCGGAAACCTTTCTTGAGAACAAATTTTGGCTTGAATGGCTTGTTTGGAGGGTGCTCCAGTACGGTAGTTGTCGCGGAGGAAGCCTGCTTGCCGCGAGGTGAGGTCGACGATAATATCACGTGACAGCCTCTGACGACAAGCTTTCAACCGTCCGCCTAGATGCTCGGGCGCCTCGCCAATGAGATATCCAACGTCAGCGCATATACCCGATTTCTACGGTCCATCGCTTCTTTTAGGTCCAAAGATGACCTAGACTGCCCTGCGCGGAGGAGCTTCGTTGTCTTTCGTGACATCTTCCGGCTGGCCCCGCCGACGAGGGAGCGCCGAACACCACCATGAGGCCGTCACCATGCCTCTATAAGGGCATCTTCGGGAGGAGCCTTGACGAGCTGAGGCGGGCCACCCAGATTGGTACGTTTTTTTTGCCTCGAAATCTTGCAGTAGCACCATCACTAACCCGGCTGGTTTTGTAGCGGTGAGGCTCGAAGCTATCCGCGGCCCGCAAGGCCCTTACGAGCTCTACAACTTCAGCGATGCCGCGTCAGTACAGCAATGCAAAGTAATGTCCGACGACGAAATAGACGGATACTCCCAGAGCAACCTCGACTGGCAGGCCGACTCCCCCCCTTCCACTACCACCCCCGCGAACCCCGCGTCACCGGCCGGCTACGCGCGCTTCCACGGACACATCTCGACGGAGCTCCCCAAGACGCGGCCGGACATCCACCGCACGGGCTACGCTGCGTTCCGGACCCCGGACCGCAAGCGGACCCTCTTCTCGCGCGGCCTCTGGGACATCGACCCCTACACGTACCTCGCGCTTCGCCTGCGGTCCGACGGCCGGAGCTACTTCGTCAACGTGCAGACCGACTCCATCGTGCCGACCGACCTACACCAGCACCGTTTGTTCGCGAAGCGGCCGGGTGAGTGGGAGACGGTGCTGATCAAATGGAACGACTTTGTGAGGACGAACCACGGGATGCCGATCGAGCCGCAGACGGAGCTGCTGAGGCAAAAGGTTAATAGCGTTGGGGTGGGGCTGACGGATCGCGTGCCGGGGCCGTTTGAGCTTTGTATTGAGAGGATCTGGACGACGAATGACCCGTCCGAGGCGGATGGGGAGGACGGGGAGGGGGCGGTTGGGCTGGGGGGCCTGAAGAAGAGGTCTGGAGAGAATGTTGCGTGGAATACGGAGGCGGGGAAGAAGTGAGAAAAAAGTACGCCTGGGCAACCGATGGCCTGGATATCAGTGTGTACAGAGGGTTGTGGGCACAAAATGCCATTGGTAGTGTATTATACGTTGTAAATACCATACTTGCGAAGATAGAATTGCAAATGATAGAACATGCCGCTTGGAGACTCCGACGCTCCATCTCGCCTGTCTGTGACAAGAGAAATCCCCAAGGAACCCACGTGTACCCTCATCGGAGTGGTGGTCTCGGAAGCCGGAGAACCACTGACCACTTGAAGAAACGCCAAAATATGTTCCTCTAGATTGCGATTTTGTCTATGACACCTTTAATGATGACCCAACTTCCCGCGTTTAAACGTACACCACCCATACTACAAAAAATTAGTACACAAAGAAGCAATGACAGACGGCCTCCTCAACACCTTCTAATACGAGCCCCTGTGCGGCCGCGATGTAACCTCGAATGGCACCTCCCCCTCCAGCTCCTTCTTGCGCATCCCGTGCTTCGCCTTGATCATGGCGACCACCATCTCGTTGTGCGGGCAGGCGACGCCCAGCTGCTTCCCCCTCCTGACAAAGTACCCATTGAACGAGTCCACGTCGACCAGCTGGCCCCTCTCAAGCAGCGACGCCATCCTGGCCGGGGCCCCGGGCTTCATTGACGTCAGCTTGTACACGCACGCCTTGCGCAGCGTCTCCTTCTCCACCATGGAGCGGATCCGCGGCGAGTTGTGCACCTCGGGCAGCGCGGCCACGACGCGCTGGATCTCGTCCAGGAGCATCATCATGAGGTTCATGCCCCACTTTATGCTCGGCAGCTCGTCGTACCGGCACCCGACGATGGCGCACACGGGGTCCACGGCCGAGTTGATAATCATGGCGTGGAGCTTAATGTGGAGCCACGCGTGGAAGGGCGTCAGCTGCGCGCGCAGGTTGGGCGACGGCCGGAGGGTGTCGACGAGGTTGGAGGCCAGCGGCGACTTCCTGGGCGGCTTCGACTGCGCCGGATCGATGGGCGTGAACCGCGCCTTGAGGTCAGGGTGCACGTGTATCAGGCCCCTGACGTTCCCGGAGGGCGGCCGGTCGAGGCTCGGTCCCCTCGGCTCCCGTACTAGGTGGCTCCCGTCTATATGGCCCAGGACGTATTCGGGCTTGGCATCCGCGTCTTGGTTGAGGACCGTCTCGTTGATCTGTTCCGCGACGCCCAGCCCGTTGTGCATGAGACACAGCGTCGTCTCGTCATTCATCCGGTGCTTCAGCTGGCTTATATTTTGCACGGCCTCGACGGCGGGGCCGGTGGTGATGAGATTCTTTATCGGCGTTTCCGGAGTCGCCGATGGCTCCTGTTCCTCCTCGGCACCCGCCGCCGGGTGTGCTTCTGAGATTTTTGAGGGGTCGAACTTGTAGTCCACCAGCCTGTCGCCCTCGGTCTTGAAGAGGTGGACCGAGTCGTAGAGCGGCTGTAGTTCGGACGCCAGGAACGCGGCGCCTCTGTCGTGACCTAATATGTGAACGGTCCGAGGGGTGCGCGGCGGATCGCGGGAAGGTCCCGCAACAACGGGGTGTATCGGGGCTCTGGGGCGCGGTCGAGACTTCGGAGAGGCGCCGGTCTGGTGGTTTTCCCCGGACTGGAGAGGGTAGTGTTCGTCGTTTGTAGCCTCTTTGGTGACTACGGAAGAGAAGGAGCGGTTCGCTTGTTGGGGGGATCGAGATCGGCGAGCGAGGAGCAGCGGAGAAGACCTGTCTCGCGGACAGCCACGGGCGGCGGCCGCGCGCGAATCCGCGCTGTGGGCGACGCCCCTGCGCGCGGAGGGTGTCGCCGCGCGCAGCGGGAGGGGAGACGAGGAGTCAATGGCCGCCCGGCCCGCCGATGTGCTACCGCCGAGGCATCGTCGCAGTATGTGAGGTATCCGAGCTGCCGCCCGGCGTTCTGCTAGAATGCCGGCCACCGTGATGGTAGAGGCGGGCTGGATAATGGATCAATGGCGACCAGGGAGACCACGGACGGCGGTCCGTGAGTCTGCGAGGTCCGTAGGTGACTGAGCCAAGGGGGACGGATGTTTTGTTGACCGCATCACACCGAAGTGACCAGAATGCGGCGAGGATCGAGCGAGTTCGCGAATAATTATTAGATGGGCCCGACTCTTTTCCTGTTTTCAGGATTATCCGGGTCGTTCCGATTGGGAGCATGCCCCGATATAGGCATATATCAACGCTAGTGGTGTAGCCGATGCGCGGGCCCACTTGCGGCAACCGTCAGTTTGACCTTCTCACCGAGACGGTTCGGAATCGGAAACAAATTCCTTCATTCCAGCGCAGGAAGTTTTCCCGCGCCCGCTTCACAATGTCCGTCCAAGACGCCACCCCAGACCTCGTCAAGCTCGAGGCCCAGCTCGACAACCTCGAGGCGTGCCTCGAGCCCCTGCTGGAAAATCTTTCAGGCCATGCCTCGCAGCTTCCGCTCGTCGACAGGGCGAAGCTCTACACGCTGACCAACTATGCGCTGGAGAGTCTTTTATTCTGTGAGTTGGCCTTTATGATGATGTTGTCATGATCACTGTTGACGGTCTTATAGCGGGGTTGAGGTTGCAGGGGTCGGACGCTCTCACTCATCCGGTCTTCACGACCGAGTTGAAGAGGGTGAAGCAGTACTTTGCAAAGATTGAGGCGGCCGAGAACCCGGTCCAGCCGAGGACGAACATGAAGTTGAACACTGAAGCCGCGACCCGTATCATCAAGGCGGGTTTGGTATGTTCCTTTCCTGCGGCGCCTTGAGCCGATCCAGAGCTGACGATTCTTGCGTAGTCGGATGACCAGGTGATGAAGAACAAGCTGGCTGAGCAGACCGCCAAGGAGAGGGCAAAGGCCTTCCTCCAGACGATAGGCAAGAGGCAGTCGGAGGGCGAAGAGGGAAGCAGCGAGGCCTCGCCGGCCCCTTCTTCGAGTGAGCCGACGAAGAGCAAGCGGCGGAAGCGGAACTCGGAGAAGTGAGCCTCAGGATTTCAGGGACGGGAGAGACTGAGCGGTTGAGCTGGAAACCGCAAGCAGGCAAGGGTAGGGTTCTGCTGCGGAGACCGTAGGTTGGATACGGTCTCCGGCTTTGGACATGAGGGCCGTATTATTTCTATCATGATACCCAAATTGAGGCTACACTACATTCTCTTCGGCCCCTTCAGCTCTCTGACGGCGGAGCATGGCGTACTCGTAAGCATTTCGTTGAAAGCTACCGTGAGGCGAATGCCTGCCCTTCATGTCTCCAGGGTGTCGTACCGATACAAGAATGAAATTCTGTTTACATACATATATGCTCTTAAAAAGTGCTTATGTCTGTTCGCTCCTATTGGCCGCCACCGGCTTTACCACTTAATGACCCGAACGTCTTTAATCTCAAAACTCGAGAACGAGGAGCTCCGGCGGCGGCCGTCGGGCTTAACGACGCAAGTATTGGGCACAATAGTCCTAAGCCCGATTCCGTTCATATGTCATATGGCGAGACCCAACATCTCACACATGTCCCCGCCAGAAGAACCCTGCTCTTGGACCGCCTTTGTCTCAACCACACTGCATGGTGGCTTCTATCCTGGGCTCATACAGTCAAGAACGACGGCGTCGGCCGGTTTCCTTGCTAGCCATGAGGTACATGGGATACTTTTTTAACTATCAATAGGCAGCCGTTTATGGATTTCAAAGACGAGCAAATGTGAGGTTTTTTGACTACAAGGTCTTAAGACTCGGCACGGCAAGATGTGGTGGCTCCATGCCTGTGTTGAGACGCAGGTATAAGACAAAGCAAGATTCGGGGGGTGCAAAGCTGCCTGCAGTAAGAGGCGTTCGTCCATCGTGAGAAACCCCGGGAAAATGCTCAAAGGGGTTCAGATCACGAGATATCTTGGCGATACTCTTCATCCCGGGCCCGTGATCCGTTGAGGTGGCAAGGTCCTGTTCCGTAGCTCCGCAGTGTGGGGGAGTCAACAATGGTTTAGGCAGCACCGCCACTCGACGAGTTGTACCAGCTGCTGTGTCTGCGAGACTTATACACCCGTTGACGCCTTGATTTACACGTCTTGTTTCCAGTGTTTCGCGAATGCTTAGGCGGCGATGCAAGGTGACGATGTTCCGTATCGATATCGGATCGAAGAAGGACCCCGACACTCATTCAGGGTCCTTGTACCCGAGCATTGGGGTACTGTGGGGCCGAGGCCAACAACACTGACGAATTAAATCCGGGCGAATCAGAAAACGGCTTACCCGGCAGCTTCAGCTCCCAGCCAATCACGTCGCCCCAAAATATTCCACGGCGTTCCGCTCACACTTCAACTTCTCTCTTCGCTCCGACCCACCACATCCGAACAACCTCGCCTTTTCCACACCTCCAAGCGTTCCTCAACATCCACCCGGAACTCACATTCTTTTCACCACCAGAAACGACAAAACACCCACTCACTCACAAGATGCCTCGACGACAGACCGGCGGCCGCTCCACGGGCATGCGCGCCCCCGCGCGCCCCTCGGCCCCCGCGCAGGCTCCCCCGGCCCAGAACAGGCCCGCGACTACCATGGCTGCGCCCTCGCAGTCCGCCGCTCCCCCCGCCGCCGCGCCCGCTCAGTCTAGCGGCCCCGGCCTCTTTGGCCAGATGGCCTCTACCGCCGCGTACGACTCCCCCCGAACCCTCCCGAAATAATGGGGCGATGGATGAAGAGCTGTGATGAGGCTGGAAGCAATGGAAAGAAGAAGAAGGGAAGAGAAAGGACAAGAGGCTAACGGTTATACAGTGGTGTGGCCATCGGCTCCACGGTCGGCAACGCCATCGGCGGCATGTTCGGCGGCTCCTCGGCGCCCGCCGAGGCGGCCCCCGTCGCCGCGCAGCAGACGCAGCAGACGCAGGCGGACAACTGCGCCGGCGCGGCGACGCAGTTCACCAAGTGCATGGACGACCACAGCGGCAACATGCAGATCTGCAACTGGTACCTCGAGCAGCTGGTACGTTTTCATTTCCATTTACTCTCTCTTTACTGCATATAGCTGGGTTCGCAGAGTTGCTAACGTGTTTGGTTCCCTCGATATAGAAGGCTTGCCAGGCTGCTGCTAAGCCGTACTAAGAAGTCCGGCGGAGCGAGACGGAGGGAATATACGGGGTTTTCTTGATACGATACGCATAGAATTGGCGCTAATAATATCCCCTCTCTGCATCTTACCAGAGAAACAAGGATGAGGCAAGGTTTTCTAAACCGATAATGTACAAATACTTTCGCATCTCCCATCACTGAAGCACCCATCTCTCCTCATGTATCCCATCCCATCTGCATCTGCATCGTCACTGCTCATCGTCATCTGGGCGCGGCTCGAAGTTCAGCTGTCGCTGGTTAGCACGTATTACCATGTAGTTCCGGGAGGTAAAGCATACCGAGTTACCGTTATAGAGTTGATGATCCCGGCGCTGCCTCGCGGAGTCCTGTAGCGTATTGACTCTCGAACCACTGCTCGTTCCCTGCTGCGCCTCCGACCGGCTCTCCCGGTCCAAGTTGTCCATCTCTATCTCCTCCCCTCCGCTCGGGGGCCCCCTCCCGAAAATACTGCCAAAGAACGCCGTAATCATGGTGAAGAACCAAGCAAACAGCGACGTCGTGCTCTGAACCATCCCCCCGCCCGCGTTCGCCGTCACGAACCTGGGGATCGGGACGAGCACAAGCGTGGCGGACGGCGTGAGCCCCAGCTCCTCCAGCGAGCGGTCCTCCTCCGTCTCGTCGATGATCCGGCTGTCCGTGGGGCCCAGCGCCACCCGGAACTTGTAGGGCCCCGACCCGCCGTCGCCCCTGTTCTCGTCCACCCACTTCCTAATGTCCGCGCGCACGCTGCTCCCCTTTGCGAAGCGCGACCTCAGCGTCGAGCCGTCGTAAAGCCGGACGAGGATCGCCGCGTTGTCGCTTGGCCTCGCCGTACTCTTCGACGGCCCGCTACCGGTGGAAGCGGGCATGCCCCCGCGGGCCTTTGCCGCCGCCTCATCACGGCGCGCGGCCCTGTCGTTTTCGATCTGCTTCAAGATCCTCTTTCTCTCGTCCGCGGCATCACGCTGCTTCTTCCGGATTGAGTCGGCGAACTCGTCCCGCTCCGGCTTCTTCGGCTTGTCCCCATCATCCGGGTCCCGTTCCGGCTTGGCCTTTTCTGTGCTCGGGGCGCTGGACCTGGCGTAGATTTCGCGTGCCCTCCGCCTGGCTTCTTCGCGCTGCTGCTCAAGGCGCGCTGCGCGATCATCCGGGACTGCCTGGGCACGACCTGGTCCGGATGCGGGCGTGCTCTGTGCAGACGTAGCCTGCGCGGGACTGCTCGCGGCAGCTGGGGCAGGCGCGGGGGCCGGAGGCTGGGCTACAGGTGCCGCGGGACTGGCGGCATTCGCTCCGGAGGGAACCTGTTGCCCCTGGGGCGCAGAAGCTGACGCTGACGGCTCTGTCTGGGGCGCCGGGTCTGGCGCGCCTATGGCAGCCTGGACCCTGCGTGAGAAGTCGTCCTTCGAGGTCCCGGTTGGAATGTACTCCTTGAGCTCGCCATTCCTGAGCACGACGACGGTGGGGTTCTTTGGTATGGGAAAGATGGCGGCCAGGTAGCCCGCTTCTTGGGTTCCGGCCTTTAAGCGGAGGGCCACCGCGGCCGAGTCGATGCTCTGGGCGACCTGTGGACTCTGTTAGTGCGCCAGGATGGCCAGCTGTGATGTGAGCGGTGACGTGGGAGTCGGGCCATACCGAGTCCTCGGTTAGGAAGTCGCTTTCCCAGAGCTGGCTTTCCTCGCTCTCGTCTGTCATAAAAGGTCAGCAACGCTCGAATAATACTGGGCCGACGCAACGGCGCCACGCGACAGCTACCCACCGGTGACGAAGCACAGGACAGCCTTGTTGCTCTGCACCGCGGAGGCAAGAGCCTCCTGCAGAGTGCCTGTGAAGAACATTTTCGAGCCGTGAAATGAGATGGATGAAGCAAAGTGTCGAGCGGGGTTGTTCGGCGCTCGAGATGAGGCGATGTAGACGGCAAGTTGACTCGTGAGTTGTGGTGTCGTGAGCTTGTGACGGTGGCCTATAGGAGACACCCCGGGCGTGTGACTAGGCGCCTTCCCCGGAACGTCACGGATCACACTTTCGCTATGGCTGAACCCCCGTTGGAGCTTCTTAAGTCGAAACCAGTAGGATGAGATGTATTCCACGAGAGTACTAGCCCTATAATGCTTTTGTAGGATAATAGCCTGGGAAGTGAAGATGGCGGACTCCGATCCCGAAGTGGTCCCTTGAGCACCCTTGTGGGGGTGCAACTATCAAACAGCCCGAGAATTTCCCGCCGCATTTTACATCATGGGCTGCTCCAACCATCACCAGATCAAGACCCTCCCGAACGAATCCCCAACCTCACGTTCGTTCGTTTTCATAACCCTCCCCCGCCATGAGTTCCGCGCGGAGTCTCTTCACCCAGTCGGCCCGCTGCCTCCGGCCCTCCGCCACCCGACAATGCCGGCAGCTCCTTAGCCCGCGGGCCCCGAGGCCGGCGGCCTTCTCGACGACCCCACACTCCCGGCGCCGCGACCCGGCTGAGGACCCCGACTTTGTGTCGCTCGTTGACCTGCCGCCGCAGCTTGTGCGCTCTGGGAGGAAGCACGGCGTGGGCCTCTTATTCCTCGGTATACCTCCCCACACCACCCCTTCTTCCACACCCGAAGGCCGACATACCCAGACCTTTCGAGAGAAACATGGGAGCATGGGGACATGAAGAGGATCCCAGCTAACACCTCCACAGCCCTCATCCCCATCACCGCCTTCGCCCTCGGCACCTGGCAAGTCCAGCGCCTCAAGTGGAAGACCGACCTCCTCGCCAAGCTCGAGGACCGCCTCGTCCGCGACCCCCTGCCCCTCCCCCCGCACATCGACCCCTCCGCCGTCCCGGACTTCGACTACCGCCGCATCACCGCCACCGGCCGCTTCCGCCACGACCGCGAGATGCTCATCGGCCCGCGTATGCGCGACGGCGAGCAGGGCTACGAGGTCGTGACGCCCCTCGAGCGTGAGGGCGACGGGACGACGATCTTGGTTAACAGAGGGTGGATCTCGAAGAAGTTTGCGGACCAGAGGACGAGGCCGGATTCGCTGCCTAGGGGAGAGGTCCGGGTTGAGGGGCTGCTGAGGGAGCCGTATAAGAAGAATATGTTTACGCCGGATAATAGGCCGGACAAGTGGGAGTTTTACTTCCCCGACGTGGCGCAGATGGCGGAGCTGGCAGGGAGCCAGCCGATATGGGTCGAGGCGACACTGAGTATGTGGCATGGAGTCTCTCTTTTCATTGTTCTTCACGACGCCTCTGTCGTGGGCTGGGCTAGTCCCTCCATTCACGATGCACCCTGGCTAACGCTCGACAGTACCCGACTACCTCAAGCTGCTCGACCTCTCTAACAGGGGCGTCCCGATTGGCAAGCCCCCGGTCGTCAACCTGAGAAACACCCACGCCCAGTACATTGTCACCTGGTAACGCCTCCCCATCAACCCATCCTTTTCGTTCCCAAATAACGCCATGCAAGAAATCAACTAACAACCATTATAGGTACGGCCTTGCCATCGCCACATCAATCATGCTGTACATGGTGGCCAAGAAGCCGTCGCCCGAGCTAGCACGCCGGGTGCGGCAGAGTAGGAATTGGTAGTCGGAGAGAGAGGGGTGTGTGTATCAGCTGTCTTCGTCCGCGCCGGCGCCCTTTCGCCGCTTCTTGACGGGAACGGGGACGGGCATCCTAATGTGCTGGAGGAGTTCCCGCGGGAGGTGCTGCTGTGCGAGGGAGAACGGGGTGGTGGAGGCGCCGATCTGCCTCTGCCTGTATAAATGTAACAATATTAGACCAAATCGTCAATCATCTCACGATATACATCTGCGGTAGCCCGCACGGGCGAAACCACTGACCTCTGCATCAACGTGACGACGTCACTCTCGTCAACCGTCTTCCGCCCCGCGTGCTGCGCGTAGGCCCGCAGCGAGTCCCCTAGTTGCTCGAAAAACCAGTCGCTGGCCTGGCACAACGCGTCGAGCGTATCAGGGGTGATCTTCGTCTGTGCCACGCCGCTCGTCTGCGCGAAGGTCTGTGCCAGCCTCTTGACGACCGCGGGGGGGAGGGGCGGGTACTCAATGCCGAACTGTGATAGCTGCGGCCCTCGCTTCCGCTTCTTGACCCTTCTCCTTTGGATCTCGGACACTAGTTCGGTGGCCTCTTCTGTCTCGGGCGTGGCTACGTCTTCGGTATGTGCCATGTCTTCAGCACGTGTCATGTTTTCGGTATGCGCTACATCTTCGTAGGCCTCCGGTTCCGCTGACGCGAATTCTTCTGCAAAGTCTATTGGGAAGGGCTCGTTCCCCTCGTCGTCGTCGTCATCCATGTCGGCAGGTGGTGGGGTGTCATCTCCTGTGGGTGGTACACCCATCATAAAGGTGCTTTCGTTTGCGTCCGGGACCGCATCGAGCCCGAACCCGCTCTCGCGGTTGAGCGCCATGGTATTCCGGCGTTCTTCCTCGTCAATTCTACAAACGGATGTTAGATTCCCCATTATTTCCCCAACATAAAGAGTCAGAACTTACCGTTCAAACGTAACATCGTCCATCGGCGGTCCCAACCCCCAGTCCTCAAAGGTCACAACAGGGTGGTTCGCCCGGTTCTCCGCCATACCCTCCAAGTTCATCGTCTCAAACTCAGTCATATCAACGTTCCCAAAGCTCCCCCTCGACATCCGAGAAAGCGGCCGCTCGCTCGTCGCGCGCCGCGGGAACTCCACCGACTGCATGGTATAGTTCTCCTCCTCGAGCCCCGACGACTTGGGCGGCTGCAGATCCGAGTCCTCATCGAGTTCCAGCGGCAGCGAAAGCCTCGGCCGATCAATCGGCAGCTCGTCTTCGTCATCATCCTCGTCCTCGAGCATCGTCAACGCCGAGGGCGGCTCCCCGGCGGATGAGGACGAGCTGGGAATGGGCCGCGATTTGGGCGCGAGAACCTGGCCCAGCGCGCGGAGGATATCCCGCGGCGTCTCCCTCTGCCCCCTCCCGCTCCTCCGGCGGTTCCTCCCCGGCGTGGATATAGTGGCGCGCCGGAGGTTGATGGCGCGGCGGGCCGCGCGGGCGTGGGGTGTCGGCGCATTGGACTTTCTGCCCGACGCGGAGTGGCCGTAGCGGACGGAGTTGAGGAGGTCGCGGGAGGTGGTGTTGTTGAGAGGGGTGTGGACGGCTCGGCGGGGGGAGCCTCTCGAGGACGGCTCGGCGCTGATGGCGCGGCGGGAGGGCGTCACGACGGTGATTTTGGTGGGCGCACCGGCGGGCGTCCGCGGGGTTGACATGGCGGGCGATGAGGTCGAGCCCGAATAGCTCGACCTGTCGGGATGGTGCGGTGGATGCTCTTCAAGCTCAGCCTGAAAGTCAGATTGTACGCTGCAGTTGTATCTCGATTCACGAAAGTCTCAAACCGAGTTCATCCAATCCGTATCTACCATTGAGAATGTCGTCATGACGCGCTTTGGCTGGATGAGACGCGTCAAGTGGAAGGTGAGGATGTCGAGGCGCCAACCAATCGAAGTGCGTCAGAACAAAAGTGGGGCTTGAATTCGCGTGAGGACGCCAAGAAATCAGGCAATATTTCGGAATATTATAGAAGCGCTCATGCCATTCGCACTGTTCACTCCAGTAGTCACGACGACTACTGTTGCCACTTGCATGACGGGTGCCCTCTAAGACATCGCCATGCCGCGGCTCACCACAGCGACGCACTCCAGGTTCTGCCCATGCGGCCAAGCGGCTCGAAGACTGCTTATGCAATATTCTGACGGGCTTCCCTGGCCTCAACCAGCAGAGCTGTGCTTGAGTACCGAGCCAATGGCCCCACTCTCCCTGCATGTGAAGAGCGGTGGATGAGGGACTTCCGAGAAGGGGGGAGAACGGCGGAGTACCTCCGATGTGGGGTTCCCTAGCTTGTCGCAGGTCGGCGCCGAACCGGCGAATCACCAAGCGGCGGGCTTTCCGCCCCGACCACCTCCACCCAAAGGAGGGTGCTGGCTTGTTACACCACCTGCCTCAAGTGGAGGGCCAAAACTTTCGATCCCGAGGAGACGAGAGGGGCCGTGCCGGCTCTCGGATGGGGGAGTGCGCTGGTAGGAGATTTCTTCAGCTAATCTCGGCGTGCTATAGCTGGGACGTCGTGTTTCGGAACGATCGCCGGCGATGAGACGGGCGTCAGTCCGCATTTGATGCCCTGCGTTAAGGGCCAGGAGGAGGGCGAGAAGAGGGCAGGAATTTCGAATGTCTTTCTAGAATGCTTCCGTGGCTTTTCGTAGGAAAGCAAGCCTCCTTGATCCCTAGCGCATCCACCGGACGCTCGACGGCGTGAGCCCACGGGTGTTGAGGCGACGGGGTCGGTGTAGTGTGTTGCGTGCTATTAATATCTCTGCGTGGGGAGAGTCCCACCATGCAGTGTCCAGTCCCTCGCTGTCGTAGCTCGTGGCTTCTGCACCGTCGTTCCCGTTTCAGCGCTCCATCTACTTTCCCTGACCAATGCGGTAGTCGACGTGCTGAAGCTGTGTTCCGGCGATAGCAGACCCAGGGCCATTGGCGACGGCGTTCAGTTCTGGCAGGTTACAGACAGGCCTAGCAGGCGCCAGGGCTGGATCCTAATGGTTTGGGGTGCTGATAGGCTGTGATGGGCGGATCGCTCAGATTATGGGCTGGCCATGGAGCGTAGATACATCTTGTCATTCGTCGATAATTCGACCTGCAGCCGCCGTGGATGGCCGGATACCAGCTCGTTATCTCCTCGATCTTCTCCTCGAACCATGCTACACCAGTGCCCCCAAGGAGAAGCAGCGCGGACAGCCAGTATCGGAGACTTTAAGCGGCGGCTTCCGAGAACCACAAACAGATCTGCTACATTTCCTTGGGGGAGACAGGGAAGTTCACACCACTTTCGAGATGCCGCTCTGCGGGAACTGGGAAGACCCACCCACACCGGCACGACGCGGTAGCGAGGGAACCCCCTGGACCCCACCCGAGCCGGCCTCATCGGCCCTGCGGCCTGTGCTGCGACCCCGTGTGGTCCTTCGGCACGCTCCCCATCCTTGCAGTGCCGTCCCCCCGACCGGCATGTCACGAATGGGAGCTGTGGACGGGTTGGAGCTTGGGTCTCTACGGGGCGGGGGTTCGTATGGCTGGTTGGCCCGTGTGTTGATGAGGCCCGAGATGGAGGTGAAGGAGGTGAGCGCTTTGTCTGCAGGCACTGTCCTCGCAAGGCCCACGCCGCCCACTAAGACCGCAGCCCTGGGGTGCTAAGAGGCTACCCGCTAATGGAGGAGGCTAGAGGGGACGGTTCCAGCCACCAACCCCACCCCGTTGTTCCAGAGCGGGCGCGAATCGGACGCCACCCATCGCAGGGGAGGCTGGCCTCTAGGCCAAGGAGGATTCCCTTCACAGCATCCAGCGGCAACGGCGACGGTGCTGATACTCCGGGTGGTCGCGGCGGTGCTGACTCGAGGAGAGCGCACGTCTCCCGGGCCTCCGCATTTGCCAGCTTGGAAGTATAACCTCATGATATGTACTCGCCTTTACACCCGCAATGTATCCGGAGAGCATGTACCTAGGACACCGTGCATACTTGCAGAAGTCCGTCCCACCCCAGCTTCACCCCGGGCGCCTCTGCGGCACCGATTCCCCCCGAAGCGTCAAAACGTAGTGACAAAACGACCGTTCCTGACCTTGATGCGGCACCGAAACCGAGGGGAGCTGTGGCGTGTGTTGCTCTTTCTCTGTCGGAAAAAAAAAGCAACTTCTGCCGTTCTTGACTTGACCCCTGGTCTCAACCATCCCACAGTCGCTCGCGCCCCCTTCCACCTGCTCGGGCCCCTCCTGGCGCCTGCTGCTGTTGCTCGCCGCCCAAGGGGCCGCACCCGAACCCAAGAAATTTCCAACCACCCGATACAACGTCCCCCATCCATTGTCTTCCTCCCCTGTAGCGAAACCAAGTCGATTTTCCCCAGAACTTCTTTTTTCCTCCCCCGAACAAAGACACGGACGTTCCTGTGAAATCTATCAAAGAAAGCCCCAATTCCCCTTCTCCAATTTCCGATTTCTGCCTTCTCTCCTAGTAGTTCTTAGTGCAAGGGCGGCGCAGATCCATACTTGGCTCGGGCGCACTCTTCTTTTGTTCAGGCCCTGAAAGCTAAATTCCCAAGACCAAAAGGGTCCACCCGCCACAGGCTTTCCTCCGCCCCCCCCCCTCCACAAGAACCACCGCGACCGGCCGAGGAACATAGACAGCAACCCGCTCCCTCCAACATCCGCGTCGAACGAAGCACAAAAGGCCTCCAGGAATACCCATCACAAAATGGCTCAGTCCGGCGTGCAGTCCCTCAAGGTACGTTGTTTCTCCCGGTGCGAGGCCAGCACACCGCGCCTACCCCCAATTCGAGATCATCACAGTGCCGGTGCTAACGACTTCCTGTCCAGTGCGTGGTGACCGGTGACGGTGCTGTCGGCAAGGTGAATCGAACAACGGACCTCTCGATACGCGAACCCGCCTCGGAACTAACCTGTGTCAACGCGGTAGACATGTCTCCTCATCTCGTACACCACCAACGCCTTCCCCGGCGAATACATCCCTACTGTGTTCGTGCCTCGAGCTCCCCTCCCCCTCTCCTCCGCGATGCGCGACGACTGGCATTGGCACGAGGACTAACGATGGCGGCGCGACAGATTCGACAACTACTCCGCCAGTGTGATGGTTGATGGGAAGCCCATCAGTCTGGGGCTCTGGGATACCGCAGGTCAGGAGGATTACGACAGGCTCCGACCTCTGTCCTACCCCCAGACTGACGTCTTCCTCATCTGCTTCTCCATCGTCAGCCCGCCGTCCTTTGATAACGTCAAGGCCAAGGTACGTGTCCCCTCCGACCCCAACCGCGTCGTGCGCGCAGCCTGGGACCACCTGCTAACGCCCGCTTCTCCCAGTGGTACCCCGAGATCGACCATCACGCGCCCAACATCCCCATCATCCTCGTCGGAACCAAGCTCGACCTCCGGGAAGACCCGGCGACCATGGACGCCCTGCGCCAGAAGCGCATGGAGCCCGTGTCGTACGACCAGGCCCTGCTCTGCGCGAAGGAGATCAAGGCCCACAAGTACCTCGAGTGCTCGGCCCTGACCCAGCGCAACCTCAAGAGCGTCTTCGACGAGGCCATCCGGTGCGTCACATGCCCCTGCCCTGCCCGTGGGGCTTGAAGCTAACACTCTGCAGTGCGGTCCTGAATCCCCGGCCCCAGCCCGTCAAGAAGCAGAAGCAGAAGTGCGCCATCCTGTAGTTGCACTCCTCTACGACCGTTCTTTATTTCTTGCCCGTCCTTTTTTGCCAGTCCATTTCTCTCTTCATTCATTGCACAGTTCGACCTGCTTGGTTTTTATATCTTTCCGGAACGGCGTCTAGGGTGGAAACATATTCCCGAACTCGTTTTCTATCTGTTTTCATGTTCAAACCATTTTCGAAACCGCGGATCTTTATCCGATGTGGCCGCCTTTCCCCCGTGTTTTTGCGTGACTACCTGGCTTCAAGGGGGGGGGTATAGATGGGAGCCCAACTTATCTAGATGTGGCGACGACGAACGAACGACCGCGACGACTCGGCGATATTCTCGACGCGCGGCTTACGGGACGTGGTGCGGCGCCTTGTTGTGTTTACGACGATGATGCCGGAGATACACAGACAGAACCAATTCAATCCCTCATGATGCGCGTTGGTCTTTTGGACACGTCTTGCTTTGTTGATGTCTGGGACGGGAGGGGGGTGTCGTGAAACGTGTCATTTGTCCTGCGTTTTACTGGTTGAGCGACATGGTTGCTTTGTTTTGGAGGTGTGGGCCTGATGCTGGCGTTTCTTGAGCTCTGGTTCGAGCCCGTTGGTGCTTGGCTATTCGTGTCTAGCCTTGATCCTCGTTGTCAACTTTGGGCTAGAGGGTCGGGCGGGGAGGGCCAGGGAGAGGAGGATGGGGTGCTCCGTTGCGATGTATGGCTGTAGCCGGTGCAGGCACGGGAGGGATCAGTCAGGTGCCGGGCTGGTCGCGGGATGTCGCACTCTGTAGATAGGTAGCGCTCGTGAATTCGCTATGCATCAAGTAGATCCGCCTCTCGTGCGCCGCGGCTGGTCTGCTTTCACGTGAAAGTTGGAATACGGCGGGTATCATTACATGTATGCTCATGCTGAGAACCGGCAACGACAGACGGGACATCACCAATCCCAACGTCACTCAACCTTCCACCCCTGTCTCCCCGATCTGTCCTCCCCCCTCCATGCTCTTCATACAAAGACCATTACTTCATCCTCGCCCTCCGACTAGGATGCATTCCCCCGTGCTCCTCGGAGGGTTCCTCTGCCTTATCCTTCTTGCCCTTCTTCTCATCTTCTATCCGCTTCTGGCGATTGACATTGAGCTTCTCGTTCTTCTTCTTGATCTTGTCCATCCTGTTTGTCGTCTTGCCGCCTCCTCCGGCGCTGTTGTTGTGTTAGTTATTTGCTTCGGTAATAGAGCGTGGGGTATTTACGGGGGATACGGGTGTAGGAGGGAAGTGAGGTTGTTTTGGTGTGAGGGGGAAGGGGAGTGGGGAGAGGGAGGAGAGCAAGGCGGGAGAGAACATACGTCATCTCGACATTAATCCGCCTAGCCTTCGACACCCCGTCCTCGAAAGACGAGTGGTGCCACTTATCCAGGCACGTCCGCATGCTCGTCGAGCTCTTGAACTCGACGAACGCGCACCCGCGGCACTTCGTCGGGTCGTCCCGCTTGTTGAGGCACCGCACCGACTCGGGGTTCAGAGGCGCGAAGTGAGCCCTTATGGACTCCGCTGTGGCGGAATAGGGGAGGTTTCCTGGGTTGCGTTAGCTCTGGATTGCCTAGATTTCCTGGGCTGGGCTAGTGCGGGGGAAGTTGAGGGTATGGGTATGGGGTTGGGGGAGACGTACCGACAAAGACGATGAAGCGAGGGGCCTTGCCCTTCTTCGTCTCCTCCGCTTCCGCTTCCTCGCCCTCCTGCGCCGTCTCTCCGTCCTTGGGCTTCTCCTCTGACGCCTCGACCTGCGCCCCGGCAACCCCGTTACTCGCCTCCTTGCCCTCCTTCTTCGCCTTCTTCTTCTTCTTCTTATCCGCCTTCTTCGACGACCCCTCCGCCTCCGCCTCCTTGTTCTCCCCAGCCTCCGCCTTCTCCTCGGCCTTCGCCTCCTTATCCTCACCCGCCTCACCCGCCTCCTTCATCTTCCTCATCTTCTTCTCCGCCTTCTTAGAAAGCACCTCCTTCTCCTCCCCCGCAACGTCGGCCCCCTCCTCCATTTGCACATCATCCTCCACCTCCGGCAGCCCTACAACGTCCTTCTTCAGCTCCCTCAGCCTCTTCTTCCTCTCCTTCCCGTCCTTGCCGTCCTGCTTCCTCTTCTTCGACTTTCCCTCGGGGAAGGTCTCGCCCAGTGCCTCCCTGCTTCGCTTGCCCATTGTGATCTAGTTCGGTGTTCGTTCGGGGCGGTTTAGCTGGACGTCGTGCCTTGGAATCCTCGGAGATTTAGAGGTGTTGCTGGGGGTAGTGCAGACGGAGCTCGACCTGCGACTGCAAGAGAGGTAGGAATTTAAGGGTCGGTCGTCCGCAAAGAAAGGCAGCCAATTCGGTGGGATAAGATAACGGGAAAAATAGAATAAAAAAAGTTAAACCTCGTCGGGATTGGAAATTTTGCTCCCAATCCGGCAGGCGGGGCGTTTAACCGGCCCACTCCGAGGTGGGGCCTGGGACCGGCCTTATTCTGACCACCGAGAATCGACGGGATAAGATCCTGTGCTCACTTCTCCTGTCGTTGAAAGCCAAAGCTTATATCGGTCATTTTCACGGGACCAGAACCGTGCCCCTCGAACCTAGAGGTGCTGGGGCAGTGGGCAAGACATCGAAATCTAATCGACACAGAGTCAGAAAGCTGACTTCCAGGCCACTGGAGAAGGTGGCATAGCTCACGACACCTAAAAACAACTACACTTCCATTCGTATCTAGTATAATCATGAGTGGAAAAGTATCATACTTGTCAGAATGATCCCTCCTTCCAGACCTCCAGATAACAACTCAAAGAACGATGGTGTAACAGATATAATTATACTTTTTCCTTCCCACGCCTCCGGCCAAGCTTTCCCACTCCATAGTTAACCATGTGTCGGTACCCTTGGAACTGTCAGATAATTGGGCACCTCAACCTGTAACAAGTCCCAGGACTCAACGTCTTAAACAAGAAGCCATCTACCAAGGAGGACAATGGTGAGAACGTCGACCAGGATTCCCACACTCCAGACACACGACCCAGGGGATGTCTGAGCGTGACTAGTCTCGGTCGCTTTCGGCTGAGCCAGGGTCGCCGCATCGCTGTCAAGTGGGACAGTTGCCGACGGAGGCGCTTCAACCGGCTGAACAACGACAGTGGTAAAAATCGTCCGGTTAGCCGGGCCGGAAGCAGCAGGGCTTGAAACAGCTGGGGGGCATGGCACGGCCGTTGGCACCACTTGGCCTGGGAACGTGAAACCCTCGGTGGGATCTGAGTTGGCTTCCTGCGTGGGGCTCTCTGACTCGGTTCTGGCTTCTGGGGTCTCGGGAGCCAGGATAGGGCCGCTCGACTGGATCGAATCAGGGCAGGGTGAAGCTTCACTGGTCTGATTGGAAGCAGCACCCTCGCTCGACTGAGGAACATTGGTGGGCGCGCTGACAGAAGAGCTAAGCGATTGCGATGCGCCATTAGTGACGCAGTCGGCCATGATGGAGCTCTCAGTCACAGCGTCATTGTACTCGCTGGTCGTCGAAGTCTCGGCAGCTGGGACTGCGGCGACAGGACCCTGAGTCTCGACAGAGACTCCAGTAGAGCAACTGATGGCTTGGCCGAACTCCCGGCGACCGTGTCGGGCAGTATGAGGATCCGAAAAAAGCCACGGCGGTGACCCCGCCGCCTCCATTGGGCTAGCGGAATCAGGCTTGGCCTGGGGACTCATCGCTGTGGTGTTCGTTAGCTCGTGGGCGTTTAGACTACGGGTTGCCAACGATATGCCCGCCTTGATCGTCGCGTTGCTCAGGGGCCAGGCGGACGCCCATGGCGCCAATGATGGCCATCGCCGCGATGAGGTGAATCTTCATGATGGTCGATGAAGTATATGCACAATTAGTTGTTGATGGTATCCCTTGGGAGCTTGCTTGACGAACGATGGACAACGAACGTGAGGCTGTGGTGTGAACGAGAGGCTTCTCTGTGGACGCGAGACTTATTGAGACGGGTGGAATCGAGGAAGAGAACAGAGAGGGACTCGAGGAATCATAATTTTCTCATTGTGGAATCAGTGCCATCGCTCCTTCCTCCCGCGAAGTTGAGCCGGCTGTGGCATGGCAGAAGCTCCTTCCGTCTATAGTGACACTCTCCGCCGCATCGAAGGCAGTCACGACCGACGATAGCGGGGTGCGACTTCCCTAGCCCCAAATATGCAGAATTCCCAGAATGGTTATGCGTGGGCATGTACCTCGTCGTGCTCAATAGAAGATCAAGTCCAGCGGTGCTTCCTCCGACCCATACCTCTCCATAAGCTCCTTCCTCGAGAGGAGTCGCGCAAGAGGTATCATGGTATCCTTCATGTCCATCACACCTCTCTTCTTCTGATCTACGTGAGAGGCATCGACTACGATGCGCTTCAGGTGGGCAATGGAAAGCGCCCCTGCGTGGATTTTGTCAGTCGCGATGGGTCTAGATACGCGATTTAGAGGGGGAAAGTCTCACCGTTCTCCATTAGATCCATCAGCCTCGCCGGCGTGCCCACACCGATACCCGTGCGAGACTTCCCGAGCATGCTGATTTGCTCCTCAATCTTCATGTGCTTGGCAAACTGCAGAAGGGAGTGAGTATAACCCGAGTTTAGGTGGAATGTCTGTCACTTACCAGCTTGGCCACCATGTTCTCCTTTGACTGGAATTTCCTGACGGCCCTGCTTCTTCGTCAGCACCGTCCATTATGCGAGTCTCGGAGGGCTCCTCTTACCTGACGATGTTGGCAGCTCTCAGTCCCGCACCAGTGACGATAATAGTGTGAGGCGCTCCAAAGTCCTTTGGCGCTTTGCTCAGCGACTTGGAGTTACCCGAAACGTCTTCGAGAAACTCGGGCAGCTTGTCTGTTATCCGCTGCTCCGCCCACGACGTCGTGTCCTTGATGCAACCGGCTAGCAAAGCGTAAGCAATTTTGGTCAGATACTCTCATCCCACTTCACGCGCACGCAGATGGGAGACGTCGTATGTGCGCGGTTAGGATCTCTGCTTACCAGGTATTGAAAGATCAGCAAGCTCAACGGAACTCAAGTCAGCACCGAACCGAGATGTCTTCTGGGCAAGGTGGTCGGCCATGAGCTGGCTATCCAACTTGGCGATGGCGGCGTTCACGCCCAGCTCCAGGTCAATCAGGTCGTCGTCCTCGAACTTGGGCTTGGCCTTCCTCCGCCTCTTCTTCGCAGGAGCCTCGCCTTCAGCAGGGCGCTTCGCCGGAGCCTCACCCTCGGCGGCGCGCTTCTTCGCCGGGACATCGTCCTCCGCGGGACGCTTCCTTGACTTCGACATGATGGGCGTTCACACAGTTTTCCTCAGAGTCCTGGTGGTCTTGACTGGGGGAACGGCGCAGAAGGTAGACTTGCGTGAGGTTCGGGCGGGCCGCGGGTACTAGTTTGAGATTGGCGGCTTCAGTGTTTGGGAGTGTGAGTTTGAGTTCGAGATGTAAGTGAAGATTTAGTCGGGGCTTGGCGAAGTCTGGATGGAGAAATTTTCGACCGCCCGATGTGGATTCCTCCATTGGTCGTTGGGATGCGCGGCGGCGGTTTAGGCGGGTTTAGGCGGCTGTGGCAGGGGGAGGGCCAGTAAATCTGGGGTCGGTAGTGCGGTAGGCCGCTGGTTCGGCGGCCCCGCCCCTTGAAATGCACGGAGGGTTTAAAGACCGCCGTACACTAGTGTAGTGGCTTTCATCCAAAAGGGTTAAATGGAGTGATACTTCGTCGGCGCTCATGGATTCGTGAATACTCAAACTCTACTTGTAAGCGGCGAGATGGCTTGATTTAAGACCAGACAGACTATCTGAGTATTTCTCCATGTTTATAAAACATCCTAGCTGGAGGTAGGGTAAGATACTAGTGCGGCAACCGCATCATCGAGCGACAAGAACGAAGGACGTGAGCTGACAACAACAGACTTACACACGACTGAAGGGGTTGAGTCTTCACGAGTAAAGGAACCCTTGGGAACGTATCAAAACTATGAAGTATGTACAAGAGTTACTCGTGGTCCCGGAGAACCCGGACTTTCGATCCACTCTCGGTAGAAGGGGGTCAATCTGTTTCCCGGGTGCATCTCGACCACTGGTACATGCGTCGCTAGAAGGTTGGGGAGGAACCTGGTGCCCATCCCAGAATCTTTCACTAGCTGTCTCGCCATCCCGATTGGTCCCCGAAGCGTGCGCAAGGTCGACGTATAACAAGACGGGAGAAACAATGGCGGAGGCAAACGGTCCCGTATTTTAAGGTCATGGTTGCTCTGACACATGCCAAACCCCGGGATCGACGGCCGAGACAAGGGCATGCGAACTGGGGGAGATTTAGAGGCTCAATTGCGGAAATATTTCTCCCGTTTGAGGGCTTGACCGGGGCGTCAAACAGGAATAGCTCCGGGACAGGGATGGGAACATTTTGTCTGAGTTCTGATCGGAGCGATGGGGACCGGGCCGACGATCTTGGGGCAGAAACCTGGAAGGGCCCTTTGTCTCGGATACGTCATATGCCCCGATCAACGAGACATCTGAAGGGATGTCGACCCTGATGATGTACGTCGTAGGGGGTTGCAATCTCCCTCCTAAATACTTGCATGCTCGGGTGCTCAGGGGTAAAAGCATGTTCAGATTTAACTTCCACTTTAACCTTGAAATTTGGTGCTCCCGTCCGGGCCGCTTGATACGAACGGGCATCTGCAGAGTCGGGCGTTGATATCCACCCGCTCCGATGTTGTCGTGGCCGATGATTTCCTGCGGTGGATTAAACACCGCGAGGTGGTACGTCATCCCGGGTGGCTCGTGGCTCGTGGCTTGACGCTAGACGACATGATACGGGGTACAGTGTCGCGTGAGACCCAGGCCAGCTCCAAGGGAGACGGACGGTGAGACATCTTGAGCCTGCGGATAAGGCGGCCGGGAACCCCGGACAATTCCGGGATATGCTATTAAAGTGACCTTGGTGGGTGTGTGGACGAGGTACGGACGGAGAACGATGCCCTGCGTCTGTTCAAACCATGTTGCCGCACTTCGGACTAAAAGAGTGGTTACGAGGTTGAGCCATGTCGCAGACCACAGCTAGCGGATGTTGACGTCGGCTCGTGCGGGCGCTTCAGGTGGGCTGGTGGGGGAGGGATTCTCAGTGGGGGGCGGTGGCGGCGACGTGGACCGCGATGCGACACCAGCGCACTCCCTAGCGCTTGACCACGAAGCAGGGTCTGCACCTCGCACCCTGTCCCCACTAGAACGAGAACCTGCCAGAGTCGGCCCCAGCGCAGGCGCAACCTGGGGAAGACGCTGCCATTTTTAGCCTCGTAATTTTACGGAGGCGTGCGACTGGGACGCTGTCTGTGTCTATCCGCATCCCCCCCCGTCTGCATGAATACAATCCGTTTCACCCCCTGCACCTCACTGACCGCGCCCACGAACCCGGCAACCGACGACTTTCCAATCGCCCGCCCTGACCCTAGACTCGGCCGCTGCACGGTTGCGCCGTCACTCGCATCGCCTCGTCGGAGACCTCTCCCTGGACCCTTGCCCCGACGACGAGGAGCCAAATAAGCGCTCCGCAGCGAACCCCGGACCCCTGCGCCCGAATCTCCCCACCGGGAACGAGACGTGCGCCGCCCTGCCCTGTCCGTTGGCCCCATATCCCCATAGCAGGAACCTCGTAATCGGGAAGCGACAGCCACTTCCCCTCGGCACTCCGATAATGACGGGCATCTCCTCGCCAACGTCGCTCTTCTCCTCCCACAAATTCCACCACCGCAACCCGTCAAGCACCATGTCGCTAGGAACCACGCCCGCGCCCGCGCCCGCCGAGAACAAGCCGACGTCCTCCAATGGCGGGCCCGTCGGCGCGTCGAACCCGCCAGCTGGCCAGGCGGGAGAGCCCGGCGCGGGCGCGCCGAAGCAGGTGCAAGAGGTTCTGTCGTCCGAGGTAGGTTGGCCGGTTCGTCCGATGGAGATGAGGGAGAAGGGGGCTAACGCGAAGCTATAGATTGCTATCGCTACGATGCTTAACAGGCTCAAGCAGAGCATCTCGGCTGCCAAGGTAAGTCAAGACACCGCCCGGCATCCCATGCCCGCCGGCCCCTGCGCCCTCCGACGTCGCTAACCCGTGCTATCTACGTATAGGAGTTCGCCCTCTTCCTCAAGAAACGCTCCGCCCTCGAGGAGGAGCTCGCGCACGGCCTCAAGAAGCTCTGCCGCATGTCGCAGGAGAACGCGCGCCGGCCCGAGCACAAGCAGGGAACCTTCGCGCAGGCCTTTGACGACATGCTCACGATCCACGACCGCATGGCCGAGAACGGGCTGCAGTTCGCCTCGTCGCTCCACACGATGCACGACGACCTAATGGAGCTCGCCTCCATCTCAGAGCGCAACCGCAAGAGCTGGAAGGTCAACGGGCTCTCGGCCGAGCAGCGCGTCGCCGACATCGAGGCCGGCGTGAAGAAGTCGAAGACGAAGTACGACTCCCTCGCCGAGGAGTACGACCGCGCGAGGATGGGCGACCCGTCGAAGCAGACCGGGAGGGCCTTCTTCAAGGGGCCCAAGTCCGCCGCCGAGCGCGAGGAGGAGCTGCTGCGCAAGGTGCAGGCCGCCGACACGGACTACCACGGCAAGGTCCAGGTTCTGCAGACTGAGAGGGCCGAGCTCCTGAGCCGCACGAGGCCAGAGGCTGTGAAGGCGATACAGGATCTCGTCCGCGAGACTGACTCGGGCGTGGGGCTGCAGATGCAGAAGTTCGGTGCGTAGCGCGCGTCTCCCCTCCCGGCGCAACAGTGGAAGCTAACTGCGTGTTGGTAGCGTCGTTCAATGAGAAGCTGCTCCTGAGCAATGGTCTCTGTATCAGCCCGATCAAGAACGGAGACGCGCCCCAGCATCCCCGAAGCCTGCGCGACGCCACCGCCAGCATCGATAACGAGAAGGACATGAATGATTATCTGATGGCTTACCACCCGAAGGTCCCTCTCGACCAGGGCGAGCCCAAGTACGAGAAGAACCCTGTACGTCTCCCAGACCCTAGGCTCTTGAGCTGTGAACTCTTGTTCTCCGGCTAACACTCACAAGGTCCTAAACCCGCCGGGGCAACCCCTGGCCATCACCCAGGGCGGACCAGCCGGTGGCCGTTCGTCGCCACCCGCATCCGGACAGTTCGCGGTGCAGCCCCCTCCGATCCAGACGAGCCACCCCCAGCCCCCCGGGAGCGCGCCGGGATCCAGCGTGGACTCCCCCGTGGGGTCCCCCGGCACGACCGGCCCGATTGCCGCGGCCATGAACGCCGGCCAGCTGTCCCGCCCCTCGTCTCAGCAGCAGCAGCACGCAGCGCCCCAGCAGCACAACCGCAACATCAGCACTGCGTCGATGCTGAGCCACGCCACTAGCGCCCAGCAGTCCGACCAGAACAACCGCCACTCCTTCATCCCCGGGAACGGCGCCAGGGCGAGCTGGCTCCCGGGGTCCGCCTCCTCGCAGGGCCCGCCGCAGCTCGGCGCGCTGGCGTTCCAGCCGCCCTCGGCGCCCGCGCAGGGTCCCCAGGCGCACCAGCGCGACTCGGGGGGCTATAACCCGCTGATGCAGAACCCGCCTAACTCGCAGGGCGGGTCGGGCCCGCCGCTAATGGCGCCGGTGCCCCTGTCGGCGGCACAGCAGCAGGCGGCGCCCGCGGCGAACATGGAGCGGACGCCGCCGCCGCCGGCCGAGGCGAAGCGTGTGTTTGGCATCTCGCTTAACAAGCTGTACGAGAGGGACGGGCTGGTGGTTCCTATGGTGGTGTACCAGTGCATCCAGGCCGTGGACCTGTTTGGGCTGAACATGGAAGGGATCTACCGCCAGTCGGGTTCCTTGAACTCTGTTAACAGGCTGAAGACGATGTTTGACGCTGGTGAGTTTCATGCCTCTGCATCTCTATCCTCCCCTTTGTTTTTTTTGGTTTCTTGCGGTCTGACACCAGTTTAGATTCGTCCAACCCGATGCTCGACTTCCGGAACCCGGAGAACTTCTTCCACGACGTCAATAGTGTCACGGGTCTGCTGAAGCAGTTCTTCCGGGACCTCCCCGACCCGCTCCTCACCGCGGAGCACCACCAGGCCTTTATCGAGGCAGGCAGTAAGCCCCCCCTCCCTGGCCCCCCCTTTCTTCCCTCCAATATCCCTAGTCACCTTCCCACGTCCCATTGCCTAACAAGACCCAACAGAACAAGACGACCCCACCGTCCGCCGCGACTCCCTCCACTTCATCATCAACTCCCTCCCGGACCCCAACTACGCGACGCTCCGCGCCCTGACGCTGCACCTCCACCGCATCATGGACAACTCGCACGCCAACAGGATGAACTCGCACAACCTGGCCGTCATCTTCGGCCCCACGCTCATGGGGTCCGGGGCGCCGGGGATGGGGATCGAGGACGCGGGGTGGCAGATTAAGGTTGTCGATACGATATTGGAGAATACGTATAGTATTTTTGATGATGAGTAGGGGTGTTTTAAGAGGGTTAGAAGATGGGGTTTGAAGGGGGAAGAGGGGTGGAGGTGGAAGAGGAGCTGAGATTTGAGAAGGGTAAAGAAAGGCATGAGAAGGGAAGGCAGGGAGGGGTAATTGTGGGAGTAATGTAATTGGGATAGGTGTTTGGGAAATTTGCTTTACGGGCTTCATGTTTTCTAGTTTCACTGTTCTTTTTTTCCCATTCTGCTACCTTTACATGATGGCTTTTTTTTTTGCTTTTTCTTCCTTTCTCAACCGTTACCTGGGAGAACGGATACGCGGCTATGGACTGAAACAGTTCGAGGAGTGAGCTTGCTCTCGGAGCTCATTGGTATGGTAAATCCTCGACGAGACCGGTGTAGGCGGCGCCTATCTACACGGCGCTTCCCTGGACCTGGGTCCCCTTGATGCTATGTATTCCCTACCGTATACATCTGAGTGCACATGGCCGATAAGGCCTTCGCTTTGGGTGGCTCTTCAAGACATGGACATGTACAAGGGCCAAGGGGAACTTCAAACTTATTGCGCAACATCTCCCATGCCAATCTACAGTTCAGACGCTGTCCCGTCCGACATCACAAGAGGAACAGAGTTGTAGAAGGTCGTGTGTAATATTGAAGAAAAAGGGAAAGCTATATCTTCATGCCGGGTATGTTCTCTATCCATGCAAGACACAAAACACATGAAAAATACCCTCGCACCACCCCAGACTCCCATGATGAACAAAGGAAAAAAAATCCACCGCGTCGCTAGACTCCGTAAAACGAATGATGCAAACCCAAGCATATACCTCCCCGACCTCCTCCGCCATACTCCTCATGCCCATAGACAAAGGAAATACTCTGCAAGTGCTAAGACCAGTATGTAAACCAACCACCCGATACACCACCAAAGACACCCCCATTCACACCCGCCTCTCCTCCGAGGCCAACCCTCTACCTCAACTTGATGGCCTCAAACAGCGTCATACTCAAACTAGTATCGTTCTCCCCCACATTCGGCGTCGGCTCGTTCAGCACCTCCCACCGCTTATACCCAAACGGCACCAGCTTCTCCTGCCCCGGCCCCGGCACCCCCAGCATCGCGGTCCTCGTCGAGCCCCCCTGCATGCTCAGCTTATTCCTCGGCGCGAGCATCAGGTTCTCCGGCGGCGCCGGCGCGCAGCTGAACAGGTACCTGAGCCGCGGGTCGGACGTCGGCGGAGACGAGGCTGAGGGGCCGTCGGGGGAGAGGGCCGCGCGCGCGCAGTTCGCCCGCGCGTCGTCGGGGAGGTCGTCCGCGAGGACGAGGGCCAGGTCGAAGACTTGCTGCGAGAGGTTGCTGCGGTGCGCGAGCTGCGACTCGGTGGGGTCGAGGTCCTCTAGTTCTTGCATTATGCCCGCGAGGGAGAGGAGGAGCTTCGCGCGCAGGTCCGTCTGCGCCGCGCTCGGCGCCCGGGCGGAGGTTCCCGCGGTGGGCGTCGGCGCCGGCGTCGAGACGGGCTCGGGAGACGTGGCGACGACGTGCATGGCGATGAACCTTAGCATCAGGGGGAGCCACGAGGTCAGCACCACGCCGCGGGAGCGCTTCTTCTCGTCGTCGACGCCCGCGAGCAGATCCCACAGGCCGGACAGCTTCTCTCCCATCGCGGGGAGGAGCTGGCCCTTGTGCGTGGCGTGAGCCCCCGTGATGGACTCGATGACGGACACCAGGCTGTAGGCCGTCTGCAGAGACGTTTCGGAGGTGGGGTCGGCGCCCTGCAGCGTCTTCGCAGAGGGGAACAACTCGAGGAACCGCAGCTGGACTTCGTGCTTGATGTGCTGCGCGATGCTGTCGTTGAGATGCGGGAGGATCCTCGTCCACATCACGCTCCCCGTGGCGATAGCCCTTTCCATTGCCTTGGTGAAGAGTTCGAGGTGCGACTCCGTCTGGTCCGCGCCGACGGAATGAGCCCCGTCGGCGAGGCTGAGGGAGAGCTTGACTTGGCAGAAAGGAAGGCTGAGCTCGTTGGCCATCTCGAGTACGCCGTCGAATGACACTTGCGACCCGACACCGGCCCCCAGCCCCAGTGCCTCAGAGGTGAGGCTCTCCACCACCTCTCGGAAGGCTGGCGAGATGACCTCGGGGGTCAGGCCTCGGGCAAGTAGCGTTGGGTCGACGAGTACGAGGTTCTTGAACAGGTCGACAACGGTCTGCCAACAGCCCGGCTGGTCTAGTGGGAGGTTAGACGCGCCGTTCGCCTTCTCATAGCACTCGCAGTACTCCAATAGTGCCCGTTTCAGCAGCTGCCGTAGCCCCTCCGTTTGTTCGCGGATCAGAGAATTTTGTTGGATATAGAACCGGCAGCACTCCTCGGGCGTGAGAATAGTAGAAGGCGGAAGCCGCATCGAAACCAGTTGGATCATCTCCTGCGAGTACGGGGGAGCATCTGAGGGCACGGCATCCAACTGTGGCGCGCTCTGCAGGCACGCCTTGAGCGCCGTTGCCATGCTCAGACAGCCGTGCCCAACGAGCAGGGGCAGCGTCTGGACGAGCGACGGACGACCGGTCGCGACCTTGATTCCGCCGACCCACTCTCCCATGATAGTGTCGAAACCATGGTGATCAAAGGCTCGAAGTCGCGTGAGCAGGGGAACGCACGCTCGCTGCATCTCGGCAGACTTCGACCAGCTGTCCTCAAGGCGATCGGTAATGGTCTTGAAGATCCGCCGCATCGTGGGAGGGTCAATGTTGGTGCCGCTGCTGAGCATCTTCTCAATCTCCTCGTAGATCGTCCCCTCGAAATCTTCGCGATGGGAGGCCATGCTATCGGACACAGGCGAGCATGCATCGATGGCCGAGCTACGGTCACACTGGAGCAGCTCAGCCCGAAGCTGTTGGCTTCGATCCTGCTGCCCGGGGATCCTGTCGGCAAGATCCGCCAGCGAGGCTAGGAGCGCCCGTGCCGCAGTAAGGCCTTGACCTTCGCTGATGGCCCTGAGCGACTCCAAGAGCGCGTCGAACAGTTGCCTCACATCCTCCAGGGGAGCGAATGTCGGAAGTTGGAGGTTGATGGTGTCGGCGCATGATGCCAGGAGGTCTGGATTCGATGACTTGGTCGACAGCTTCACGATGCCTAGAAGCATCCCGTAATCGCCAGCGGCTTCCAGAATTGTCCGGCAGAAGTTGAATGTGGCGCACGACAGCCCGTCCATACCGCAACCCAGAGCGCCGACGACGTCGTCCTTGAGGAACGCCCCTACGCAGGCCTGCAATGCGCGACTGCTTCGACTGATAGGCTTAGCAAGTTTCGCGGCAGACATGGGCTTCTTCTGGGCAATCGGATCGTCGGCATCCAGCGGCAGGCCCAGGCCATGTTTAATGAGTTTCACTGCGTTGCATGAGTCCATCCTCTCCGCTTCGACGTCGAACGAGGCTCGACGGAGGAGATTTGCTCTCATGCACTTCAGAGACGAGTTCATCGTATGCGTCGGCAGCTCAACGAGGAGACGGCTCGCACAGGGGCCCGTCGGGTCGATTTCCGAGGCGTCAGACAGACCGCCACGCGAGATAAGCCATTGGATGTACCGGGCCGAGGAGAAGTCGCCAGAACGGGTCAATTCCGAGACCAGGTGGTAAAAAAGACGCTTGCGCTCCTCGTCATCGTGAGATATTAGGTCGAGATACTCGAGTAGCGCCGCAGTCACGTCCAGTGCCGATTTGGCCCAGGTTCGGAGCAGCCTTAGCGCGACGTAAACCTTGACAAGCCCCGGCCGAAGTGGCGACATGCTCCAGTCGAGCAACGCCCGCACAATCGCGTACTTGTCCGAACTGAGAGTCCAGCACTGGGAGGTGAGCACTTCGTTGAATGGCTGGTGAATCGTGGGATCGAGCAGTTTGATCAGGCGCTGGTGTATACTCTGCGTCGAGGTCTCATTTCCGGCAATGAGCCGGTCGTTCCGATGGTAGATGAGCTCATAGGCGGCCTGAGTGGATGGGTCGGCGTGTGGCATCGTATCCGCTAGTGCCTCGCGATGCCTTGGCCATGCGGTGGGTGAAATGAAGCTCTCCGGGTTAGTGACCATCAGAGAGGTAAGAAGATGGGTAAGTCGAGAGGAGAGCTGCACGAGCAAGTCGCGGTCCGGATCGGTCTGTATGGCTGAGAGGTGGTTAAGGAGTGAAGCCACTAGGCGACGTCCGGTTTTCCTCATCTGCAATAGATCCTTCCAGTAGAGTTGTAAGATCAGAATCCACATGGGCAGCTTCGACTGCGGGCTATTTTCCACCCCTGAAAGCAGCCACTCCATGTAGTGATCGCGGTCCAGGAGTTGTTCTGTGTAGAGGTTGGTCGCCAAGCGAATGCTTCGATAAGTCAGTATACCGCATAGCGAACCAACCGACAAAAAAGAGGACTTACGCATATGTCACCTTGGACTTCCAGTCAGGCATTTCAAAGGACGAGAACACGTTTTCGACGAACTGCTCAACAAAGACCGTCCAGTCCCTGATCCACTTTGTCTCACCGCCCATAAACGTCTGGTTAACGCCTTTCCTCCGGAAGGCTCGTAAGTCGTTCGCCCCGACACACTTGGCCAGCCACACGGCTCGCTCGGTGGGGACGTTCTTGTTGAGGCAGTGCTCGAGCAGGACTTTCCCTCGAATGCCATGGGGTATCGTGCGGCTCAGCCGCCTCAACGACGTGGCAGGGTTCGCCAGGTCCTTGAGCCACATCTCCCTCTTCGTGTCGGTAAGGGTCACCCTGGGCGGTGGCTTGAAGGTGGATGGCGACGTTATTTGGCCGCTGTGGCGCCTCTGAGCAAGTACGCCCAGGAAGACGCTAGATAATGCGTTTAAGCAATTCTTCTGTTTCAGGAGCGGGAAGAGCGCCGGCTTCGCCGTGGCGGACTCGGCCTGGTTCGGGGGCGCCTTGTGGAAGTAGCCATTCCGGATGACCGCTTCGGAGAACTGGTCCTCGGCATGCGTGCCGGTCCACGGGAAGAAATCGGCATATCCAGAGTTCGACACGCGGGGAAGGTCGGTCGAGGATCGGCTAGCGTCCGGCCGCACCGGCTTGTAGCGAGGCGCTTCCTGTGGATACTCGATAGTATATGGTTTCGGGCGGTTATCTTTCTTCGACGCGGTGGCGGGTGGAGCGCCTTGTACCGGGTTGCGTTGAGGTTTGGACGGTCCCCGGGAAAACCGCGCCCGCCGTTTCGGCATCGGAAGAGGTGTGTTATCCTGTTCGGTTTGCAGCTGGCGGATGGAGCTGCTGGGACTCGGCTGAACGATATCCGCGGGGTCGTTCAGCGGCGTGATCCGCGACTGGCTTGATAGTTGCGGCGAATCGCAAGGAGGCGCGTCCACCATGATAGAATCGGTCGACAACTCCAGTTTGAGGCGCGAGCCACCCCTTCGGGGGGCCGTATGGTACCGAGCGGGCGCGGCATCGGATATTTCGTATGATGGGTCCGTAGGTGATTCCCTTCGTGTGGGGGATTGCGGCAGGTACTGTTGAGGCAATGCGCGCTGGTGCGAGGGGCGCTGACCAGACAGGCTCGGGCTTCCCAGCGAGCGCTGAGGAGGCCGCGCCGGCTGGACGCCGATGGGTGTGCGCGATGTCATAGTTGGATGTGTATTAAGGGCGCCATCCCGTTAAGCTCAGCGTATTCGAGATGTGTGGTTCAGTGCCCGATGTCGGGAGGGGAAGATGCCGGGCTGCGCCACGGATCTGGTCGTGAAGCTATCGCAGGGATTCGAGGCGTTGGAGAAATCGGAGCTCGGTATACCGCGGGAATTTGGTACGGGTACGCAAGGGAGCGTGTGGTAAGTCAGGGTCGTCGAGATACTCCGTGTCTATGTTTGTCGTCAAACGCAGCCGCCTCGGAGGTTCCCTGCGCATCCGGCTGACGATGGGGATGTGGACTGGTTCGATACCGGGCAGGGGACGAGCGACGGGAGATGCGGGTAGGAAGCGCGGGGAAGACGTCGGCTCGGAAGGCGAAAAGCTTCCAGGTCGCGATGTCGGGTTGGTGTAGATGGTTGTCGCACAAGGTGGCCCTGGCTCGATGGGAGGAGATGCCGAGAAACAATGAGAAATTATTGGTCCGAGCGATGCTGGGTAATACCAACGGCGGGATGGCCGATCGCTACAGGTAGGGTAATGGGCAGCCCCGGCACTATGCCCCGATGGCCGAAGTGATGCGAGGTCGTAGGGGGCTAGAATGATGCCGTGTGGACGATGGCATTTCCGCGTCGTGCACTAGGCTGGGGTCGGTGTGGACGGAAGCCGCTTGGATCAGCGGGCTCGGTTTCGTTGTTCCGCAGTGACGAGCGGGTCTTTCCCTTGCGGCGGGCTCTTCCATAGTAAGTGATTATTGCGACCTCAGCGCTGAGCGGAGTAGGGGTGGCTCCGGGTGGGGGGTTCCCACTGCTACGCTAGGCTATATCGGGGAGAGGGGTGCAAAGTCCGTCGGAAATTCGAAGCAAACCGCGGGAGGAGCGGCGCGCCAGCCTAACATGGGGCCTGACGAGCCGAGGGAGAACAAGGGTCCCCCGAGTGGAGTGCGGTTGTGCTGGAAACTCCGGAATGCGTGCCAACGTACCCACGTACCCTGGCTCCCTGTGGAAGCTCCCGCGCTGCACCCAGAGATGCTCCCCGCCCCCGATTTTACGTTCCCCCTCTGCTCACGTCACCCCACCCCAAGCCCTATCCAGTGTCCTCTCTGAGGCCTGCCCCACCCCCTCAATCCTGAATGCGGCTGGGTAGCGCCCGATTGAGGTGTCCGTGTGGGTTCATCAGCCGATGCTCCGGGCCCCGTGGCATCCTTGGATGAATCTCGTCCCGAAACAGCCGCGCTGAGCGCACCGTCAAGTCTCGAAAACTTGTCCTGCGGGCGTTTCCTACAGCTCCAAGGCCCCACGCCACACCTTTCGGCGCCGGTCGGTGTCCACGCGCCCGTCCCTGTCTCCGAGTTTCTGTTCAAGACATGCCGAGTGCGATGCGACCATGCTGTCGAAACTTGTCCCTGTCGAGACACGGCCCCGTTCGTGGGTTGTTCCCGAGAACTGCTGTCTCACGAGATCGGCTCGCTTCCCTGCTTGGCATCCGGTGGCACAATGTGCTTCTGCTGACCCGCCGACGACCCTCAATATCAGCCGGGGGAAAACGTCCCGGTTCGCTTGACGTGACTAATTGTTGAAGCGGGTTCGCCAATATTCCTGTTCCTGGTGTCTGTCTCACTTCAATGTCCGCAGCCCCCGCCCAATCATGCCTTGCAGGCTGCAGCGCATGGTAAGGGCGTCCGCTCGCACTCCCTTCAGGGGGGCCTCAACTGGCCCTGTTCACCAACCCGGCGCAGTTTCTGAGTGTATGAATGGATAATACTCGCAGCTGCTATTCGTAACACCGCGAATCATGGGGAAACCAGTCTAACGTATTCCACTCTGTAGGTGAAATGATACCGTAAACATATCTTCCGTGTAACTAGAACAAGGTCCGTCTGATCTTCATCATGGTGCCCAGCGTAATTTGGAATCAAGTTCCCTCGAGATTCCGTGCCGTCTTTGCGGGCCCCGGTTGGGTTGCCCCGTGGGGAACGTGCGTGCCAGGTGGCGAAAGGGCGGTCGCCGGGCCGCGGGGGGCTTGCTCCGGCGCCCTGGCTGCACGTCACACGGTAGCGTTACCTAAGCACACCTCCAGAGCTCCCCTTCGAAGGATCATCGCGACTTCGACGAAGCAACCGTAGCCAGAAGGCGTGCATCCATCCCATTCCGACAAACCCACACCATCAATCCAAGATGTCGAACCAAAAGGACTTGAGGCGCGCGGACCTGAGTAAGCCCACTGCCCCCAATCCGGCTCCATTGTCAATCAATGCGCACCGCGCCGAAGCGGACAGATTGCTAATCCGCCCTGCGACAGTCGTGCCCTACCAGCCGCCCGCGGCCGGCGAGGAGTCGACCGACTTCTCCTCCAGCATCTCGTCTACGCTCCCGATGGCGGCGATGCTGACGCGGAACAAGTTCGTTGGGTGGGCGTCGTTTGTGTTTAGTCTCCAGTCGTGGCTTGGGGAGAGCGCCGAGGCGAAGTCGAACACGGGCACGCCTGGGTACTTCTCCGTCGGGATGGCCTGTAAGTGCATATTTCCCTTGGAGAGACATGTGTGCGGAGATCTCTGTTGTTCTCGGTGGACGCGCTGTAGGTGGGATGGATGCTAATCACGGCGACGTCTCAGTCATGGCCCTCGCCGTTACCTACCTACCGCTCTTCATGCCTCCGCAGAACAAGGCCGCCGCTGCTCCGGCCGCGTGATCTACGACCCCGACATAAGTTTCGACGAGGAAAGAAGCGCGCGGCGCCCAGCGGCCATACGGGGGCAACTAATGATAATACAACATTGTTCGACGCCTTCGTCGCGCGCGAACCCAAGGCGCCGGATAAGGAGCCGTGTTCGCTGGCGTCCAAGGATGCGACGGTACGGGATGGACATGTAATATTTGGGATACCACTTTTTTTGGATGGTTACGATAGCGATTCAAGATTTACAAGCCACGGTCCGGGGGTGTCGAGTGTGTGTCTACGGTCCTTGGTCAGGGGAATAACTACCGCTCTGCATTCGTCAATTGGAGGTCCCCTGTGATTATTTGGAGACGGTTTCTATATGGTTGATGGTAACCATCACCTAACCTCCGCATACTTCTCCAACGCCTGGTGCAGCTTCCCCCACAGGCCATCGTGCCACGTCCGAATCTGCTCCCACTCATCCGCCTGCACCGTGGCCTTGAAGAACGCCAACCAGCCTCCCACAATTATATCCGCATATGAAGCAGCCTCGCCCTCTAGATACGGCCCATCGGTCTGCTCATACGCCCTAACCAACACCTCGAGCCCCGACCTCAGACTCTCGAGCGTCTTTGTCCTCGCCTCCCCCTTGACGGTCAGCTGCTCCCAGTCCGTCAACCCCGCCCTCGCCAAAAACGTGGTCTTGGCAGCGTCAAAGGTGGCCGGGTTAAACGGGATCCCGTGGACGCAGAGGATGACGTGCTGCGTGAAGATGGCGTCAACCTGGGCGTTGAACGCGGCGTTCAGGCCGCGCGACGAGCCGCGGGGGAACAGCGCGGGGCCCGAGGGGTACGTCTCGTCGAGGTAGAGTGCGATGTCGAAGGTGTCGCCGACGACCTCGCCCGTCGAGGGGTCCTTGATGATGGGGAGGGTGTAGAAGGGGGTGCCGTCGGCGTGCGTGCGGTTCGGGGGCGCGCCGAGGCTCTTGCGGACGGCGGTGACGTCCTGGAACTCGACCCACTCCGTCTTGTAGGGCACGCCCTTGAAGTTTAGGGCGTAGCGCGCCTTCCAGGGGTTGGGGGCGAAGCAGGTGGCCGGGGGGGCCGAGGCTATGTCGTAGAAGACGATGGGGTTCGAGGCGTCCATTTTGATTCACACGATGCGTTTGAGTAGAGTGTTAGAGAGGGAGGGACAAGATTGTACGTCAAAGGTGGGTGAGGGGTAGAACTATGGCCTAGTGCCCCGCGATAGAAGCTATTATTCACGCTTGGCGGTATAATCGGCTCCAGCATGCTATTCTGGGACTTGCGAGGTCCGGCCATAGCCGTGGAGAACTGAAGGTCCCGTCTCCTCCCACGCGCTCTTGAACGTAAACCACGGAGGGGACTTTTTATACCGGGTAAAGTTCAGGCCCGTAAGAAGAGATGCCCTGGAGATTTGTCAGTATATGGGTTATCCTCTTCATGTTCTCCTAAAACAGTTACCACAGCTATCTTACGATAGTTCTCCCTCTGGACGTTCTGAACCCGGTGGGTCCTGACCCCACGAAGATTACTGATCACTCCCCTCAATCCGCATAAGCCGCAGACTTCAACCATCAACCACCAGCCCCACCACGAGTCGGTCTGCAACCGCATGCCAAAAATCCTCGAATATCGAGATTCCGGCCAGGGTCCAAGATCTCTTCTCACTGCGGGGCCGAAACTGTGAAACACCAGTGGGGAAAACACTCGGAGCCAGTAACTCCTTCCAGCCTGCATAGTTCGCGGAGCAGCCCGCTCCGCTGTCCGAGCGCGCTTGTCCGTGAGCTCAGCCCATCTCACGACCAGCGCATTCCAAGTACAAAAGCTGTCGGATTAAAGTTGGCCAGTCCCGTATTAGGGCCGATCAACGCCTCGGTGGGAGCGGAGGGTGACGATCCGGCGATGTGCCGTACCGGGCGGGGCGGTATGCGAACCACTAAAACGAGCCGTTCGGAGGGTCAGGGTGACGCGTTGGGCGATAAAACCCAGGAAGTGCAGAGGGGCATATTGCAGTCCTAGCCATCGTGAGAAAGACTTTGTGCGGATCGCAATATAGTTGCGACTTGCTCATTATTATCGAGGGAGGGCATCTGGACTCTGGCGGATATAAATAAGGGCCGTTCCTTGCCTAAGTTCCCGCCATGCCTCTCTATAAGCACTTACACTAGCTCACCACCCTCGTTCATTGTACATCATGGCACTCCGCACCATCTTCAGCTGCCTCACGGCCGCCGGCCTTGCCCTCGCCGCCCCGTCGACGACCCCCGTCAACGAGAACGCCACCGACGGGGCGAAGGACCTCCTGTCCTACCTGGTTGACCAGGCTTCCAACGGGATCACCCTGTCAGGCCAGCAGGACCTCGAGAGCGCCGAATGGGTCTCGGAGAACGTCGGCGAGTGGCCCGCGATTCTCGGGGTGGACTTTATGGATTACTCTCCCAGCCGGGTCGAGTTCGGGGCGTCGGCCAACACCGTCGAGGATGCGATCGGTTATGACGAGGCCGGGGGCATCATTACCTTCTGTTGGCATTGGGGTGGGTCGCCGCGTCATGGCCATTTCTTTCTCCGGGTCTTATACTAACCGAGTACAGGATCACCCTCGGGGACGTACAACAGCGAGTCCCAGCCCTGGTACAGCAACTTCTACACGGAAGCCACCGGCTTCGACGTCGCCGCCGCCATGGACGACCCCGATTCCACCGACTACAGTCTCCTCGTGAGAGACATCGACGCCATCGCCGAGCTCCTCAAGCAGCTACAGGAGAGGGACATCACCGTTCTCTGGAGGCCGCTCCACGAGGCCGAGGGTGGCTGGTTCTGGTGGGGGGCCAAGGGCCCGGAGGCCTGCGTCGCGCTCTACCGGCTCATGTTCGACCGGATGACGAACCACCATGGGCTCAACAACCTGCTCTGGGTGTGGAACTCAGTGGATCCGAGCTGGTATCCTGGCAACGACGTCGTTGACATCGTCTCTGCGGATATCTATGCTGATGAGGGCGATCACTCGGCTCAGGCGGACACTTTCACCAGCCTTCAGACCTTGACGGACGATACTAAGCTCGTTGCGCTTGGCGAGGTTGGAAATATCCCAGACATTGAGGAGACTCGTGCCGAGGGGGCGCAGTGGGCTTACTGGGTTGTCTGGAACGGTGAATTCATCAAGGAGGAGACCTATAACCCGCTGGAGTTCAAGAAGGAGATCTTTGGCTCCGAGTTCATCCTGAATCGGGATGAGGTCGAGGTCTGAAGGGGTTAAATCTCATGCAATGGGGCCATGGCCGGTGTTATTCGAGGTTGATCTCGAGGGCCGGACCCAGCGGGACAGTCGGCGAAGTTATATTCTCCAATCAGGCGTCTTAGATCAGTTGAGTATTTTGTCACTCGCCCGGGTGTGGATTATCCGCCGCCAAATATAGCGCCATTACATAATTATCCTGGAAATGACCGTTTCCTCCACCACACGCAGGGGTCTTGCATGCGAGGGCGGCTCCCGGACCCTGGGATCGTGCGCCTTCGAGGCAAAGGTCATCGCGACAATCTCCGTCTACAAAGGAAATTGTCTCGAAGACCTCCACCGATTCCACATCGTAGCAGTCTCGACCCTCGAGTACGTGGACCAGCTGGCGCCGTAGTCCCATTTATCCGCGCGCCCACTCGCGCCGGCGTTCCGTTTCACCCCTGAAACCACTCTAGCGCTGTAACAGCATCCGTAACACATGCCCGCCCAAGCCACTCTCGCCTTCTTCACCACGCCCGCCCCCCTTCCCCTTCCACCTCCCGCAGTCCGGTCCTCTTGCGTAGACGATCACGACGTAATAGACAAAGGCGCATTCGTTGTTTCCTCTTTCCGTCGCTTAGCATCTAAAAGGCCGTCTTTTTAATTGATTGTTTTTCCTGCGATAACCCTCGACAGCTGGTCTGGAAATAATATCCTCTCTCTCGCGATCCCCTCCGCCCGTCGACAAACTGTCCGAAGATCGAAGCCCACCGATACGAATCGACGCGCGCTGTACCCGAGAAACATCGAACCAACCTACGAGCGAGGGAAAACAGAACCACGGGTCCAGAGAAGCAAGCTCAAGATGAAGATCTCGACGGTCGCCGCCCTCGCCGCAACGCTCTACGCCTCACTCGCCTCGGCGGGGATGGTCACCGTGCCCGTCTTCGACAACCAGGCGGTCGAGAAGAAGTCTGGCGACTGTCCGTATGGCGTCGTGACGCCCATGGGTTGCGGGTGAGTTACATGCCCAGGCCCCGTCGCTATTTTCCGGGTTATAGGGGGTGTGGATGAGCTGGACGGCGGGAGTGAGTGTCGAGGGCTTTGACTAACTTGTTGCAGGCCTGGTAGGGGCAAGGCTCCGGGGAGCTGAGAGGTCTCTCGCGTCGTGGCTTTGGAGGACGGCTGGAGGTTCGGTTCTGCTGTTGTGGGACGAGTAGGACGAGGGCAGCTACGTGGGAGGCTGCGAGCGCGTTGAGTTCATTTACATTTGGCGTTAACATCGAGCGAGGAGAGTCGATTTCCCGCTCCATCCGATCTATCTACCGTCTTCTCGATATCACCCTGCGTGCGAAGGGAGGCGTGTCTCCGCCGTTCACGCTGCCGGTGTGAGTGGTTGTCTTTGATTTTTCCTTTTGATACCTACACATACTTCTAGATTATACACATGATATACAGCATTGCGACCCTGACGAGGACACGATGCTACCATTTCAGGTATACTTGTACATCGATGTCTCCTTGACTGAACCGTAAGCCAGGGCGAGGAAGTCTGTCTTAGCCGGCCACGCGTATCGAGTGCATCGATGCAAAAAAATGCCACCAGCCAGGGCTGCGCGGTTCAGTTTCGCCTGGAAGGAGCGGCATGGCTGAGCCCATGATTCAGCAAGATACATGGGGGCGAAGCGAGACGTCGACTCTGATCGGGTTCGGTACTGGACCTGCCAAAATCAGTTGCTGAAACGAGATGAAGGTGTCGAGTTACCGGTCCTCTACATAAGCGAGATGAGTTACGCTCGCCAGCGACACACCCATGTCACGGCGGGTACAAGCGTCGAGGTCACTCGCGGATTCTTAAATCATGGTCAATTGCCATCCTCCATTAGCGGAACGGGCCGCGCGCCCGCGTAAAAAGCACGATGCACAACGTTTCCTCGCCATCTCCGTGTAAGTACCGTGTCGGCGGTTCATCTAGTCTATTGGGTCTAAGCGATATCCCTCAAAACGCCCTCTATTCAAACGAATGGCCAAAATAATTAAAATTTTGAATAAAGAAAGAGTACACGGGGGGATGGATTATCCAGGTTAAATGGCGGGACACACTCCCCTAAAACATGTCCAGTACCTCCCCATCAAGATCTGCAACAGATGATCGGAAATCAAAAAAGGAAGTGTATCACAGGAGCGACCCAACAACCTGGTAGACAACCACAAGCGCGACGGACGTCCACATGGCACCACCGATGGCGTAACGCGGCGCGGCGCTGTCGTCGTCGTCGTCATCGTCATCGTCGCTGTTGTTGCTCTTGCTGTTGCTGTCGCCCTTTGAGACGTCGGGGATGTCGTCCTCGGAGCACTCGCCCTCGAACCTGGCCGCGGCGTTGTCGCCCGTGGGGATCTCCTGGAGGTTCGTGCCGCAGTTGGCGTAGTGCGCGAAGTGCAGGGCGGGGGTGTCCATGTCGAAGACGGCTAAAATCACATACGTCAGCCTTGCCTCGCGGGAAATGAGGATATGACAGAAAAAAAAGCAAAAAGCTTACTGTAGACCGAGCGCAGGAACGACGCGCCGAGGATGTAAGACCCAGACTCGTCCGGCTCGGCGCCCATGGCGCAGGTAACGCCGTCGGACAGCTCCCACATGAACTCCTGCAGGTCCACATCGATGGTGGTGTTGCCGAAGGTGAAGTGCAGCTTGCCGACCTGGTCGCAGGGGATGACGTTCTGCTCAATGATGGAGTTGTAGCGGGCGCCGAGGTCCTTGGCGAGGGACTCGACGATGTCGCGGGGCAGGTAGCTGAGGGTCGAGCCCGTGTCGAAGAAGACGGGGAACGTCTTGTCTGAGTATGTCTTAGACTTTCCCTTCTTGTCGGTAATGGCGACGCGGTCGAGGTCGACCCAGTACCTACAACGTGTCTGTTAGCCCAAGGCACAAGGATAGCAGATTATTGAGCGGGAAAAGGAAAACATACCGCCAGAGCGACTCGTTGTTCTGCGGCTCCAGGATGGGGGAGCTATGCAGCTTCCCGACGAACTTCTTGGTGTCGACGCCGCCAAAAGTAATGAGCCCGCTGTTCTCCTGCTCCTCCTTGGCGCCTAGCGCGATGCTCACGGTGCGCGTGTCGATGAGGCCCTGCTCCACCAGCTCGTCCACGAAGCTGTCGTACTGCATGTTGACGTCGTTCCCGAAGCTGAGGCCGAGGATCCCGTGGCTCATGTACGTCGATTCGGTCGCGACGCCGAACATGACGTCGTCGAGCTTCACGTCCGAGTCGGGCAGCGCAATCTGGTCGCGGACGTAGCGGAGCTTAGCGTCGCCGAGCCCGTACCGGAGCTCGGCGCCGAGCCTCGTGATGTTGGCGGACTTGGAGTCCGAGGGGTTGTAGGAGCCGTTGTCGATGCACTCCATCTGCTGGGGGATCGACGCGGCGTTGGAGCAGTCCGGGTTGACCCACAGCTCCGAGGAGCCCGTGTCGATGACGACCTTCACCGTCTGCGCCGGGCTGCCCAGGTCCAGCTCGACGAGGTACGAGATGGACGAGTAGTTGAAGACGGTCGTGTCCGTGTCGAGTTCCGTGTCCCGCCTCGCGAGCCCCCAGCTCTCAGACCTCGACTCGTCGTGCTGCGTGCGCTGGACGGGGAACGAGAGGATCTTGCGAGGCGCGACCGCCGGCTCGTCGGCCGCCTCGCGCTTCGAGTTGGACCCGGAGTGCGACGAGTGCTGCACGGGGACGGAGAGGAGCCCGCGCGCGGCGATCGCCGGCTGATCGGCCGCGTCCCGCTTGGACTTGGACTCGTCGTGGCCCGAGTGGTGCACGGGAACGGCGAGGACACCCCGGGGCGCGACCGCCGGCTGGTCGGCCGCTTCGCGCGGGACGGAGACCGCGAGGGCCTGGGTCCCGAGGAGCCCGAGGAGGGAGAGGAGCTTTAGGCGGGCCATCGTCGTTCGGGCTCGGGACGGTGCGAGGACTGGAAAGGAGCGTGTGGGGTAACTCGGACGAGATACCAGGAAAAAGAAGAAGAAGGGAAACAAGGAAAGAAGGAAGGAGTGTAGATCAAGTGAATTGTAGCCCCACGACCGTTAAAGAATGTCGATCGGGATATGTCCCTATGAAAGGGGATTATATGGGGATATATGGGGGTATATGGGGGTGAGGAAATGGCCGATACGAGTGCAGGGATTCGGGGACTTGTGCACCTCGATCGGAAGGGCTGCTGTACTGTTGTTCCCGCAATGTCCGGGACCGGGATTTGCGGGTCTCGTTGTTGATAGGGGATGATAGGTCAAGCGAGCACAAGGTAATGAAAAAAAGGCTGCTCGTCTTGAAAGAACATAGACCTCCAGAACCCGGGGCCTCCGTCTATCTTGTACACGTCCGACCGGCATCCTCCCGAGGGAGGGCTGCCTCTCCCATTCCCTGTTTTGCCGCCGCATCGCCCCTCGTGGAGTCGGTGCCCTTGGCGCTGGGTCCGTCGCCAGCAAAACGAGGCGCAATGGGCCCAGGTGCATCCTGCAGCAGCACACTGATATCGCCCCCAGGTGCCCACGAGCTAGACCCACGCACTGAGGCGACCCGCTGTTCCTTAGCGTCTGTGGTTGCCGCTTGAGGGATGGCGCATTCCAGAGCCTCCGCCTTGCGTCTCCGCAATCCTCTTCATGGTAGTTTCTCTCCGAGGACAACCCGCTTCGTGATATCCACCCAACTCGAGCCGCACAGGGTCCAAGTTCTAGAGTATGTACAAGGCAGGCCGGAAAGCCAGGGCGTGTTTGTCAGATGCGGCGATGCAGGCTGCAGCTGAGTGTCAGCGGTGTCACCCGCTGCCTTCCGAGCCTGGTAATTGGAGGAGCCACGGATTCGCCCTAGAACGGCAAGTGGGCTGGGGCCCGCTGCCGGCTGGTCCAATGGCGGTGCGACGTGCCCCTTGGCCATTACGCGGCCCACGGGCTCGGGTCAACTGCTGGTTCGGCGTGACGGGTGCCACAGGGGTAATTCACACGCCGCCAGGGCGACATCTCGGGTGTAGTTGGTGCTCGGCCATGTTCCAGGTCGACAAGTCGGGTAAGACTTTCACCCTTAACTCACACTATTGAAGTCTGGAGGCCTTTGCCTTTTTTTTTTTGTTCCCAGGCGATCGGGAGCTTCTAATTAGCGTGAATACAGCTTGGAGCGAGTGACGTGCTCCGTGCTCGGTCGACTCCGGCCTGAGGAGACGATCCGGGACGAGATGGATGTCATGACGCGCTTGTATGAGGCGTGCGGAATCAACATCCTGCTTTGAAGTCCAGCCGAACAATAGCAGATGAGAATCAGGTAGAAAACAAATACTTGGAAGCACGCAACTGCCATACGAGCCATCTGAAACGATCAAGCCGGGGATAGGAACCGGCAGTTGGACATTGGAATGGCCGCTGGTGCCCCTTGCTTGTATTGATGATTCCGTTGCTTTCGTTGAAGAACACGATGCCGACTATCATGCGGAGCCGCGAGTCGACGAGCCTCTCTCGGCCGGACGCGAGCAGCAGCCGCGGTGACAGCGGAGATCGATCGGATTAAATAATCACGTGATATTATGATTAGTCACCCCCCCCCCAACATAGCCGAGCCGGAAGCCAACGGACATCGTCTCGATTGAAGACGTCAATTACCTCCACTCATTTGCATCGGACAGCATCATTGAAAATGGCCACCGTAAGTGCAACCCGTCGTCAATCGGCTCACATGCCATAGTACCTTCGATTGAGACCCTCCTCGGGCCCGCGCAGCGCCAATTGCCGCGTCGCGGGCCGGGTCTTCTCCCGCGTCCCCGGAAAACGAGCTAATTTTTTCTCCTCGCCGAACAGCGAAGCGCTGCGATCAAGCTCGACTGGGCCAAGGTCACGACGTCGCTCGGCCTCCGCGGCCAGACGGTCACCTCGCTCCACGCCTTTAAGAAGCGCAACGACGACGCCCGCCGCAAGCTCCAGCTGCTCAAGGAGCAGCCCACCCAGGTCGACTTCTCGCACTACCGCTCCGTCCTGAAGAACCAGGCCGTCGTGGACGAGATCGAGAAGCGCTTCGCCACCTTCAAGCCCGCCACCTACGATGTCAGCAGGCAGCTCAAGGCCATCGAGGCCTTCGAGGTCGAGGCGGTGAAGAACGCCGAGACCACCAAGAACCAGGTCAACATGGAGCTCCAGGACCTCGAGAAGACGCTCAAGAACATTGAGGAGGCCAGGCCGTTCGAGGACCTCACCGTTGTATGTAGTTCCGGGGCTTCCGCGGTGCAGGCCCGGCTCGCGAGCTGTGTGATGTTGTTTCGAGTGTGGCTGACGATGAACTATAGGACGAGGTCGCCGCTGCCGAGCCCTCGATCGACGAGAAGACCGCCAAGCTGGTCTCCAAGGGTCGCTGGGTCGTTCCCGGCTACAAGGTACGATGTCCCCCGCCCAACGTGTCTTGCCAATCAAGCAGTTCTAACACCCCGTACAGGAGAGGTTCGGCGACCTCGCGCTTGTATAAGCGACTCGGTGACGCTTTTCCCCGTGTGTACTGTTACTACGTTGGCATTGTAGATAGTGAGGGATGCCATAGCAGGCAGGTAGTGGAAGATATTCGATTGTTGGATGAGCAAGCGCAGGGCAGCTTGCGGCCGCTGTTCCTATCTTGGTTCCGACTTCTTTTTGTGATGTGCTGTTGGAGTCGAACCGAAGAGCGAAGAGGGGATGGGATAACGGAGCCACCCACTCTTCGACTTTGTTGACTTGGCTCGCATTGATGCAGAATGAAGGTGCCGAAGAGAGGGTGCAAGTGTTACTCGAGGCAAGGGCTGGAGATCTCGCAACGGGGCCTTCATTCCTCGTCCAATGACCTCTGCCACGCCGTAGAGGCGAACATTAACAATGCACCTAGGCGTCACAACGAACCAGGGTTAACCAAGCCAACCCTTCTAATACTCGTCACGGACGGAGGAATAGCGATGGATTCCTGGTCACCGCTCTTCCAAATCCAGACGGCTGGGTCCAGCGGCACTTCCCGAAGAAGGCAAAGGCCCAGCCACCCCCCCAGCGTGGGGTGAATGGGCGGCGTGTGTACGACGTTTCCTCCTCGGCTGCTCCTTTCCTTCCTTTTTCCATGACCCTTGTCAAGCCCAGCCACCCCTTTGGGGTTCGGATGAGAGGCATATTTCCAGAAGCAGTCCATCCAATACCGCTGCCCTGGCCCCGGGTAAGACCTCATGTACCATTGTCTTTCGTATCGATTCTTTATCTTCCCGTATTTCTTTTCACTTTTCACGTTCCTGGCCCTTTTACGTGTGAGTCGGCACACCGGCCTCCCGTCTCTTTCGGCCCGCATCGTCCACCGATCCGCTCCGTCTAAGTCATCCTCTCGGCCTACCGAACGCGGGCTGGGAATTCGCCGCCTCACCGTCCCGAGTCCAATCAGCCGCAGCAACGGGCTCGCCGCCAGCTGATTCGGTGCTCCGCGAGTCCTCTCGTCACCAATCCCCCGGCGCCGACAATTCGCCTGTGGATACTTCCCTGGGTCCAGCCCCCGCAGCCTCACCGGATTGTCGGAACCCCCGTCGTGTGCTCGTCCACTCAGGTCCACGCGCCGCGGTCGGACTTTGAGGACCTGGTCCTCGGGACGCAGATCATCTAGGGCCCTCTTTTATTTTTTGCCTTCACCGAATGTTTTGTACCATGTGAGCATTACTTTCTCTCTTTATGTCTGGTTGTATTTCTCTTGCCCGCGCCTCGAACTCGCAAGGTCCGGTTGCCTCGGCTCTCGTCTCAGTGGAGGATCTCGACTCCTTGGCGCCCTCACCGAGAATCCATATTAGCAGGCCGGACGGACTGCAGCCAGCCATACTCGCCCGATATTGACCGTCCCGTGGTCTCGCGGCACTGCGGCCTCCGTTGAAAGGTGAGACCCGAGTGACACCTCGTGAGTGGAAGGACAGAGAATTCGGAACCTGCTGCCGCAATTCCACTTGTTGTCTCTCCGACTCTCGGCCCCCCTGCCCCCAGCTATTCAACATACCACAGCTCCCAATAGCATTGTCTATCGTGTTTCTTTCTTTTTTTGTTGGTCCCTCGGATACGGGTGCTTTGCGGCTGGGGACAGACTGGTTGGCTGACTCGTAACCAAGAAAGTCGGGAACGGGTGTCAAGCAAATTAGGCGTTTCGTGGTTCAGCTTCCAAAGGGCGGGACTGCGCTCGGGGCAGGTCGAGGTGACGGATATATAAGGAGGGCCCCTACCCGAGTACGGGTCCCGTTTCAGACTCTGACATCCTACTGCGGCGGATAACTTCTAAGAAGAGTGGTAGCACAAGGTGGTCACCCGGGCACCAGACACCTCACTCACACCCATCTCAACCACCGGCACCCTGCGGCGGATAAAACTACAATCTCTTAGACGGAAGCACCCACAGACCTGGGACATCACGTCCCCCAGACACCAAGATGCCCTCAAAAACCCTCAAGTCCCTCGTCATCGAGTCCCCCCCGCCGCTCGATCCTGCCTGGCTCGCCTGGGAAAAGGAGCACATCCCCCCGACACCCCCCAAGAAGAAGTCCTACGAGGGCCCCTCGGCCGTCGAGCGCCAGCTCGCCTACGCAGAAGAATGCCGGGCCCTCTACGCGCGCATGACGGCGCCCGGGACGCGGGACCACCACCTTTCCCAGGGCATCCTCGCCACGCGGCGGACGACGAAGTCGAGCAAGGACGGCGCTACGATCCCGGTCATGGTGTACACGCGCGAGCAGGACGCGGGTAGGGACCCTGATGCTGTGGTGGTGTACTTCCACGGCGGGGGGCTCTGGGTCGGCGAGGCGGACAGCGAGGAGCTGTCGTGCCGGAGGCTGCTTGTGGGGAACTACGCGGTTTATAGCGTTGGGTACAGGCTTATGCCGGAGTACTTTGCGAGCGTGTGTCTTTCCGACGCGCACGACGGGTTCGAGGCTGTCAGGGGTTGGGTTGGGGCCGGGCCGAAGCTTGTGATAGTTGGGTCCTCGAGCGGAGGCGAGCTCGCGGCGCTCGTCTCGCAGATGGCGCCCAGGGATTGTCTGTCCGGCGTGCTCCTCCGGTGTCCTGTGACGTGCGACATACCCAACGGGGAGGAGTACGTCCCCGCGCCGCTGCGCGATTACCACACCAGCGCACGCGACTCCTTCTTTACATCCCTGGGCGGCATGATCCGCCGCGCGGTCCCGCGCGACGGACTAGCGAGGATGCCGCTCGAGGCGGAAGGGAGGGAGCTAGCTGGTCTATCAAGGACGTGGATTCAGGTGTGTACGAACGATGCGTTGTATTCGGATGGGGTGTGCTACGGAATCGCGCTGGAGGGGGCGGGGGTGGAGGTTAAGGTTGATGTTGTGGAGGGGTGGCCGCACACGTTTTGGCTGAAGGCGCCGGAGCTAGACAGGGCGCTTGAGGCGGATATGGCGATGCTGGAGGGGCTGAGGTGGGTTCTGGGTGGGTGAGGTGTAGCTTTATAAGAGGGAGGGAGGGTTGGCCGGGGCTTTGGAGGTTCGTGTATGATGGGTGGACTTGTATAAGTGGCCAATTATGTTTCTGTTCGAAATGTTCCTCGGTTATCCGGGTCCCTTTGGTGGTTAGATAGGGCCATGTCTCGCTTACACGGGCAGAGGTTCATACCCAGGTTTAATCGAACCGCTCTGTCCCGCGCATTCTCACGACCGGCTTCCCCAACCGAGTTCCCTTCCCCGGCGCATGAGTTCGCCGACACTCCAACAAACAAGCACCCGTTCATGATGCCCATTAACGTTGTGTGTATATATATATAGCAGAAGGAATAAGAAGAAATGTTTCCCGACTCATCACCCACCTACCTGCAACAGCCACGAAAGGCAAAAAGAAACCAAGACGGTGATAAAACTTAGCAGAATGAATGAAGTAGAACAAAAATGAAATAAGGGACAAAAAAAGACAATCAATCTGTTAAAAAAGGACAAAAAGAAAGATTTTAGGGGGCCAACCGGGGATTGAACCCGGGACCTCTCGCAAACATATCCAGTCGAACCCGAAGGCTCGCTGCAAGGCGTAGGGTGTTACCCTAAGCGAGAATCATACCACTAGACCATCGGCCCTTGTTGTGTTGATGGCGAATGGTGTACCAGGGCTTGTATTCGCTCTGGCATGTGTGGAGAGAGAGGGTGGTGCTGTGGTGGGGGGTTGGTGGAGATGACTCCATATTAATCTTAGGGGGATGGGTTTGTGGGTGGGCCGGGATGTGGTTGAAGGGGACATGTGAAAGGGGACCTGGTTGTGGGGACGAAGATGGAGTGCGCACGGATACGAGGTGCTGGGTTTTGAGGAAGTCAGTACTCGGTAAGTTGTGGTGAACATGGTCCCCTCGCTTTACCTACTACGCCGTAGTTCGTCGGTCGAACAAACAGTTCCGATCGAGACCAAGAAGTGACGGACGAGACGAATCTAGTTCCCATTATCTAACTCGTATGTTCGCATCATACACCTCAGTTCGGGTATTATACAAAATAGACCACTCAGATAGCACTCCATCTCCCTCGCATCCCCAGACCCAAACTACCCCTACCCATTCCTCCTGCCCCTCCCCCTCCCCCTCGTCCACCACCGCCGGACACGACGACGTAGCAGCCGGCAGCCTCGCCCCGATATTCCCCATCACAGACCCCCTCCTACCCTTCAGCCTCTCCAGCGCCCCCACCATAGCCGCCCACGTCTCTACCT